>BSBK01005882.1:0-363118 GCA_027943335.1 Chamaecyparis obtusa
GTGTCTTGTGATTTATGATTTGACATTGTTCTGTGATTTATGATGTGAGTTAGATTTATCCTTTTTAGTATATGTATATATATTTATTATATATATGTATTATATTGATTGTATGTTATATAGGTATGTGTATATGTGGTTGCACACGCATATACCCTGTAATGCCCAAAAACTACTGGGGAAAAACACAACAAAATTTCCCTTTAAAATCCTTTTGACAGAACATCTCATAGCAAATATATACTAAATTTCTAAAATTTAAACAATAAGGTAGTTATGAACCAAATGCTTATTACAAAATAGACTAGAAGAAGAATGAATTTTAAATGTATGATGCTTTATTTCTTCTTTTAATCAAAAAAATTTGATCATTTTATAATATCATGCATTGTTTGCTTGACTTAGAAAATTTCATCATTTCAACAACATGGAGGTTGCAGGAAATAAAAGACATTTAGTAGTTAGAAGAAATTCACATTTACACATAAACTTGAAGCATCTCCCTTTTCCTTTATAATTGCAGGAAATTTTATCTATAATGAAATAATCAATATTACTAAGAAACATTTTTGAATTACACTTAATACCGATTTCTTCTTCCAAGAGGATTAAATTAAACTTAATTTACAACTTTTCTCTTTATACACTTACAAGTTCATGAATTACAATTTAAATAGAACAAAACCATTTAGGCTTAACACACCTTAAAACATTCCTATAACATTTCAAATTCATTTTTGAATAGCAAACAAATCTTTCTTTAGAGCCATACTAACTCCAACACTTTGACATCTTTATAACTCTTCATTCAATATAAAACCTGCAAAACATATAGTTCTCACATGACCATGGAGGCTCACCTCCCAGCCTAGGCCATTTCATGGCCACCCTCAAGCTAGGGGAAACAAGAATAGATAGGTTACAAACATACATATCACAATTAACATACATTCAACATTTTGAGACAAGAACAATAACATTATACTCCCATTCTCAAGCTTGCACATAGGATCAAAATTGATCCAAAAATGGGTGAAGGTGGAAACATCACACATGGAGATGTCATACTTAACAAAACAAGTATTAAAAATAATTCTTACATGCCTTCACAAGGCTCCTTCCCAACATACCAGCTCAACACAAGAGCATCAAACACATCCCTTATGGCCCCCAACTATAACATAAGTAGGCCTCATGGATGCCCATACATCCAAGCTCTACAACATATGGGATTCCCAACTAAGCCCTTCACCCTAAGACATTCTCAAATCCTCCCAAGGATGAGAACTATCTTACACACCCACAACACAATCACAAAAATGAAAGGAGAAACAAGAGTAAAATTCATAAGATCACAATGAAACTAACATCACAAATTCACACAATTTTTATCTAAACAATACAATTACATAAACATAAACATGGTAGATCCACCAACCTTTCCTCTAAGGAAATGGAGGATTTGTAGAAGAGCTATCCCTCTCCTTTCTAGCTTTTACTTTGCTTTCTCAAGTCTCTAGTTTATTTCTTAATGTAGTCAAGCTCGGTGGATCCAATTAAGGACTGACCAACCTTGCAGCCAAACTGATATGTTGTGGAAATGCACAAGAAAACAATAGATCTGCAAAGAATAGAAGTCTTTATTCATGAAAACACTACTTACATGCAATGTTCCAAGCTATAAGACCTTCCTGGTTATAGCCAATTACAATGCAGGTAACAGTCTACAAGATCTCGCAGGATCTAAATCTTTTCTTCAACATCAACATACAGCTAGTCCAAGTCTGCAACATACAACACACTAGTAGGCACCCAGGAAAGATTTGAACTTGTACTCAAACTTCCAAGAAATATTCTTGTTCCTAAGCTCATAGGCTACCAAACTTTCCTCCAACCACCTCCCCTAAACATCTACCAAAGCATCCTATAAATACTGATTCCTAGCCACAAGTCGGCTGATGAAACAATAAATCTTTACAAACAAATATTAAATGCTAAAACATCATTCGGCTCTCACATAGCCTTAAAAAATAAATAAACTCTCCAAGATGACCCCAATGGTCATCAAATCCACATAGAAGAGTGCAACATGCCAGATATAGGTCCACACATAGCCAATAGTCAATCCATAACACAAGGAGCATGACCCAAATTAAATGCACCAGTCGGCCAAGTTGATCTCACAAAACAATCCAGTCAGTAAGCAAGAACACCAAGCAATAGAAGACATAATTGAGCACCAGTTGACCAACCATGCCAAGCATGACTGAGCAACATAGTTATCACCGAGTGCCAGTGAACCAATGCCTTTAGTCACCGAGCATTCTTTAGACACTGAGCACCCTGGTAACAATAAAAATTGAGCAACTAGTCTCCCAAACTGAGTAAGTATTCCACCAACCAAGATCAAAACTAACAATCTACCTTCAAAGACAAACATATTTTTGGTTGATATAGGATTTCCAAGAATCCTAGGATGCTCCTGCATCAGACACCCCATGTAAGAAATATTTTCTCATAAGGAAATCAAGAATGCCTCAAGGGAATCAAAACAGGTATGTTGAATCTCTTCTTCTCCCATATCTCTTCTTGTCCTTCATCCCAAGTATTCTCCACTTCATTCACTATCTCATGTAGAAAGTCCTATCTTCCTCTTTGTTCCTTCTTTCAGTTGGCAATGAATAGCAACCGACTCTGACCACTGCTGATCACATCAGTGCCTTGGTAAGGTTCATCCCTTCCTGACTCCTCAACCCACTTAGTATCATCTGCATCTCTCTATGTCATGAATGTTACCATCTTCTATACCATCTCTACTAACAAGGCCATCTATTTCTTAATCTCAACAAACTCTTCAGAGATATCATTCTCCTTCTTCAAACTAGACTTCATAGGAATAGGTTCATCAATCCTGTGTTCCTGAAGTTTTTCATAAGGACAACACCTAATAACTCCACATCCTTTAACCCTTGTCTCTTGTAAAGGTATCAGCTTATACCAAGCTCCTTCATGTCTAACCACATAAGTGTTAGCATGACCATCAAATAAAAATTCCTATCAAACTAGCAATGTCTACTAAGCAACAGATGACAAGCATCCATAGGCAATATATCACACAATATCTCATCATGGTAAGATCCAATCTAAAACTTAACCAAGCATTGTTCTTCAACTCTAACCTTATAAAAATCTTGTATCCAACTAATCTGATAAGGATTAGGATGTTTCCTTCTTTGTAAATTCAACTTACTAACCATTTCATCTGAAACAAAGTTTTCAAAACTGCCACCATCAACTATGACATTACATACATTATCCTTGCACTTACATCTGGTCCTAAACAAATTCCTTCTTTGCACCAGTTCAAGAACACATGCAACTAATCTCCTAGTGACAAGACATTCACCTTTCTCTGGGACATTCTCAATGTCTTCTTCAGCAGCTAATGCAACTCTTTTCTTAGGACACTGCCAACTTCTATGACTAGCTTCACCACAATTATAACAAGTTCTAGTGAACTCATTCTTCCACCTTCCTCTCTGTCTAGCATTCTTAGTAACTTGACCACTACCAAATCCCACATCAGGCTTAGGATTCTCTATCACATTACTCTCAGCAACTCTCTCACCAGTTTTACCACCCCGATTCCTATTGTTTTTTTTTCCTTCATACTTCCTACTTAGCTTCTCTTCAATCTTTAAGACCCTCTGATAAGCATCACTGATTGTTGTCATTCGCATAGTAAGTAACTCTTCCTGAATACTAGGTCTCAAACCATAGACATACCTAGAAACCTTTTCTTTGTCAGCTTCAGAATGACCAGTCCTAATTAGGATTTTATAAAACTCCTCGGTATAATCCTGTACCGATGTGTTAGTCTACTTCAAAGCTTGCATCTTCTTAAACATGTCCAATTCATAATCCACTGGAATGAATTACTTCTTCAACTTGTCAACCATTTGGTTCCTCTTAGTGATCTTCTCTTTTCCTCTTCTACCTCTTTCCAACTAAACTTCTCTCCACCAGATATTTGCATGACCCTTCAACTTAGTCTTTGCAAATCTAACCCTATCAGGATCTGCTATTTCTTCATACTCAAAGTATTCATCAATCTCATTGATCCAATCAATCAACTCTTCTAGCCTAAGGCTTCCAACAAATGCAAAAACCTCAATCTTAGGTCTTTTCCCAATCTTAGACATAGCTTTCAGAATTGGATTCTCCTCAGAATATATGGCTTCTTCAACAGCTTCTTCAAAATGATCTTCCTTAGATTCATCATCACTATCCTATTTCAAGGTAGGCTTCTTCTTTCTCAATTCCTCTTGTAGGTCTTGCACTTATTTCTGCAAAGCCCTAAAATCATCAAGACATAATTCTCCAGTAGTTTCTTCTTCCTCAGAGAGCTCACGATTTCTCCTCAGAGGCATCTTCAAATCAAGATCTAGATACACAAGATCCACTCAGCTCCAACAGGAACAGACTTTGCTCAAATAGGAACAAACTTTTCTCTGATACCACTTAATGCAGTCAAGCTCAGTGGATCCAATTAAGGACTGACTAACCTTGCAGCCAAACCAATATGCAACGAAAATACACAAGAAAACAATAGATCTACAAAGAATAGAAGTCTTTATTCATGAAAACACCGATTACATGCAATGTGTCAGGCTATAAGGCCTTCTCAGTTATGACCAATTACAATGCAAGTAACAGTCTACAAGATCTAAATCTTTTCTCCAATATCAGCATCTAGCTAGTCCAGGTCTGCAACATACAACACACTGGTAGGAACCCAGGAAAGATCTGAACTTGTACTCAAACTTCCAAGCAATCTTCTTGTTCCTAAGCTCCCAGTCTACCAAAGTTTCTTCCAACCACCTCCCCTAAACATCTACCCAAGCATCCTATAAATACTAATTCCTAGCCACAAGTCGGTTGATGAAACAATAAATCTTTACAAACAAATATTAAATGCTAAAACATCATTCAGCTCTCACATAGCCTTACAAAATAAATAAACTCTCCAATATGGCCCCAACGGTCATCAAATCCACATAGAAGAGTGCAACATGCCAGATCTAGGTCCCCACATGTCCAATGGTCAATCCATAACACAAGGAACATTACCCAAATTAAATGCACCAGTTGGCCAAGATGATCTCACAAAATAATCTAGTCGGTAAGCAAGAACACCGAGCAACAGAAGAGATAACTAAGCACCAGTCGACTGACCATGCCAAGCATGACTGAGCAATGCAGTTATCACCAAGTGCCAATGAACTGATGCCTTCAGTAACTAAGCATTCTTCAAATACCAAGCACCCCAATAACCATAGAAATTGAGGAACTAGTCTCCCAAACTAAGCAAGTATTCCACCAACCAAGATCAAAACTAACAATCTACCTTCAAAGACAAACATATTTTTGGTTGATACAGGATTTCCAAGAATCCTAGGATGCTCCTACATCATTTCTAACTCCAAGCTTGCATAGTGAAGAAGTGTCTCACTTCCTAAAGACTCAAAAATATTCCTCTCTCCTACCCTCATCCCAAGGTAAGTTAGGTGTCTTGGTTCTAGCTCACAAACCACTTGTCCTTTGCTATGAAATGGTAAGTATTTTTAGACACGGGGAAGAGGATTATCCTAGAAGACATTTCCAAATTCATCCTTATCAAAGATGGCTCACTTTGAGAGGAAATATGGAAGCCTAGCAAGAAGAAAATGGTAAAATTTGGCCCACTAACCCATGCACATGCCTTGGTAATGCAATCAAGGATGGTGGATCCAATGAAGGACAGTCCAAACCTTGTAGCCAAAAGAACAACACAATAGAATATTCAACAATGACACACCATATAATTGTTTAACTCTGATTATCATTAACATGCCCGACTATAAGGCCTTCCGGGTTAGGGCCAATTATAATTAGTAAACAATTATTTAAGATCCAAGACCAGATCCAAAACAATCTCTAGCTAGTCCATCTCTGAAGACACTTAGAAGCTGATGGAAACCCTAAGGTAGACCTAAAATTGAGCTCACAATACTCCAAGCAATCTCCTTGTCTCCAAGTATGCAACCACTAGCTCCATTATTACAACTATCTGATAGGAATCAGATTTGCAAGATCATGGAAGATCTTTTCCACAACTTCACAACTTCAACTTCACATCTGAATTCTAGATCAGCTAAGTTCTTCCTCCCAAAAATCTATCCTTAAACATCTAACCAAGCCCTCCTTAAATACTAATCATTAGCCAAAGGTTAGCTAGATGAAAACCCTTAACTCCCCAAAACAATAATTAAATGCCATAAAAGTTGACTTACAAATGTATACAAACATTTAATTCTACATGTCAGCCCAAGAAAATGGCTACCAATAATTAATTCACTAATTTGACTCAACAAATCACATAGAACTCCAGTCGGTAAGCCAGAACTACTGAGCGATAGTAAATTCACTAAGCATGCCAGGCATCATCGATCACTAGTATCAACTGAGAATTGTAGCATGACCAAGAAACACTTTTACTGAGCATCAGGGAATACCAACTTCCTTCAGTGACCAAGCTTCCTTCAATGACTGAGACCATCGGTTAAGGCTACAACTGAGCAAAACCGGCCAAAACACAAACACTTATGTAGTTTCACTGAGCACACAAAATGCCCCTACCTTAACCTTGGATGCCCCTGCATCAGACACTCCTAGTTCCAAAATATGTTCATATGTGAGAAGAACATCTTTTAGGATTCAACACATAAATCCTGAACTGGTTCTTCACATACAAGTCCTCTACCTTCTTTGCTTGCAAAGTCTTCCACTTCAGTTTCCTCTGTCTCTTCAAATCTTTTCTAGACAATGCACAGGTCTATTCTTCATACTGATCATTCATTTTCTCTGGATCCACAACCTCAACTCAGCTACCAATACTCAGGCTTCTCCTACTGAGTGTTGCATCCATCAAAGGCATCAGTGAAAACTTCATATCATTCTTCTCAATAGTAAAGACATTCTGGGCACACTCATAAATAGCTCTGCAATCATACTGCAATCAAAACTATTTATCTTCATAATGTCACACAACACAAGATCCTTATACTAGCCAATCTCAACATTAATGAAGCATTGTTCTCTTACTTCCAAAGCATGAACATCTTGTAACTAGCCAAGCCTATAAGGACAAGGATGTTTCATTCTCTTCAAACCAAGCTTCTGAACCAGGTCCTCAGCAACAAGGTTATCAGTACTACCACTATCCATAATCACATTAAAAAGTTTACCTTCATATTTTCATTGGGTCCTAAACAAATTACTCCTCTGACAAGGTTCATCCTTTATACTGAGCAATGTTCACCAAAGCAGCAAGTTTTTTGATTCGGGTTCATTCTGAATGTTTTCGGTTACTATAGCAGTTTGTCGGTTGACCTTCTTCTATGTACACTCAAAAGAACAATGTCCTTTCTCTCCATAGTTATAGAAAGTACCCTTAAAGATAACTCTACATGTCTTCTTCTTTGGCTCCACAGGTTTCAGTTCATCTTTTGCATCAGTCAATTTCTCCTTCACCGAGTGATCAACTTTCTCCTTCCCTTAGGAGCTACTAGGTTGTCTCCTCTTTAACTTATCTTCTACTTTTAGAGAATAATGATAAGCATATTCAATAGAATCAATCTTCAGCATACCAAGCTCATCCTAAATATTGAATCTCAAACCATTCACATACCGAGCTACCTTTTCCTTACTAATTTTTTGGTGACGAGACCGAATAGTAAGTTTGTAGAACTCCTCGGTGTAATCTTCAATAGAAAAATCCTTCTATTTTAGATTCTACAACTTCATAAACAAGTCAAGCTCATAGTCAACTAGTATGAACTTAGCTTTTAACTTAGCCACCATCAACCTCCATCGATTGATCTTTGTTTCACCTTCATCCTCTTGGTCTCTTTGTAGTTCTTTCCACCAAAGAGCAGCATGTCCTTTCAAATTTTTCTGTGCTAATCTCACCTGAAGAGGATCTTCAATTTCTTCCAGCTCAAAGAAATCTTCAAGTTCACCAATCCAATCAATCAGATTGTAGGGCTTCAAAGTACCAGAGAAAGTAGAAACTTCCATTCAGTAACTACTAAACCGAGCAACAGATCTAGGTAACCGAGCAGTTTTTTCTTCACCAATTCTGTCCCTCTGGTCATCACCACTAGATCCAGTAGGTTCAAATTCTTCAAAAGCTTCTTCATAGCCATCTTCAGTACCAACATTCCAAGGAACACCAGTAACAACTCTCATGATCTCGGTGACCATATCATTTTTCATTAGCTCCATCTCAAATCTAAAATCTAATTTCACCTTCTCTGTAATCCTAGATTCCAAAGTATCACAGAGGTCTTGAATAACTCTAGGGTCTAATCTTCTTAGAGGCATCCTTAAAGATAAAAGAAAACCCTCGACAACAAACCCTCACCGACCACCTTGTGGCAATTCCCAAGTTGTAACAAGTCAGATCTCTAACCTGCAATCTTGTAAACAACTAGGGCACAATTCCACAAGTTCAGTGCCATGGATCTACAATTTAGATTGTGCACAGTCTCTATTCCAACAAGATTAACTTTGCAAGATCAACCTTGCTAGGTCAAACTTTTGCTTCAACAAGATCAATTTTCAAACCAGCAGGAACAAAACCTGGCTCTGATACCACCTAATGCAGTCAAGGATGGTGGATCCAATGAAGGACAGTCCAAACCTTACAACCAAAAGAAAAACATAGTGAAATATTCAAAAATGACACACTATATAATCATTTAACTCTAATTATCATTAACATGCCCAACTATAAGGCCTTTCAGGTTAGGGCCAATTACAATCAGTAAACAGTTCTATAAGATCCAAGACCAGATCCAAAACAATCTCTAGCTAGTCCATCTTTGAAGACACTCAGAAGCTAATGGAAACCCTAAGGTAGACCTAAACTTGAGCTTGTAAGACTCCAAGCAATCTCCTTGTCTCCAAGTATGCAACCACTAGCTCTACTATTACAACTATCTGATAGGAATCAAATCTATAAGATCATGGAAGATCTTTTCCACAACTTCACAACTTCAACTTCGCATCTGAATTCTAGATCTGCTAAGTTCTTGTTATACACTAAGTTTGCACCCTTGTTTCAAGCTCTTTTAGTCTTGATAACTTAGTATAACATGGGAATCATCTCCAGGTTGTGGGACCTATGCTAACTAAGATGAGACCTCCAAGTTCTAGGTTGGTTCCTCTTGGATAATCACCTTAATTTTCTTCTAGACATGAAAAGGTAAAACTTGAGGGGAAAAGGGATAGGAGGAGTACTTGAAAGGGAAATGACTTGAAAGAAAACTACCTACTAGGTGATACACTGAGATTAGGGTATGAATTGCAACATAAAGGGATAGAATCAATGAAAGGCTTAGGTCTATTAGGTCACAACTTACTGAATAGGCTTGCATAAGTGTTTTATAGGAGGGCCTGAACACAAGACACAACCTATGACCTACAAGTAGACATTCACTTCTGCAACTCGGTGTAGGATTGAGACAAGACTGTTAGGGGGCTAAAGTATACCCACAAAAACATCTAAATCAAATCAAATGCAATAACACACATAGTTACAGAAAGTAAGAGGGATTAGGAACCCTAAGTTATCACTAAAAAAATGCATAGAATTCAATTCATTAAGAGATGATTCAGACAAGGAAGCATAGGGACATGAAGGATTGTCACAAAATACCTCTACAATATTTGAATAATCAATGGGAGATTACAAAGAGTAGAAGACCAAAGGGTAGAGAAGATACCATGGATAGCCTTCTAAGAAAGGATGACTTTCTTTCAAAAGTGGACTCTCTCCTTCACAAAATGTGAACTCTCCTTGAGCACTAAGGCTCCAAAAATACAATATATACATCTCAACTGTACGCAGGCAGGAGTCAAAAACCTAACTAGGGTTACAAGATTTTTTAAATTTGAATAACATTCAACCCTAATCCCATCAAATCTGATCATAAATACATCTCTGCAAAAACATAGCTGATCAGATATTGTGTGCCCATCTCTATACTACATCCACCTGCGGACAAGCAACCTAGATCTATCAACTTTTCTGCAACTCAGCGTGAAATCAATAACATGGTACCTTAGGAAGTAGGAATCAACCAAAGATGGTTGTTCAGACCTTATCATCATCCTCCCAACCACAAATGTCCAGAAGAAATAACTTTGAGCTACCACATTATTTTATATGGCTTTCTATGAGAAACAATGGCGAAACCCTTCTCAGAAATATTTGAATTTAAATAACAATGGTTAGCAGGTCATTTTTAAAACACAGCTGTTGATATCTCTTATTTCCTAGCAAATGAATGGCCTAGATCATCCTTGAAATAGCTTGAAAACCCATCTTGAAAATTCAAAGACCACGTCGTTAGCAGCACCCAATGAGAAACAACCACATCAATGAGACCTAACACCTCAGAAGTCAAAAGAATCTAGACTTGCATCGGATGGTGGTCACATGATTGCATGGGCTCAGAAGATTCCATGAGATCATGTGCCCACCATAGATCTAACTTCCCCACCACCTCACTTAAGATACTCAGCCCCACTGACACATTTCCACCTATTCAACCCAACAACCAATAAGAATCAAGCATGTCAGATAGTCCCACGATGGCATCGACTTAAACACTGAAAGATTGGATGGTGGTCGCATGATCGCATGGGCTCAAAAGATTCCATGCAAACATGCGACCATCATAGATCTTTGACAAGCTAGTGTCTCTTCAAATTCTTTGACCATCAGACCCATCGAAAGCCCTGTCATCACCCAGTCAGCCACTAAAATACAAACACATCACCACCCGAGGACCCACCGCCGAAGACCCTACTAATAAAGCAGATCTAACGGCTATCGCATGATCGCATGGAATCAAAATATTCCATGCAAACATGCAACCACCATAGAGCTTATTCCATTGGGGGCCTACCTTGAACTTTGGGTCCATTGCAGAGTCATCCCACATTGACCAATAGGAAACTGGCATGTCATACGGCATGGCATGAAGGACCCACCAACAACTGTTGCGATGTTGATACCATATAAACGGTTGTCGCATGATTGCATGGGATCAAAAGATTCCATGAGATCATGCGATAACTACTGGATCTTATTTGTGACCAAGAACTAGGCCTGCTAAGACAAGTGCCATCATGTCGCATGATAGTAAGGGCTAAGAAGATTCCTTGTGAACATGCGACAGCCACAAGTTAAAAGGGAAGGTTGGGAGGAAATATTTTCCATGAAGACTTAGGATTTTGTCAGAAATATTAAAAGGGAACCCACATGACAACCTAGGGACTTAACACATGAAGGTGGTCACTTTAAAAGGGCATGTGCATTTAGAGGGATTTAAGTGGCGCAAAAAGGTAACAGTGAAATAAAATAGGTCGTGGGGGTTTTCTTAGGGTTTTTAGCACAATGACTACATTTATAAAAAATTTTAACTGTAGACTAGGGGATAAAACAAATTGCAGAGTCCAGGAGATAATACCTAAAGCCATGAAACTTTCAGGGATGCTCAGCAAGATAAAAGTAGAGGCCCCTAAATGGATTTAGCCAAATTTGTATGAGACTTGGAAATTTGGGTAACATTTTGGTGATTTTTGCTAGATGTCAGCCTACTAGACATGGTAAACCAGTGGCCTATAGACAATCCATTGGGCATGGGGTCATCAAAAATCAAAATTCTCATAGGGAGATAGGACTAAAGCTGTGCTCAGGGCACTTCTTGAAAAGCAGGAAACTAGGCTAGAAAATAGGGACAGAAAGCAAGAAAACCTAACCTATCCTAAACTAACCAGTTATAGAAACATGGTCAAACAAAACCATTCACTGGTAGTGAAAAATAGCTACCCTTTCTCATTAGGATATTTTGCATTGGAAATATGAGGATAGCTATAAAGATATGAGGCACACCAAAATTGGTCAAATAATTATTAACTACCTCTACAAAAATAGGATCAAGTTTACCTTCCTTTAATTGATAATATATAGGGGCCTTAGTAAACTCCTTCTATGCTAAGTATCTGATGGGGAAACCTCTTGAAAGTTTGAAGGTAGGACTTTCCTTGATGGCTTCTTCTTTATCTTCATGGTTTCCCTCCACCATGGGTAGCCATGTCAACTCATCATCTATGGACAAGGGACTGTCGTCCTCCTCAACTTTTAAACAAGCCAAGAGCTGATCAAAGTTGTCAATACCCTGAAGTTCTAGAACTAGCTCCAACTCTTGCTCATCTAGCAATCTCTCAGAAAGAGAGCAATCCAAAACTAGGCCTCCTTTTATAGGCACATAACTTTGAACCTCCACTCCAAGGAATAGGGATTCATCATCCAATTTGTTACAAAAGACCTCTATGATATTGGAAAAATCATACTCTTCAAGGATTTTGTCTATGTTCTTTTCTTGGAAAAGCTCTCCCATAACTTTACCATTCTACTCAACAAAACTAGGCAGATCATCTAATAAAAGCACAACATCCTCCTTTGTATCAATCTCCTTTTGATGGTGGATCTTTTGTTCTAATTGACCTTCACCCATAGGTAATGGCATGGTCTCCTTTTCATCATCAATAAAGAGGGGAAGCTCATTCAACAAATCAACCAAGAGTTTGGGCTGAGCATCAATCTCCACCCTGTCACCTTGCTGTCCCATTCCACCACAGTCATCACTCTGCACTGATACCTTAGATTTCTTCTCCTCCTCATCACATGAAAGGTCATTTTCCACAAGTCCTTGCTCAGACACTAGAATAGTATCTTTGAAAAGATTTAGCATCTGATAGCTAGGAGGTAGAGTCCATTGGGGTATCCACAACACTTCATCATCTTGAGAGACCAGAGGGGCCTCTTGGGATAAAAAAATTTCTTGAACAGGCTGCTCTTGTAGAGTGGTAGGCTGCATCTCAAGTATAGGTTCTTGGAAGGAATTTTTTTCCTTAAAACTTGGGATATGAAATTGAGGGGGCTCAAAGGAAGACATAGAAGGCATAGACAAATGGGTCTTCCAGCTTGGGATTTTAGGTCTAAGACCCTCTTGTTGAGAAATTTGTGACCTCAACCTTGCTGTCTCAATGTCAGCTTGGTGTCTGATCTCTTCTTGAAATTGTCTTACTTGTTGCTCATCAACAAGAGCTTCTATCATTTGGTTGGAAATGAACCCTTGTTCATAACTTTGAGCCTCCATTTCTTGCTACTCTTTGATCTCAAACACTTGCTTAATCAAATCAAGCAAGACATTCTTTGTCTTCTCTTGCTCTTTCATGAAGTCTGAGCTCAGAGTCTATTGCCGATTAGGCTGAGAAGGGGCAGGTGGGTGGTAAGCAGGATGGGGCAACTGGCTTCACATTTGTTGTTGTGCCCTTTGTGCCCATGATCCATTTTGTCGAAGGGCCCTTTCATAATCTTGCACAAGGTAAAAATCATTTGGAGCATGCTGGATATAATGACAGCCTTGTATTGTATGGAAGCTTGGGATAAAAGAAGGCTTTAGGTGGCTTTGATAAGGCTAATGACTAGCTCATTGAGCATTAATCTCATAATAGGATGGTGGGTAACCTGACTGTCCATAATAACTTGACATGTCTACTCATGCAATTAGCTAGGATTTGAATATGAAAGATTTGAAACATACCAGTGCTTGATCTTTGAAACTAGTAGACTTTCTGGAGTCACCAAATATGCAACAAAATGACCTCTTCTAGGTCTATAGCATGATATTAGCATATCAAAGATAGCATACCTTAACATGAATCTAAACTTTGGTCCCATAGGGTGTGCCAAAATTGATATACACAGGCACCAAGGTGGGGTATCCTTGAGCTTGAGTCTATATTGATAGTCCCTGTGTATTGAACTTCTTTAATCCTTTTGTAGATGAACCAACAGGAGCACCTTTGGACTTCAATCTAATCTACTGTCCCACAGGGTGTGCCAGAATTGTTATACACTAAGTTTGCACCCTTGTTTCAAGATCTCGTAGTCTTGATAACTTAGTATAACATGGGAATCATCTCCAGGTTGTGGGACCTATGCTAACTAAGATGAGACCTCTAGGTTCTAGGCTGGTTCCTCTTGGATAATCACCTTAATTTTCTTCTAGACATGAAAAGGTAAAACTTGAGGGGAAAAGGGATAGGAGTACTTGAAAGGGAAATGACTTGAAAGCAAACTACCTACTAGGTGATACACCAAAATTAGGGTATGAATTGCAGCATAGAGGGATAGAATCAATGAAAGGCTTAGGTCTAGTAGGTCACAACTTACTGAATGGGCTTGCATAAGTGTTTCATAGGAGGACCTGGACATAAGACACAACCTATGACCTGCAAGCAGACATTCACTTCTACAACTCAATGTAGGATTGAGACAAGACTGTTAGGGGGCTGAAGTATACCCATAAAAACATCTAAATCAGATCAAACACAATAACACACATAGTTATAGAAAGTAAGAGGGATCAGGAACCCTAAGTTATCACTAAAAACATGCATAGACATCAATTCATTAAGAGATGATTCAGACAAGGAAGCATAGGGACATGAAGGATTGTCACAAAATACCTCTACAATATTTGAATAATCAATGGGAGATTACAAAGAGTAGAAGACTAGAGGGTAGAGAAGATACCATGGATAGCCTTCTAAGAAAGGATGACTTTCTTGCAAAAGTGGACTCTCTCATTTACAAAATGTGAACTCTCCTTGAGCACTAAGGCTCCAAAAATATAATATATACATCTCAACTGCACGCAGGCAAGAGTCAAAAACCTAACTAGGGTTACAAGTTTTTTTACATTGGAATAACATTCAACCCTAATCCCATCAAATATGATCATAAATACATCTCTACAAAAACATAGCTGATCAGATATTGTGTGCCCATCTTTGTACTACATCCACCTACGGACAAGCAACCTAGATCTATCAACTTTTCTACAACTTGGTGCGAAATCAATAACATGGTACCTTAGGAAGTAGGAATCGACCAAAGATGGCTGTTCAGACCTTATCATCATCCTCCCAACCACAAATCTCTGGAAGAAATAACTCTGAGCTACCACATTTTTTTATATGGCTTTCTATGAGAAACAATGGTGAAACCCTTCTCAGAAATATTTGAATTTAAATAACAATGATTAGCAGGTCATTTTTAAAACACAGTCATTGATATCTCTTATTTCTTGGCAAATGAACAGCCTAGATCATCCTTGAAATAGCTTGAAAACCCATCTCAAAAAGTCAAAGACCATGTCGTTAGTAGTACCCAATGAGAAACAACCACATCAACGAGACCTGACACCTCAGAAGTCAAAATAATCTAGACTTGTATCAGATGGTGGTCGCATGATCACATGGGCTCAAAAGATTCCATGAGATCATGCACCCACCATAGATCTAACTTCCCCTCCACCTCACTTAAGATACTTAGCCCCACTGACACATTTCCACCTATTCAACCTAGCAACTAATAAGAATCAAGCATGTCAGACGGTCCCACAACAACATCAGCTTAAACACTGGAAGATCGGACAGTGGTCGCATGATTGCATCAACTCAGAAGATTCCATGCAAACATGCGACCACCATAGATCTTTGACAAGCTGGTTTCTTTATAGATTCTCTAACCATCAGACCCACTAAAAGCCCTGTCATCACCCGGCCGGCCACTAAAATATGAACACATCACCACCTGAGGACCCACCACTGGAGACCCTACTAATAAAGAAGATCCAATGGCTATCGCATGATTGCATGGAATCAAAAGATTCCATGTGAACATGCGACCACCATAGATCTTATTCCACTAGGGGCCTACCTTGCACTTCAGGTCCACTGCAGAGTCATCCCACATCGACCAATAGGAAACTGGCATGTCATACGACGTGGCACAAAGGACCCACCAATAGCTTCTATGATGTCGATACCATATCAATGGTTGTCACATGATCACATGGGATCAGAAGATTCCATGAGATCATGCGATAACCGTTGGATCTTATTTGCGACCGAGAACTAGGCCTGCCGAGATAGGAGTCATCCTATCACATGATCGCAAGGGCAAAGAAGATTCCTTGTGAACATGCGACAACCACAAGTTAAAAGGGAAGGTCGGGAGGAAATATTTTCCAGGAAGACTTAGGATTTTGTAGGAAATATTAAAAGGGACCCCACCTGACAACCTAGGGACTTAACACATGAAGGTGGTCACTTTAAAAGGGCATGTGCGTTTAGAGGGATTTAAGTGGCCCAAAAAGGTAACGGTGAAATAGAATAGGTCACAGGGGTTTGCTTAGGGTTTTTAGCACAATGGCTACATTTATAAAAAAATTCAACTGCAGACCAAGGGTAAAACAAATTGTAGAGTCCAGGAGATAAGACCTAAAGCCATGAAACTTTCAAGGATGCTCAGCAAGATAAAAATAGAGGCCTCTAAATGGATTTAGCCAAATTTGTATGAGACTTGGAAATTTGGGTAATAGTTCTTCCTCTCAAAAATATGTCCTTAAACATCTACCCAAGCCCTCCTTAAATACTAATCATCAGCCAAAGGTCAGCTGGATGAAAACCCTTAACTCCCCAAAACAATAATTAAATACCATACAAGTTAGCTTACAAATGTATACAAACATTTAATTCTGCATGTCAGCCCAAGACAATGGCTACCAACAATTAATTCACCAAGTCAGTTCAACAAATCACACAAAACTCCAGTCGGTAAGCCAGAACTACCGAGTGACAGTAAATTCACCAAGCATGCCAGGCATCGCCAATCACCAGTATCAACCGAGCATCATAGGCATTACCAAGAAAAACTTTTACCAAGTGCCAGGGACTACCGAGTTCCTTTAGTGACCGAGCTTCTTTTAATGACCGAGACCATCAGTCAAGGCTACATCCGAGAAAAATTAGCCACAACACAAACACTTATGCAGTTTCACCAAGCACACAGAATGCACTTGCCTTAACCTTGGATGCCCCTGCATCACTTGGGGAACTAAAAACCAACCCTAAATACACCATAGGGCTCCATATAACCCATCAAAAACCTAAGTTAAGTTTACATCTGAAAATGGGGAATGATGACACAAACCTTGGTTTCCCAAATCACTAACCTTGCCTATGGATTTACAAGATGACTAAAGGGTAAGGTAGGGTTGACATTCCATTAAGGCATGCCAACACACTACATAAGTGTCAAGTGACACCTTATAAAATAAGTACACATCACATTACACACTTGGCATGCTTGGTGGATAATTTACATTTACATTTACACAAAATGAATTTACATCTAATAATGCATTTACAAACATTTACAACCACATTCATACATGTATCACATTTATGAAATAAAATCATGTAACAATGATTTCATTCTCTTCTTACAGCCAACCTTGGCTTTAAACTGATTTCACATAGATCCATCCTTGTTTCCCCGCATTTACAACCATGGTCATAATCCTACACACTTGATTTAGATGTCAGTGTCTCATAAAATCATTGCATATATAATCATATCAAAAGTGAAGTAGGATCAATATTAACATCTAAATTCTATGCATAGAGAAACTACATTTCATGATTCATTGTAAACATAATCCACATTAAACCCTAATACTATGACATCAAAATGTAAGTTCAATTTCACATAGACAAGTAACCAAAATGTAGAATTCAAAATTCATTCATCTTTTCAAAACATAAATAAAATATGGATCTAACATAGGCATGTAGAGGTACATCTAACATCATCATCAATATAATCAATTATAATCATCACATAGTGTCTAATGCTATCACTTGTGCAAGGTAAATAGTAATTGCCCAAAGACATTCACCATATTGAGCCCTCATTAACATTATTACTCGGTTAATATGGGCTTCAATATCCATAACATGTTATTGGACCTATTGGAAATTTGGCTGAGTTAGATAATTAGATGTTGTCATTATGGAAATATATGATCTACGTGAAGATCGCACAGGACATAGAGCAAGTATGACAGAGCGCAAAGCAAAATTGTCTAAGTATGAGACAATGTTTTTGCCAGTATACCCAGAGATAGTTTTGTTTGGCAATGTTGATTGGAGTAAGTTTAGTGCTTGTGCACATGAACATAGATACTATGGTGACTATAGAAGAGTCACCTCATAGCATAAGTTAGTATGGCATGTACGAAAGAAGTTATGACAGTTTTACTGAAGACAGTTTCTAGCCGACAAGATAGAATATGAAGACATAATTGGTAAAGAGTTAAGCGATTATTTTGTTTATCAAAATAATGTCTTAACAATATAAAGGGATGACATCCTATATGTTAACCCTTGGTTAAATATGTATTTTGTATAATTCTTTTGTCAAGCCATCTGTAAGAGTTATTAGTCTTACACTTGTATAAATATAAGGCATATGTAAATGCCAAGAAAAGCATGAATGTAATATGATAGTGAACATATAAGCGAAGAAGATATTGATGTGAAGTTGTGAAAGCAAGAAAGTAGTATAAGGTTATGTACCTTACCATATTTTGTAATCATTATACATTACTTATCTGAGCAGTGGGCTCATCTAGTAATCATATTTTGTATTACCAACTCTTAGCAGGGTTGAGGCTTCTAACAAGGCCTAAAGTCCCTTAATCAGGACTGAGACACTATATGCATGTAATAGGCTCCTAACAGGGTCAACATCCTTAATAGGATACTTTTGATTAGTGGATCTTTTTGGGTACCATCCCCACCGAGGTTTTCCCTTGGCCAGGGTTTCCTTGAGAACAAATAATATGTTATGAGTTCATTTTCTTTATTGCTATGCATGTTCTTTAGTTTCCTATGTTATGCATGTATCAAGTGTTAGAATAACTGAGAGGGGGGTGAATCAGTTGTCCAATGTCCCAATACAAAATGTATAATCCAAAAACAATTACTTAAAAACTTCTGATACTCGGTAACTTGAAATACTATACTGTCTATGCTTTTATCGATTACCAGTCTAAAACTTATAGAAGTTACTAATCAAATAAAGTATGCAACATTTAAATATGACATCAAAAAAACATCACAATCAACACATAACACAAGAGATTTAACCTGGAAACCCTGTTAAGGGAAAAACCACCTGGGACCGGCAGCCAAAAAATATTCACTCTTCTGAAGTGAGGTTGGTGAAGACCCGACCCTATTAAAGGTTACAAACACACTGTTAGGTGTGACCTTGTTAGAGGATTTAAGACCAACCATTATCATCCAACCAGTAGTCACTCTGGGGTTGACAGGATAACAATGTTCATTCTATGAATGATACATAAAAGACTTTCTTAGTCCACTCAGTTAAGAGATTTGACTGTGTACAATGGTTAAAATGTAACAGTAGGTGATCTAACTTAATACAACTTCAATTGCAAATTATAGATCAATGTTCAGCTCATACAAATCTTTTTGATCAATGTAACATTTCTGATTCAACAATATATCCATTTACTATCCATCGGTAACTATTGGAAAGTTGTCTATACTGAAGTATATGACTAGATATAGTGTTGTCATTATGGCAACAAAGTCATATAGGAGTTTGGAGTCAGCACACTTCATATGAAGATTAGAATTTGGCTAAGTGTTGAAGACTGGATAGTGTACAGAGTTCCTGCAGCTCAAAGCATCAATGCACGTGTGTATAGATCAATTATGGTATGCACCCTAGAAGTTAAGGTTGTTATACTATATTCTTGCATAGTCTAAGAGTGCATAAGAAGATATGCAAAGATGTGAAAGTTACAGTCAGTTGAAGTTGCACAGCCAGTGTGTGCCAGCAGAGAACAGAGCATGGAGCTGATAGTCAACATTTTGGTTTGTGATTGTAATGTAATATTGTAAAGGCCATGCGCCCATTATATTTAGGTTGCCAACAAGTATATATGTATAATTGTAAGCACACTTACCCAATTCATTTGCAAGCATTGTTTGTAATTATTTATAGGTCCGACCTAATTGTATATTTTGTATGAGTGCATAAATATAAGGTGTACCCATTGTATATAGTATGAGAGTTGAGATAGAATTATAAGAAGTAGAGTAGAGGTATGTGAAGAGAGCATAGAGATGTATTAAATCTTTGCTAGAGGTCAAAGCATCAGTGCATCAAAGGAGCTGATCTGACAAGCAGCATCACAGTGACAGTTCACCTAGCAGATATAGTGTGTATCTAATCTCAGAAGGTTGTAGCCTTCATCATTTGAGCAGTGAGCTCTAGGAAAATGAGTCCACTCCCCTAATAGGGATCATTGTAAAAGACTCCTAACAGGGTCCAACCCTTAACAAGGTCTACTATACTTAAAGCATTGTAAAGCTACTCCTAACAGGGTAAAGGATCCTCTAACAAGGATCACAAAACACTAGTGTAGAATATTAGTGGGTGTCAATTTCCATCAGGGTTTTTACCTATTTGGGTTTCCCCATAATCATATTGGTGTCAAGTGTTGTTTATATGTTTCATGTTTATATGAAAGTTTAATTCAGTACTTAAGCATTTATAGTTCAGTATAAAGAGAAAAGTCAAAAGTCAAAAGTATAGTGAACACTGATTCACCCCTCCCCCCCTCTCAGTGTTCCCATTCCTAACAATTGGTATCAGAGCTCTAGTCCTCAGCATAGAAGTTTAACCACTTGAGGAGATCATGGAAAATGTAGATATGAAACATTTGAAGAAAAATCTTGAAGCAGCTCTTGAAGACCTGGACAAATCTGAAAGAGAAATTGAAGAACTAAAAGAGAAAGTTAGTGATGCTCAATTAGTTATCAAGAAACTAAGAAGGGATCTAAAAGAATGCTCTAACAGTGATCTAGGAGAAATGGTCAAGAAATTGAATGAAGAAAAAGCATCTATGCAAGAACTACTTGAATAATTTGATGATAAGTTGATAAATAATCAGGATGTCTACAATGAACAAGTCAAGGAGAACCTTCAAATCAATGAAGAACTAAGACTAGCCAACATGAAAATCTTGGAGCTAAGGAATAGCAAAGAAATCTTGGAGTCTAAATTGAAAGCAGCAAAGAGTCACATTGACAAATTACACACCAGTGCTGATTTGGTAGAATCTCAGTTGTATGCACAAAGAGCCAAAGGAGACACTAGCTGTATTAGGTACAATGAAGCACAAAATTAGATTGACAGTATGCAAGCAAGAAAGGATTCACAAAAAGTCTCTACTGATGCTGAAAAGACTGAAGATCATACAAAAGACAATGGTGGACCACCTAAGAATGAGCGCAAGCAAGTAGAACACACTTTTTTTTACATGTAACAAGCATGGACACATTGCAAGAAACTATACAGAGGTAAGACCTTTTAATGGATATTGTTATACATGTAATAGATTTGGTCATAAAGATATGAATTGCAAGACTAGTAAGAAGAACAAGATTCAAAGAGATCAAAGAAATCAGAATCAGACAAATGCAAGAAGTTCTCAAGATGTTACATGTTAGATATGTAACAATAATGGACACACAACAAAACAATGCATAACAGTGACTCATGTCAATGCACCAAGGAATATAAGGCCTCCCGTTATTTTTCAAACTTGTAACAAGGCTGGACATATCTTCAGATACTGTAGAACAAGGATGCAAGGTCAGGAAAGTCCTAAAAAGGCTGAAGAACCAATTTTGGATCTAGAAGGAGAAGTTAATTTTGTCAAAGCTTCAGATGATGCGGGCATGATTTGGTCAAAGAAAAAGAAGAATAAGGTTGATGAGATTGTATTGGATGCATCCCCAGTGGATGCACCCTTTACATTTGGATGAATGGCCCTTAGGGTCATAGGGGGAGCTAATTTAGCTCTAGACCCCTGCATGGCTGGTATACTCATCCTTAGAGTATGCGCCTTTGGACTTAAGCTTTTGAAGTGTATAGGAACCTTCATGCAAGAGTGCACATGTTGATTGTTAGCAGAGCTCGAGTTTGAAATTTTGAAGTGAACCTGGTTTACACGACATGCATTAATGGTGGATTTTTCACTTTAAAGTACACATAAGTCATTTGATTGCTCATTGCATTCAAATTTAGAGCGATAGGAGAGCAGAAAGAACCTTGGAAATTATTATGAAGTCTTGGAGATTGAATCTATCAGAGATTTGCTGCAATTATCAGTGCACTTGAACAGTTGTAGGAACCCTAGCTTGATTGCGTCGATTTAGAAGCCGTCAGACCATCTCTAAGTTCAGTTGGAAATCAATTAACAAGTAAGTCATGGCCACTCCCATTGTTTATGATGTCACTAAGAAGAAAAGATATGTTTTCAAGAGGCACCCATTTAAATCCACCCTAGATGATTTAGAGGGAGATTTCTCCCACACGCCTATTGGCGTCATGCATGTGGAAGACATAAGGGCTTACATCTACTATAAGAAAGAACTTGTTGGACTAGATAGGTTAAGGGAACACATGGATACCATGTTGAAATAGGATAAAATATTCATGGATGAATATTCCAAATGGAATGATCACCCTATTATTGAGTATGCTACGGCATATGTATTCTATGAGACAGAATGGATAAAGATCTTATTGAGTAGAATCCATGCTGATTTGTTTTGGATTGGAGATGTTCCAGTAAGAATCACAAGTGATCTAATTTATGAGATGACAGACCCTTCTAGGATAGGCATCATCCTTCCAATGGGTAAGGATGTTAGGAAAATGGTAGAGCAAGTTTGTAAGTCAAGGAGCAATAGGCACGACATGACTATTGAGCCAATTGAGCAAGTAGACATCAAATTGATGTCAATAATACTGGGTTACAGATTTCATCACACCAATAGGGTGAATAGTGTATCAGCGGGCACTATTCTGGAAGCCATAAGAATTGTGAAGGAAGATGGTGAATTCAACTTGTGTGAAATCTTGCACTCACAATTGATAGATAACATCAAGGCTATCAAACATGACAAGACCAAGATATTCAGGTTTGGGTCTCTAATCATCTATATGTATCTTCATATAGTTGGTAAAGTTTCAGATATGTATTTGGATAAGTCCATTCCAACCACGCCATAGATATCACTTAAGGCATCCACTGAAAGAACATTAAGAGATTATATCACATTGTAATTGAAGACCTTTAGGGTCAAGATGCAAATAAGGCATAGGATTCCAGAGAGAATTGTGGATAAGTACAAGGACATAATTTGTTTTATGGTGGAGACAGATACAACTTGTATGGAAGCAGTTGAACCAAGGACTAAGTGGATTCATCCACTTGGTTATGAGGTAGAGGAACAAGTCCTTCAAGCATATGCTTAGGTACTTCTATCAGCCCCTAAAGATCCTAATGAACCTAGGTGGGGAACATATGAAGAAAAGACAAGAGAAGTTGATGCTAAGTTGAACAGCATAGCAACAAAAAGAAAGATTGCAAAGGTCACTTCTAAGATCTTGAGAATACATGGTGTATTCCAAGTAGACCTTGACAAGGCAAGGGAAGAGAAGATTGCTCTAGAATTGAAGAGTGCAGCTATAGAAGAAGGACAAGAAGATCCCAAGATGAAGAAGATTAAAATTGAAAAAGATGATGACACTCCTTTTGTGCCTAAAGAATCCAGTGATCCTATTGCTCCTCCGAAGTATGAACCAATGATTAGAAGGAAGAAAGAAGTAAGCACTAGTCATCCATCCTCACAAGCATTAAGGAGCAAGAAACCAAGTCAAGCACCTCCTAAGGTAGGATCTAGACCAATTCTCAAAGCCTTGAGCACAAGAATTGTTGATGAGGGCAGAATTAATCAGGTAGGAAAGTTCTATGAGACATACAGTGAAATTGATAAGTCAAAAATACATGGAATGATTATCAAACATATGATAAAGTTCAAGAAGATAGTTCTTGAATTGAAAATAGAAATTCCAAATAAAGTATGGGATATTCTAGAACACCTAAAGAGACAAGAAAATGAAGAAGATCTAAGGATAAGAGAAAAAGTGTTACAAGATACTCTACCAGTATGTTCCAAAGAAGAAGAGGCACTACTATTAAATTTGGTGAAGCCACACTTAAGGACAGAGATGAGAACTCTTCACATTATGAACAAAGACTATGAGCTGATAATGAAGGAAATAGAAAAGGCCTTTGAAAAGGTGTTATTAGAACAAAAAATAAAACTGCCTATTGCACCCATCTCTCAAGCACCTGGTATGCAAGACAAAGAAGCAAAGACCTTCAATGTACTAGTGACAGGTCCTCAGGACTCAGCGCCCATAGCAGAAAGTCAATCAGAGGCAGATAAGTCTACCCCCATGTCAGAATCACTCAAGGACAGCACATTTATCATTGATAATGTGGAGATAGGCATGGCAGCCACTGACAAGGATTTGGACAAATTTGAGGAAGCTTTTGTGAGTACACAAGAAGTGGAGATCTTATGCAACAGCACTCCTCCCACTCATCAAGATGAGGTAATGATTGAAGAAGAAAAGAAAATGGAAAAAGAAGAGGAAGCAAATAAAGATGAAACTTCAATAGATCTAGCCAAGGTAAAACTATAAGTGATGGACAACACTCCCATCACTCCCTCCTCAACATTGTTGTCAAGTTTGACACCTGACACAAGAAGTTTGGACTCCTAGAAAGAAGAAGACATGATTAAGTTCAACGTCCTAGCTATGGAGAAGGAAAAGGAGAAACAAGTTATGAGGAATCCTCTCCTGCTAGAATCAATAAATATTTTGAATAGTTTGTTACCAGAGGATAAGAAAGTGTTGAAAGTACATTCGGTTGATGATGTGAGTTCAGTCCTCTCACAGTTCAAAAGCACTTTTTCTAGCCTAGAAGAATCTGCATCCATAGTAGCAAAAGAGAAGTACTTAAAGAAGAGACTAAATGAGTTGATGAGAAACTTTGCACTAAACTTGAATTCTCTTAATTTTGGTCAAGCATCCTTGAAAGAATTTTCTGATGAAGGAAGAAAGATCATTGCAGCATGCATGGATCAAGACAAGCTCACTGATGCTCACTTCAAGAAGATAAAAGAAGTAGAAGCAATGATTGAGTAGGTAAAGAATTCAATGTTAGACACATCCACTAATGTGAACATGTGCAACAATGTCTACCAAGGACAACTAGACAAGATTGAGAAGGAAGAAATAGAGATAACAAAGATAAGGTCCAGACAGACTCAGTTGAGGAATGGTCTTGCGCCCTCTTTAGACATCCTCAATCAGAATATAAAGGATATTGATACCACCATGGTAACTTATGATCATGGTCCCATTAGTGACTTGAAGAAGATGGAGAAGCTTCAATATGCATTATGTGCCCATCTCCAAATAGTTAACTCCCTGATAAACTTTTGGAAGAAGGAGATCCACAACCTCAAGATTGCATATCCAGATGTTTTCCCTTAGTGAGTATGTGTAGATATAGTTTTTGATGCACCTTTGTCATTAATGTCAAAGGGGGAGTTGTGTATAGAATATTGAGTATATATATGTATAGGGAGATATAAGATTATGTATAAAAATGTATAGAAGACAAAAGTAGACAAAATTTTTTGTGTTAAGGGACGGTTAGCAACTTGGCCATAGTCCTTTGTTGCCATCAATGAAAAAGGGGGAGACTATTGGAAAATTTTCTATACTGAATTATATGACTAGATATAGTGTTTTCGTTATGGCAAAAAAGTCATCTAGTAGTTTCAAGTCAACACACCTCATATGAAGATCAGAATTTAGCTAAGTGTTGAAAACTGGATAGTGTACAGAGTTCCTGCAGCTCAGAGCATCAGCGCACATGTGTACGGATGAATTATGGTATGCACCCTGGAATTTAAGGTTGTTAGACTATATTCTTTCTTAGTCTAAGAGCGCATAAGAAGATATGCAGAGATGTGAAAGTTACAGTTAGCTGAAGTTGCACAGCCAGTGTGTGCTAGCAGAGAACAGAGCATGGAGCTGACAGTTAGCATTTTAGTTTGCGATTGTAATGTTATATTGTAAAGGCCATGCACCCATTTTATTTAGGTTGTCAACATGTATATATGTATAATTGTAAGCACACTTAAGCCAATTCATTTGGAATTGTTGTTTTTAATTAGTTATAGGGCCAACTTAATTGTATATTTTGTATGAGCACATAAATATAAGGTGTTCCCATTGTATTCAGTATGAGAGTTGAGATAGAGTTCTAAGAAGTAGAGAAGAGGTATGCGAAGAGAGCATAGAGATGTATTAAAGCTTTGCTAGAGGTCAAAGCATCAGCACATCAAAGGAACTGATCTGACAAGTAGTGTCACAGTGACAGTTCACCTAGCAGATATAGTGTGTATCTAATCTCAGAAGGTTGTACCCTTCATCATTTGAGCAATGAGCTCTAGGACAATGAGTCCACTCCCCTAATAGGGATCATTGTAAAAGACTCCTAACAGGGTCTAACCCTTAACAAGGTCTACTGTACTTAAAGCATTGTAAAGCTACTCCTAACAGGGTAAAGGATCCTCTAACAAGGATCACAAAACACTAGTGCAGAATATTAGTGGGTGTCAATTCCCACCGGGGTTTTTACTTATTTGGGTTTCCCTGTAATCATATTGGTGTCAAGTGAAGTTTATATGTTTCATGGTTATATGAATTTTTAATTCAATACTTAAGCATTTATAGTTTAGTATGAAGAGAAAAGTATAGTGAACATTGATTCACCCCCCCCCCTCTCAGTGTTCCCATTCCTAACAGTAACTACTCTCTGTCGCTTGGTAAGGCTCTGTAGTAGGGTTCTCCTTAACCAGTATGATTAGAATGCATGAAAAAATTTTCACATGATGATTCTGTAGTTTCCTTCTCTTCTGGCATCACACTTATTATGAAATCTTCAGTCTCTTATATAGACAAGTAAACCATTTTCTTTTGCTCCATCAGATTTTGCCATTTAAACATCTCCATTGATTTTGCCTCTTAAACATACCTCGGCACTTATGTCAATAACATGTTTGATTCTCATCCTTTAGATCTTTCCTAAATTTTGTTAGCCGTCGATCTGCGTAACAAACCTTATATGTTACCTCAATATCATACACTTTCCAGCTCATCAATCTTGTCAGCTAAACTAGTCATTTAGTTCCTCTGTTCTACTCAGTTAACAAAGAAATGCGTCAGTGAACACAAGCTCAGTTTACACTATGCTCAGTATACACTACACTTCGTTGGTGTACACTAAAATACTTCATCAACCGACAACACTGCTTTGTGCCTTTCAGGTATTTTCCTCATCATAGATGAATGAAACATAATCAAGTCAATATCATAAGGTCATAGACTCATCAAAAAGTTACTCGATGTATTCTCTATCCTCATCTATCAGATCCATCTTCCTCATGTAGATATTTTTGTACTTCATCTCTTTCACTCCTTTAATACAGATGTTTCGATATAGTAACTTACAAGATAAGTGCTATCAAGCTATTTGACATCAATGACAACTTAATACTGATTCAATCATATTGCATATCTAATAAATCAGCTTGGTGATCTTTAATCATAGATTCTTCAATTAGGTTCTAAATCAGTTGTAGTTCATCAATCTCTCCCTTTGGCATTGATGGCAACTCAAGTAATATAAAATATACCATACACATACCAAACATGTATTCTACAACTCTATAAACAAATGATGTACAAGCTCTCCCTAGCTGGATATGTTTAATGACTACATTACTCAACACCATTTACCATGCATCTTTGTCATTCTACAAATATGATCTTTTCAGCTCTCAGGTTCCTGCTTCTGTTCTCAATAACTGATCTTCAAGGTTCTTCCTTTCTTCCTGATTATCTCTCCCTCAGATAGTTCTCATCATTGTATATTGTTTCATATTGTTTATCTGTCCCTTTGACAACAATGCAAAAAGAAACAAATAAACATATAACTCATGTAGTATCCAAGTAACTCTCTATTATCTGATGCATTCTCTATATCTCTTTATAATGATATGCCAATCTATTCTAGTTCTCCAAACTTATCACAACCTTGAACATGATCCAAAGTGTGAACTATGTTGCATCAACATGAATGATCTTCTGATAAGATTAGGCCGATGCAACCTCCAGATCACATTAGTAACCGGTAGACAAGGGACGGACCCCTAGTCTAGTGCTTAAGTACTCAAATGTATCATTCGGTAGAGCTTTTATAAATATGTCTACAAGTTGTTCTTTTTATGTAACAAATTCTAATTTAACTTGCTTCTCCTATACTTTCTCTCTTAAGTAGTGATACTTAATTGATATATGCTTTGTCTTAGAGTGCATCACCGAATTCTTTGAAATGTTAATTGCACTTGTATTATCACAGTATATAATCACTGGCCTAGTGATTACCTCATTCATTCCTTCCAGAACTTGTTTAATATATGCAATGTTTGAATAGTTTGTAGTAGCAGCAACATACTCTGCTTCAGCTATTGACTGAGAAATGCAAGCCTGCTTCTTACTTGTCCATGTAACAAGTCTTTCACCAAAGAAAAATGCTCCTCCGGTGGTACTTTTTCTATCATCCACATTTCCAGCCCAATCAGCATCGGTATAAACCTTCAGTTCAAATTTTCCTTCCTTAGGATACCATAATCCATAATTTTCTATTTTCTTCAAGTATCTTAGGATTCTTTTTGTAGCAATCATGTGTGATTCTCTAGGGTTTGCAGAAAATCTAGCAACAATTCCCACAGCATGAGCTATATCTGGTCTATTGTGAACTACATACATTAACTTACCAATCATAGATCGGTACAGTGTCTAGCTTACCTCTGTAGTTTCATCTTCCTTTGTTAGTTTACAACTAGTATCCATTGGTTTTCCCATAGGTTTAGCATCTTCCATGCCAAATGTCTTCAATACTTCCTTGATATATTTGGATTGTGTGATGAATATCCCATCATTCTGTTGAATCACTTGTAGTCCTAGAAAGAACTTAATCTCTCCAAACATAGACATTTCAAACTCTTTTCTCATCTCATCAGCAAAAGATTTACATATGTTATCTTGACCTCCAAAAATAATATCATCCACAAATATCTCAGCAATAAGAATAGTATCATCAGTATCTCCTTTCATGTACAAATTATTGTTCTCACTTGTTCTAACAAATCCAATACTTAGCAAATAAGTATGTAACCTCTCATACCAGGCTCTTGGTGCTAGCTTCAAACAATACAAAGCTTTATGTAATCTACATACCATGTCTTTTTTGTCTGGATCAATGACTCCTTTGGGTTATTCTTTGTAGACTTCTTCTTCAAGTATTTCATTCATAAATGTTGACTTAACATCCATTTGATAAACTTTGAATTTCTTTTGTGCAGCATATGCAAGTAGCATTCTAACTCCTTCTAATCTAGCAACAAGTGTGAATGTTTCACCATAATCAATTCCTTCCTCCTGTGCATATCCCTTGCATACCAATCTAGCTTTGTTCCTTGTTACTTCACCATTTTCATTCAACTTGTTCCTGAATATCCACTTAGTACCGATAACATTCTTATCTTTAGGTCAGGGTACCAAGGTCCAAGTTTTGTTCTTCTCTATCTACTCTACTTATTCTTTCATTGCATTAACCCATTCATTATTTTCTAATGCAACTTTTACATTTTTCGGCTCATAATCACAAACTAGACATGTACCTTGTCTTGTTTTACTCCTTGTTTTCATGCTAGCTTGTCTGTCTCCAATAATTTGTGTCTCAGGATGATGTCTCCTGAAAAATATTGCTAGTGCTCTATCTCTTCTTTCTTGTTCATCCTGTGCAAGTTCATTTTCTTTCTTGGTAGATCCATCCTGCTCGTCAGTTTCTCTTTCCTGCTCCTCGGTGTTATTTTCCTACTGACCGGTTATCACAGGTTGCGGCTTCGGTATATACTCTAGATGTTCAATGTAAGTGAATCTACCATAATATTCTTCCTCTAAGTCATCTTTCATAGCAACAAATACTACTTCTACATCATCATCAGAATCAGATTCAGATTCATTATCTTCAACTATGTAACATACCTTTTTTCCTTTGTCTTTATTGTCTTGGTTGTCTTTGTTGTGTCGGTAGCCTCTATTGCCTCTTCTCCCATAGCTTCCTTCAGATCATTATTTTTTTCTTTCTTCATCTTTCTTATGTGGACATCTAGCAACAATATGGCCAACCTCTTTACAGTTAAAGCATGCCAAAGGTAGCTTACCTCTATATCTTCCTTTACCTTTGGGTAATCTTTTGGCCATAAGAGCTTCTAGTTCATCAAGCTCATCATCAGTATAACTGTCATTATCATCATTTATATTATTCCTACTAGACTTTATAATCTTTAGAAAAGATATGAAAGTGGATTCAACAAACGGAACAACACTGTTGTCAAAGTTATTCAATTCAAAGGTTGTACGTTTACCAATCAGATTGTCAAGTGTAAGGACATTACTAGATGCAGACCTTGTTTCATGAATAGTAGATATTCTGATTGCATAAACTGACAATAAGGTTCTGAGGAATTTGCTTACCACTATTTCTTCACTAATGACTCCATCAAATGCTCTAATAGAATGTACTACCTCTTTCAGTCTATTTATGTATTGCACAATATTCTCACCTTCTTTCATCTTCATATCATCAAATCTGCCCCTTAAGGTTTCTTCTCTAGCTCTTTTGACATTCACATCTCCACTATAAACTTGAGAAAGTTTATCCCACATGCCTTTTGCAGTAGTGCAACTTTTGATATCTTCAAATTTGGCATTGGTACAAGAAGCAGCAATCTCCATCATAGTAACATTGTGTTCATGCTTGTCTCTCAATTGATCAAGTGTTAGGGGACCAGTGTTCAGTTCTATATAGCCATTCTCCATCAATTCTAATGCAGAATTCCCAATTCTAGATATGTGCAACTTCATCCAGCTTTGCCATACTACAAAGTTCTCTTTGTTCATCTTTGGCACTTCCCTCTTATACATTTTGAGATATTTGTAGTGAAGTCCTTAAAACTCTATCCTAAGCAACCAATGCTCTAATACCAATTGTTAGAATAATTGAGAGGGGGGTGAATTAGTTATCCAGTGTCCCAATACAAAATGTATAATCCAAAAAAAATTACTTAAAAACTTCTGATACTTGGTAACTTGAAATACTATACTGTCTATGCTTTTATCGATTACCAGTCTAAAACTTATACAAGTTACCAATCAAATCAAGTATGCAACATGTAAATATGACATCAAACAAACATCACAATCAACACATAACACAAGAGATTTAATGTGGAAACCTTGTTAAGGGAAAAACCACCTGCGACTGGCAACCCAAAAATATTCACTCTTCTGAAGTGAGGTCGGTGAAGACCCAACCATATTAAAGGTTACAAACAAAGTGTTAGGTGTGACCTTGTTAGAGGATTTAAGACCAACCATTATCATCCAACCAACAGTCACTCTGGGGTTGATAGGATAACAATGTTCATTCTATGAATGATACATAAAAGACTTTCTTAGTCCACTCGGTTAAGAGATTTGACTGTGTACAATGGTTAAAATGTAACAGTAGGTGATCTGACTTAATACAACTTCAATTGCAAATTATAGATCAATGTTTAGCTCATACAAATCTTTTTGATCAATGTAACATTTATGATTCAACAATATATCCACTTACTATCCCTCGGTAACTACTTGTTGTCGCTCGATAATGCTCTGCAGTAGGGTTATTCTTAACCAGTATGATCAGAATGCATGAAAACTTTTTCACGTGATGATTCTATAGTTTCCTTCTCTTCCAGCATCACACTCATTGTGAAATCTTCAGTCTCTTATATAGACAAGTAAACCATTTTCTTCTGCTCCATCATATTTTTCCGTTTAAACATCTCTGTTGATTTTTCCACTTAAACATACCTCAGCACTTGTGTCAATACCATGTTTGATTCTCATCCTTTAGATCTTTCCTAAATTTTTTTAGACATCGATCTACGTAAAAAACCTTATCTATTACCTCGATATCATACACTTTCCAGCTCATCAATCTTGTCGGCTAAACTAGTCATTTAGTTCCTCTGTTCTGCTTGGTTTACACTATGCTCGGTATACACTACACTTCGTTGGTGTTCACTAAAATGCTTCATCAACTGACAACACTGCTTTGTGTCTTTCAGCTCTTTTCCTCATCATAGATGAATGAAACATAATCAAGTCAATATCATAAGGCCATAGACTCGTCAACAAGCTACTCAATGTATTCTCTATCCTCATTTGTCAAATCCATCTTCCTCATGTAGATATTTTTGTACTTCATCTCTTTCACTCCTTTAATATAGATGTTTCAATATAGTAACTTACAAGATAAATTTTGTCAAACTAGTTGACATCAATGACAACATAATACTAATTCAATCATATTGCATATCTAATCAATCAACTTGGTGATCTTTAATCACAGATTCTTCAATTAGGTTCTAAATCAGTTGTAGTTCATCATCAAGTTAAACTATTATATTCATAATTGGGCAAAAGTAAAAGTTTGTAGAATACTTATTCACCCCCCTCTCAATATTCCCTATTTCTAACAATTGGTATCAGAGCTTAGTTACTCAGAAAAGAATCATTCAAGGAAAGCCTAGTAGCTTGAGTAAGATCTCTATGGATATGGATCAGCTACAGAAGAATCTTGAAGAAGCTCTTGAACAAATTGATATGCTTACTGAAGAAAGAGACACTCTGAAAGGAAAATATGATGATGCAAAGAACCTCATTGAGAAATTGAAAAAAAATTTGGAAGATATGAAATTTGAAAAGGAATCTATAATTCAAATTGAAGATTGTGATGACAACTTGGAAAAAGAAAATGAGATCCTTAAACATGAATTGAAGATAGAAAATCTGAAGTTAAGTCTGAAAGATGGACATAGTAAAAATGAAGCAAGTCTGAAATCTGAGAATGAAAATCTAAAGATTGATAATGAAGATCTGAAATCTAAACTTAATAAAGTGACATTGGAACTTGAGAAAGTCAATTTGCAATATGTTGAACTTGAGAAATACAATACAATTGTGAAAGGTGAACTGACTCAATCTAAGTAGCAACTTGAAATACTGTATTCAACTAGTGAGAAGATTGATGAACAAATGTCTTATCAAAAACCATTCTATGATAAAACTAGTCTTGGATTCAACTTATCTAAACCAAAGGAAGAAAATAAGAAACCAAATCTGAAAGTATTTGAAAGTATCTTAAAGCATAGACAAATCTGAAGATACACCTAAAGAAGAACCACCTAAGCAAGAGGAGTCACCTAAAGGTACACAAAGATAATTTAAAGGTAGATGTTTTGTTTGTAATACTTTTTGTCATATGAAGAAAGATTGCACTGATAAGCAATTTAAACCCCTTAATGGTTATTGTTATAATTGTCGTGGTTTTGGACATAGAGCTATGGAATGTAGAAAACCTAACTTTATTGAGAATAATAATAGTAGTAGAATGTTTAGAAATACTAACCATGTAGATAAGAGACCTACTGAAGATATGAACAAAAGAAATGGAGTAGTATGTTACAAATGCAACAAAGTTGGACACATTGCTAGAAACTACAGATCATAGATCAATCAGTCTAGACCAAGATATGGAAACAATAGAATAGTATGTGAGATATGTAACATAATTGGACATAAAGGAAGGTTTTGCAAAATAAACAATAGGGTTTCTCATCCTAACCCTAACCCTAGAAGTCATACAAGGAGAAATGAAAGTGCAAGCAATAGTCAGAAAGGATGTTGTAGCAACTCAGAAGAAGTAAAGTTTGTTGAAGCCACAAATTAAGAAGACATATTCAGCACTGAAGGTAATCAAAAAGGTGAAGTATCAAGTGGTAAGAATGAATCTCTACCTAACCCATCTCAAAGTGCTTAATTTGTGAAAAAATACAGTAGAATAGGAACTTAGAATAGTGTAAAAGTTGATATATGATGAATTGAGTCTTGAGTAGTTAATGCAAGGTAGTATATGATGTATTGATGCTATGGTTAAGAGTGCATAGAAAAATATTGTGTTTTGAGAGATCGCAAGAAGTTTTAAGTTTTACAGGAAAGCAGAAACAACTTTTTGGAAAGAAGTGGCAAAGGAATTGAATGCGATGTCAGATCCTTATGAGATGGAAAGGTTAAAAGGTCATGATCAGTATTATTTGATCATTAAGGTGAATACAAGTGATAAGGAGATCAAAGAGAAGTGATTGAAAGTAGTTTGAAAGGATTTGGTGAAGGATTTTTGTGCCAAATCTACGCAAGACCTAAATTATGAAATCAAGGTATTTTACTTAGCAGATCTCTAAATCGGTTAAAGAATTCAGAGAAATTATGGATGTTTCATTGATTCATAATGTTAGAGATAAGAATAGACCTAAAATCAAAAGGGAACTAGTAGAACCCTTGGAGGAAGACCCTAAGTTAGCTTTATCATCTGTACCAGATAGAGTTTTACACTTAGAAAATGTTAGAAGCTATTTGGGATGCAAACTTGAGACTCTCAGTGATAGTGACTTTACAAAAGAGTATGAAAAGATTTACAATCAAGATATGTCATTCAAAGTAGGGTTTGAAAATTTGAAAGATAATGAGATCATTAAGTATTCTTTACAATATGATTTTGATGATGAAGAATGCACTAAGATAATTCTAAGCAGAATTCACAATGGAAAGTTTTGGTTAGATGATAGAGTAATAGAAATCACAGCTAACCTAATTCATGAGGTAACTAGTTTATCTAAAACTGGAGCCATACCTTTGAATGAGAATAACATGAGGAAAATAATTATAGACAATATAAAATCATCTTACAATGGCAGAGGAATAGTAATTAGCAAGATACAGCAAGATGATGTTAGATATTTGTGCAAGATCCTTATAGCTAAGTTTTGTGGAAACTCAAGAGAGGATGACATGGTAGTTGGAATGATACATGTAGCTTACTTCATGTGTGTTGAAAAAGTTCAAGTTGACATGTGTGAAATTTTGAGAATTCAATTATTTGAAAACTTGAAGAAGATTAAGAAGACTAAGAACTCTTAGTTTAGATTCTCGTCATTGATCACTTATATGTTTTTCCATTTGTTGAGAAGATTCCCTTACACTTTTGGTAATGATTGGAATGATGGCAAGACTACAATGGAAAGGATAAACAATGTATTCATGAGACATGTGATGGACAAGGTAAATGAGAGTGCACTATTGGTAATCAAAACATTTCAGAATTTGATGAAAAGCAAATCAAGAATTCCACAATCCTTAGTTGAGAAGTATAAGAATGAGATATGCTTTATGGTTGATATTGATTGTACATTCATTGAAGTAGTAGAACCTAGAGTAGAATTCATAGACCCTCTTGGCTATGAAATTTCTGAAATGGAGATAGAAGATTATGTGAGTAGATTGCTTAAAAGCAAGTTGGACATTCACAGCAACAGATTTGGAACCTTTGAATAAAATTTCAACTCCGCAAAGACTATCTTAGAAGAAAAATAGTCTAAGAAGAGAGTAGAAAGCACAATCAAGAAAATACTAAAGGACACAAGGATGACTGAACAATAATTTTTGATAGCTAAGAAGACAACAACAACAATCAGAGACATAGACAAAAGGAAGTTTTGTCTATTCCACCTCTTTCATCAGTTGCAGTACAACAAGTAGGCACTCAGATTAAAGTGAAAGTGGAAGAAGCTGAGAAAGATCAAGAAGCCAGAAAGTCAACTAGATCATCCTCCTCTACACCTGGTAAAAGAGTAAAAGAGATTGCTACTGGACCAGGCAAAATATAGAAAACTTTAGTGCCACTAGTACAAAGGAAGGTTGTAGAAATAAAAGATGATGAAGAGACCCTAGTAAAGAAGAAAACTTGGAAACCAAAAATAGAAACGGTGAATGAAAAAATCATAAGAGATGGAGACTTTTCAAAGATGAACAAGTACTATGATCTTTATGACTATTCAAATAGACAAAATCTTCAAAATGCAGTTGTGAAACACATGATACTATCTGTTAGGAATGGAAACACTGAGAGGGGGGGGGGTGAATTAGTGTTCACTGTATTTTAACTTTTCCCTTTAATCTTTATACTAAACTTAAATGCTTAAGTACTGAATTAAACATTCACATAAACATGAAACATGAAATCAACACATGACATAAATATGATTACGAGGAAACCCAAATAGGTAAAAACCCCGATGGGAATTGACACCCACTAATATTCTACACTAGTGTTTTGTGATCCTTGTTAGAAGATCCTTTACCCTGTTAGGAGTAGCTTTACAATACTTTAAGTATAGTAGACCTTGTTAAGGGTCAGACCCTATTAGGAGTCTTTTAAAATGATCCCTATTAGGGGAGTGGACTCACTATCCTAGAGCTCACTGCTCAAATGGTGAAGGCTACAACCTTCTGATATCAGATACACACTATATCTGCCAGGTGAACTGTCACTTTGACACTACTTGTTAGATCAGTTTCTTTGGTGCACTAATGCTTTGACCTCTAGCAAAGCTTTAATACATCTTTATGCTCTCTTCGCATACCTCTACTCTACTTATCACAACTCTATGTCAACTCATATACCAAATACAATGCGCGCACCTTATATTTATACACTCATACAAAATACACAATTAGGTCGACCCTATAACTAATTACAAAAAATGCTTCCAAATGAATTGGCTTAAGTGTGCTTACAATTATACATATAAACATGTCAGCAATCTAAATACAATGGGAGCATAGCGTTTACAATATTACATTACAATCGCAAACCAAAATACTGATTGTCAGCTCCATGCTCTATTCTCTACTAGCACACATCGGTTGTGCAACTTCAACTGTCTGTAACTTTCACATCTTTGCATATCTTCTTATGCGCTCTTAGAATAAACAATAATATAGTCTAACCAACTTAACTTCTAGGGTGCATACCATAATTCATCTATACATATGTGCGTTGATGCTCTAAGCCACAGGAACTCTGTACACTATCTAGTCTTCAACACTTAACTGAATTCTGGTCTTTACATCAAGTGTGTTGACTCCAAACTACTATATGACTTTGTTTCCATAATGACAACACTATATCTAGTCATATACCTTAGTATAGTCAACTTGCCAACAATCTCCCCCTTTTTCATTGATGGAAACAAAGGAATATGGCCAAATTGCTAACTGTCCCTTAACACAAAAAACTTTTGTCTTCTATACATTTCTTATACATAATCTTATATCTCCCTATACATATTATACTCCATATTCTATACACAACTCCCCCTTTGACATTAATGACAAAGGTGTATCAAAAAACTATGTTTACATACACTTACTGAGGGAAAACATTTGGATATGCTATCTTGAGATTCTGGATCTTCTTCTTCCAAAAGGTTATCAAAGAGTTAACTATCTGGAGATGGGCACATAATGCATATTGAAGCTTCTCCATTTTCTTTAGATATGTGCTCAGACCTTGGTCATAGGTTATCAGTGTGGCATCAATCTCCTTTATATTCTGATTGAGAATGTCTAGTGAGGGCGCAAGAGCATTCCTCAACTGAGTCTGTCTAGACCTTATCTTTTCCATCTCTTTCTCTGCCTTCTCAATTTTATCAATTTTACCCTGGTAAACATTGTTGCACATGTTTACATTAGTGGATGTGTCTAGCACTAAACTCTTCATCTACTCAATCATAGCTTCAACCTCTTTTATTTTCTTAAGATGGGCATCAGTGAGCTTATCCTGTTCCATGGAGTATGCAATGAATTTCCTTCCTTGATCAGCAAATTCTTTTAGGGATGCTTGACCTGTCTTAAGTGACTTCAAGTCTAGTGCAAAATTTCTCATTAGTTCATCAAGTCTCTTCTTTAAGTACTTCTTCTCTGCAACTATGGACATAGATTCTTCTAGGCTAGAAAAATTACTTTTGAACTGTGAGATGACTGAACTCACATCATCAACCGAGTGTACCTTATACACTTTCTTGTCTTTTGGCAACAGATTGTTCAATATGTTCACAGATTCCACAAGGAGAGGATTTCTCATGACTTGTTTCTCCTTTGCCTTTTCCATAGCCGAGACGTTGAACTTAATTAGGTCTTCCTCTTTCCATGAGTCCAAACTGGATGTGTCAAGTGTCAAACTTGATAATAAGTGATTACTATGGTATCATACAATACCGAATTAAATATGGACTAATTTTAAATCAAAAATTAACTAATTTACTTTAACAACTAGCCAAAATCAATTAAACTTACTGGATGAATAAATCAACCTAATAGCACAAATTAAATCAACTAAAAGAATTTACCTAACACACTGGGTAGAACAAAATTAGTTAAATCCTAATAGTAAAAAATTAATTTGATTAAAATTACTAATCTCATTTTCTCCCCCTTTTTTTTTAAGAACAAATTCCTCATTTAAAAACAAAAAGCTAAAGTAAGCCACGAATAGGAATAAACTTTCTAATTAAATACACTATCAATAGGATATATCCATTAATGAATTCAAATCATTAATACAAAAAAAATCATATAAAGTATAATATTAATTAACATAGAGAGAATGATTTTTAAAAAAATATTAACTTGTTAATATATATATTAATTAATATTATATATTAATTAATATTATATTAATTATTAATATATCTATATATAAAAAATAAATAAAATTATAAAAACAAATTTTAAAAAAATAAAATAATGATCAAGTGGGGGGTGGGGCGGTGGACCCCACGCCACCCACGTCTCCCCCCCATGGCTTGCGTGAGAAGGGAGAGCCTGCAATGGCAGGTTGCGCACTGCCAAGGCAGTGCGGCCCCACCAAGGGAGGGTATGCACTACCAAGACAGTGTGTGGGCCCCGCGGGCGCAGTCCCTAAGGGACTTAAAATTTATATCATGCATTTTTTTTAAATTGTTTTTATTTATTTATTATTAATTAATTTTATTAATAACTTTATTAATATTTAATATATAGTTAATTAATATATATTAATTATTAATAAATATTTTTTTTTTCTCTAATAGATATATTAATAATTAATATAATATTAATTAATATATATATTAACAAGTTAATATTTTTTTTAAAATCATTCTCTCTATGTTAATTAATATTATACTTTATATGATTTTTTTTTGTATTAATGATTCGAATTCATTAACGGATATATCCTATTGATAGTCTATTTAATTAGAAAGTTTATTCCTTTTTGTGGCTTACTTTAGTTTTTTTTTTTAAATGAGGAATTTGTTCTTAAAAAAAGGGGGAGAAAATGAGATTAGTAAGTTTAATCAAATTAATTTTGTACTATTAGGATTTAACTAATTTTGTTCTACCCAGTGTTTTAGGTAAATTCTTTTAGTTGATTTAATTTGTGCTATTAGGTTGATTTATTCATCCAGTAAGTTTAATTGATTTTGGCTAGTTGTTAAAGTAACTTAGTTAATTTTTTATTTAAAATTAGTCCATATTTAATTCAGTATTCTATGATACCATAGTAATCACTTACCCTACACTAGATACTTTAATGAGTTAACCTTCGGATAAATCATAAGATAGATCTTAAGGTTAAGGAAAGAATTTTGGAAACCAGTAATAGCTGATTTACCGGCAGATAGGGAATTATCAACTAGATGGACCTTGACCTATTAGTTAACCCTAGGACTAGGTGGGCATTTTGGATGTGCTAGGGGGGAGTGTTTACTATAACCCCTCAATCAAGTTAGCCAACACCTTCTCTGTATCAATTGTACAACTTTAGTCATCTATTAATCCTAGACTTAAACTGTAAAAAAAAAAAAGTTAGTGTGTTTTTGGACATTAAATTTATGGGCATGACAAATGCTGAGGAGGGGGTGATGAGAGTGTTGTCCATCACTTCTAGTTTTACCTTGGCTAGATCAACAGAAGTTTCATCTTTCTCTTGTTCTTTATCTTCTTCTTTCTTTTCTTCCTTTTCTTCTTCTTTCTTTTCTTCTTTTTCCATTTTCTCTTCTTCTTTTTCATCAGATATGTCTTCAATATGCACTTCTTCTTGATGAGTGGGAGGTGAGTTGCTACATAACATCTCAGGTTCTTGTGTGCTCACAAAAGCTTCCTCAAACTTGTCTAATTTTGTGTCAATGGCTGCCATGGCTATTTACACATTATCAATGATAAAGGTGTTGTCCTTGAGTGACTCTGACATGGGTGCAAACTTATCTACCTCTGTTTGTGCTTCCACTGTAGGTGTTGAATCCTGAGGACCTGTAGATTGTACATTGATGGTCTCTCCTACTTTGTCTTTCTTACTAGGTTCTTGAGAGATGGGCACAGACTTAGGTTTCATGTGCTGCTCTAAGAGTACCTTCTCAAAGGCCTTCTCTATTTCCTGAGAAATCAGCTCATAGTCTTTGTTCATGAGGTGAAGTGTCCTCATTTTTGTTCTTAAGTGCGGCTTCACCAAATTTAGTAACAATGACCTTTCTTCAATAAAAAATATTGGAAGAGTGGAATCAAAAATTTGTTCCCTTATTCTAAGGTCTTCTTCAGTGGCTTGTCTTTTTAAGGTATCCATTATTTCCCATACTTCATATAGAATTTTTGTTTTCAATTCAAGAACTATCTTCTTGAACTTTATCATGTGTTTGATAATCATACCATGTATTTCTGATTTGTCAATTTCACTGTATGTTTCATAAAACTTTCCCACCTAATCAATTCTTCCCTCATCAATAATTCTTGTGCTCAAAGCTTTAAGACTTGGTCTGAATCCTACCTTCGGAGGTTCTTGACTAGTTTTCTTGCTCCTTAATGCTCGCGAGGATGGATGACTAGTGCTAACTTCTTTCTTTCTCTTGATTATTGGTTTATACTTCAGAGGAGCAAAAGGATCACTAGTTTCTTTGGGCGTAGAAGGAGTGGAATCAGTTATATCCTTCTGACTGTCATCTTTTTCAATTTTTATCTTTTTCATCTTAGGATCTTCTTGTTCTTCTTCTGTTGTTGCGCTTTTCAATTCTAAAGCAATCTTCTCTTCCCTTGCCTTGTCAAGGTCTTCTTGAGACACACCATGTATTCTCAAGATCTCTGATGTGACTTTAGAAACCTTTCTTTTTGTTGCTGCGCTATTTAGTTTTGCATCTACTTCTCTTGTCTTCTCCTCATATGTTCCCCATCTAGGTTCATTAAGATCTTTGGGGGCTAACAGTAGTACCTACACATATGCTTCAAGGACTTGTTCCTCTACCTCATAGCCAAGTGGATGAATCCACTTAGTCCTTGGTTCAACTGCTTCCATACAAGTTGTGTCTATCTCCACCATAAAACATATTGAATCCTTGTACTTGTCCATAATGTTCTCTGGAATTCTATACCTCATTTTCATCTTGACCCTAAAGGTCTTCAATTCCAATGTGACATAATCTCTCAATGTGCTTTTAGTGGATTCCTTAAGGGATATCTATTGCATGGTTGGAATAGACTTGTCCAAATACATATCTGAAACTTTTCCAGCTATATGAAGGTACATATAGATGATTAGGGACCCAAACCTAAATATCTTTATCTTGTCATGTTTGATAGCCTTGATGTTGTCAATCAACTGTGTGTGCAAGATCTCACACAAATTGAATTCTCCATCTTCCTTCACAAGTCTGATGGCTGCTAGAATAGTGCCCGCAGATACACTATTCACCCTGCTGGTGTGATGAAACCCATATCCTAGTATCATTGACATCAATTTGATGTCTTCTTGCTCAATAGGCTCTATTTTCATGCCGCACCTATCACTCCTAGGCTTACATGCTTTTTCAACCATTTTCCTAACATCCTTGCCCATAGGAAGGACAACGCCTATTCTAGATAGGCTTGTCATCTCATGTATCAGGTCACATGTGATTCTTATAGGTACATCTCCAATCCAAAATAGATCATCATGAATTCTACTTAATAAGATATTTATCCATTCTGTCTCATAGAATTCATATGCCATAGCATACTCAACAATAGGGTGATCATTCCATTTTACATACTCATCCATGAAGGTTTTGTCTAGTTTTAACATGGAATCTATGTGTGCCCTAAGCCTATCCAATCCAACTGGTTCCTTTTTACAATAGATGTATGCCCTAATGTCTTCCACATGCATGATGCCCATAGGCGCAATGTGCTAGGGTTTCTACAACTGATCAAATGCACTGCAAACACTGATGGATCAATCTCCAAGTCTTCACAATAAATTCCAAAGCTCTTTCTGCTCTTCAATTACTTTGAATTCAAATGTAATGAGTGATCAAACAACTTTTTGTGTACTTAAAGTGAAGATTCTTCCATTAATGCAAGTTGTGTAAACCAGGCTGTCACTTCAAAATTTCCAATTCGAGTTCTGCTAACAATCAGCTTGTGCACTCTTGCACAAAGATTCCTCTATACTCCAAAAGCTTAAGTCCAAAGGAGCATACTCTGAAGATGAGTATACCAGCCACATAGGTGTCTAGAGCTAAATTAGCTCCCCCTATGACCCTGAGGGCCATTCATCTAGATGTAGAGGGTGCATCCACTGTGGATGCATCGAATACAATCTCATCAACCTTTTCCTTATTTTTCTCTGACCAAATCATACTCACATCATCTAAGGCTTTGACAAAATTAACTTCTCCTTCTGGATCCAAAATTTGTTCTTTAGCCTTTTTAGGGCTTTCCTGACCTTGTGTCCTTGATCTACAAAATCTAGAGATATGTCTAGCTTTGTTACAAGAGTGACAAATGACTGGAGGTCTTATATTCCTTGGCGCATTGACATGAGTCACCATTCTACATTATTTCTCTATGTGACCATTATAGTTACATATCTGACATGTAACATTTTGGGAACTTCTTACATTTGTCTGATTCTAATTTCTCTGATCATTATGAATCCTATTCTTCTTACTAGTTTTGCAATTCATAGCTTTCTGACCAAATATATTGCATGAGTAACAGTAGCCATTAAAAGGTCTTACCTATGTACAGTTTCTTACAATGTGTCCATGCTTATTACCTGCAAAACAAGTGTGTTCTACTTGCTTGCGCTCATTCTTAGGTGGTCCATCATTGTCTTTAGTTTGATCTTCAGTCTTTTCAGCATGAGTAGAGTCTTTTTGTCTCTCCTTTCTTGCTTGGATGTTGTCAATCTAGTTTTGTGCTTCATTGTAACCAATACAGCTAGTGTCTCCTTTGACTCTCCTTGCATACAACTGAGATTCTATCAAATCAAAATTGGTGTGTAACTTTTCAATATGATTCTTTGTTGCTTTCAATTCAGACTCCAAGCTTTCTTTTCTATTTATTAGCTCCAAGATTTCCATGTTTGTTTGTCTTAGTTCTTCTTTGAGTTGAAGGTTCTCCTTGACTTGTTCATTGTAGACTTCCTGATTGATCATTGGCTTATCATCAAATTCTTCAAGTATTTCTTTCATAGATGGATTTTCTTCATTCATCTTTTTGACCTTTGCTCCTAGATCACTGTTAGAGCATTCTTTCAAATCCCTTCTTAGCTTCTTGATAACTAACTAAGCATCATTGACTTTCTCTTTTAGTTCTTCAATTTCTCTTTCAAATTTGTCCAGGTCTTCAAGAGCTGCTTCAAGATTTTTCTTCAGATGTTTCATTTCTTCTTTGTCCATGATCTCCTCAAGTGATTAAAATTCTATGCTGAGGACCAGAGCTCTGATACCAATTGTTAGGAATAGGAACACTGAGAGGGGGGGTGAATCAGTGTTCACTATATTTTAACTTTTCCCTTTAATCTTTATAATGAACTTAAATGCTTAAGTACTAAATTAAACATTCACATAAACATGAAACATGAAATCAACACATGACACAAATATGATTATGGGGAAACCCAAATAGGTTAAAACCCCGATGGGAATTGACACCCACTAATATTCTGCACTAGTTTTTTGTGATCCTTGTTAGAAGATCCTTTACCCTGTTAAGAGTAGCTTTACAATGCTTTAAGTATAGTAGACCTTGTTAAGGGTCGGACCTTGTTAGGAGTCTTTTAAAATGATCCCTCTTAGGGGAGTGGACTCACTATCCTAGAGCTCACTACTCAAATGGTAAAGGCTACAACCTTTTGATATCAGATACACACTATATCTGTTAAGTGAACTATCACTATGACACTACTTGTCAAATCAGTTTCTTTGGTGTGTTGATGCTTTGACCTCTAGCAAAGATTTAATACATATTTATGATGTCTTCACATACCTTTTCTCTTCTTATCATAACTCTATATCAACTCATATACCGAATACAATGGGCACACCTTATATTTGTACACTCATACAAAATACACAATTAGGTTGGCCCTATAACTAATTACAAGCAACGCTTCCAAATGAATTGACTTAAGCATGCTTACTATTATACATATAAACATGTCAGCAATATAAATACAATGGGTGCATAGCCTTTACAATATTACATTACAATCACAAACCAAAATACTGACTGTTGACTCCATGCTCTATTCTCTGCCGGCACACACTGGTTGTGCAACTTCAACTATCTATAACTTTCACATCTTTGCATATCTTCTTATGCACTCTTAGACTAAACAAGAATATAGTCTAACCAACTTAACTTCTAGGGTGCATACCATAATTCATCTGTACACACATGCGCTAATGCTCTAAGCTGCAGGAACTCTATACATTGTCCAGTCTTCAACACTTAACTGAATTCTAGTCTTTACATCAAGTGCATTAACTCCAAACTATTATATGTCTTTGATTCCATAATGAAAACACTATATCTAGTCATATACCTCAGTATAGTCAACTTGTGAACACTATCTAACAAGAAGTTTGACACAATTCAATGCAAGATACCTGATGATTTGTATGAGAAGTTAGTAAACATGAAGAAAATAGCAACAGAAGAAGACAATAAAATCAAAGAAAATCTTGTTAGAAAAATATGTGATATTAGAGATGAGGAACATTTCAAGGATACAATGAAAGAATTGAACACCCATCTAAGACCAAAGAAAAGAACCATTCAGATTAAGGGAGGAAACTATGAAGAAATCAACAAAGAGATAGAGAAAGCAATAGTTAAAGTGATCACATCTAGTGTTGGAAAACAATCAGATGCAGCAGAACCAACAAAGCAAGCAAAGGAAGCATAATTTATGAAAATTCCCTCTCTACTAGCTATTATCTTTGAAGATGAGACAATGAATGTGGAAGGAACCAAATCACTTTAGATAGTGGTGATAATCTTTTTAAGAACCTTGAGAACATTGTTGACAATTCGGCTTTTGAAGAGCAAGATAGTGCTAGAGAAGAAGAATAGAGAGACACAAAAATTGAAGAGACTAAAGAGTCAGAGAAGCAAGTAGTAGCCCCCAGTCAAGAAGAAATCAGTCTATCACCTGAGACTGGTAAGAAAACTCAAATTGGATCTATATTTGAAATCTTGGGAAAAGAAGTATATGATGACGATCAAATGGAATTGATCACATCTCTGAATAAGATTATTGGGAAGAATAAGAAGGTAAAGAGCCTTGAAGGATCACTAAAGCAATTAATAGAGAAGTTACAAAGCATTGTGACTACATAGATTACAGAGGCAGACCCACTTGAAAGAGCAAAGAAAGTAATGAATGCATTTAATGATGAGTTTACCAACATATCAGTTATAGCTAAAGTGAAGGCATGAGAAGATTATGAGGCCAAACTACTTTTGGACATAAGTCAGAATATCAGGAATGATATCAATAATCTTGATATTTGTATAAAAGACATGAAAAGGAACTTAGATAGAGGTAAAACTTTGTACACTCAGTGTATAAAATATGAGAACCTTATATCAAAAGAAATTTAGAAGATTAAGATCAAAGAAGCAGAAATTCAAGCAGAGGTAAATCTTCTTTCCAGCCCAAATGTGAAGATACTTGACATTGAGAAGAAAATTTGCAAAATTTATGATGAAATAAGGATTCTACATGATGACAAGGACAGGAAGCTGAAAAGATTCACTCTTCTAAGAGAGCATATTTCTATTAAATTGAGCATTGTGTTAGGAATGAATTTTGAATGTTTGGCAATCATTCTGTAGCAGTTGTTATTGCATTCATGACTATGATTGTCATTGATGTCAACACAGTGATCTTCTGGAGACTTGCAGAGAAGCAGACAGAGTTTGGATTAGCGCACATGTGTTATTGCAGTTGGAGATATGTGATGTTGAGGATATAATCTCTAATATGTTATATGTCTATGGTTAAGAGCGTAGATAGTAATTCATTTATTCATGGAAGTTATGAGCATTTTGGTGGAAGCAGTATTAAGGCAGTGTTCCTAAGTAGCGGTTTGTGGAAATTGGATGATATCTCCTAATTGGGATGGAATCTACTTTTGTGCAGTTAAAGGGAAGTTGAAGACACATTGATAGTGATGTGGATGATAGCACAAACTTTGAGGTTGCATGAGTGGAGAATTATTCTAGTTGGAAGTTGACAGTTTTGTGTAATTCTGATGTAGCGTGTGGAAACTTTTATTTTGTAATTATGTGCCAACTCATTTGTAATTATTTGAGTGTGGTATAAAGGAAGGAATGTGTTTCCTTTTTTTAATAGAGAAGAGGATATAGTGGATAGATATGAAGTGAAGAAAAGAGCTAAATGTGAAAGCAAATTTGTGAAGGAAGACATGCGAAGTACAGAGATCTGAAATTGGGATCTGGTGTAGCAGTGAGTGTGGTTTGGCACAATCAGAGAAGAGGTAACATATTATTCTATTGAGTAATACAAAGATTATTTGGATAGTGTGTTCAATGATCTTACCCTGAAGCTGTTTGGGTAGTGGGTCCTTCTATCTTCCATAACTCTTAACAGGGTTAGAATCTTTTAACAGGGATTCAAAATCTCCTAACAGGGATTCATATGTACTGAATGTATTTCATAAGACTCCTAATAGAGTCCATCCTTTCATAAGGAATATTCATATTAGTGCATCTTTTATGGGCATCATTCCCACCGAGGTTTACTCTTTGATCAAGAGGTTCCCTGGTCAACATATCTTGTGTCATTATGTTATTGTGTATGAATATCTTTCTATGGCTGGTAATTATATTGCTTACATGGTTTAATACTATTGAAGATGATAAAAGTTATAATTATCTGATAAATGATTCACCCCCACCCCCCCCCACCACACCCTCCTCAATTATCTTGGTGGACTTTACTTTCTAACAATTGGTATCAGAGTAGCAGGTCCTTGAAAAAAAAGTTTAACAGCTTAAGGAGATCCGTGGAGAATTGTAGGAAAGAAAGCCCAAAGTTTGATGGAGTAAATTTTGATAGCTACAAAGAAAAGATGAAGACACACCTACTTTGTTTAGGACTAGGTTATTGGTTGATTACAAAGAATGATAAGACTATTATTGAAGAGGACAATCTTGAAACATGTACTACTGATGAGAGATTTATTCATGTGTAACATACTTGCAAGAGAAGTACTTTTGACAGCCCTTCTGGAGAATGAGTACAGTCAGGTAAAATGTTTAAAAAAATCTTATGAAATTTGGAATGCTTTACACTCTACTTTTTAAGGTGATGAACATGCAAAAAGAGTTAGATTACACAATCGGATATGTGCATTTGAAGATTTAAGAATGTTGGAAGATTTAAGAATGTTGGAAGATGAATTTGTTAGAAGCTATAAAATCTTGTGGAGGAACTAAGACAGAGAATGAAGTGATATGGAAAATTCTAAGAACATTGACTCCTATATTTAAGAAGACAACATAGATGATTGAACAAGTTATATCTTGTACTACAAACTTTACAAGAGAGACTCTTCTTGGAAGATTGGAAGCAGCAAAAATGAACCTGAGGTTATCAGGAGACTTACCTAGAATTGAGACAACATTCAGTGCTCTTAGTGTTCACCCTACTTTGTTAAGAAGCATCAGTATGAGAAAAGATTATGCTGGCAGTAGTAGATCTAGAAATGAAGAAGACAAGAAGATTGAAGAAGGTATTGCCTTGCTTGTGAAGAGACAACTAGACGGTAAGAAAAATTTTAAATGTTGGACTTGTCAAGAATATGGCCATTTTGCATCTAAATGTCCTAAGAGAGTTAAAAAGTACAGAAATAATTTCAAACCTAAAAGATCTAAGGAATGTTATTATGCTAATGATGAAGATCTTGAAGCTATTATAGAGAGAACTCTAAGTGAAAGTGATACTGAGAATAATGATGACATAGGATTTGTAGCAATTAAAGAAGAGAATCCTGAAACTGATGTTAAGGAAGAAAAAGCCCTAGTTTCTCAAGTTGAAAAGAAAGCTGATTGGATTATAGATAGTGGTTGTTCACATCATATGACTGGAGACATGAAAAAGTTCATAAAGTTTAACAAATATGATGGAGGAGTTGTTAGAGTTGGAAATAATGCACCTTGTTTGATTAAAGGTATAGGATCTATTACTCTTGATGGAAAGATCAATACTGATCATGTTTATTTTTTGGATGGATTGAAACATAATATTTTGAGTGTTGGACAGTTAGTTGATAAGGGATATCAAGTTTGGTTTACTGAGAAAACTTGTGTGATAAAGGATAAAGATGGAAATATAATTGGAACTGGATCTAGAACCAGAGGTAATGTATTTTAGTTGAATCCTACTGAGATGACATGTTTGATTACTAAGATTGATGACAGTTGGTTATGGCATAGAAGGTTTTTTCATATAAACTTTGACAATATTGTGAAAGTACTACACTTGCAGTAAGATATTTGCCTAAAATTATGAAGCTTACTAACCTGATTTGCAAAGAATGTGTGATGGCTAAATAGAAGAGAAGTTCTTTTCCTAGTAAAAAGTTTACATCTGTAGAAAAGCTAGAGATTGTTTATACAAATTTGAGCGGTCCTACCAGGACTAGAGGATTCTATGGAGAAAGGTATTTTATGATTCTTGTTGATGATTTTACAAGAATGATGTGGATTGCATTTCTTAAAGAAAAGTCTGAAGCATTTGATAAGTTTAAGATCATTAAGAATAAAGTTGAGAATGAATTTGGAATGAAGATTAAATGTTTGAGATCTGATAGAGGTGGAGAATTTACTTCTAGATAGTTTAACACTTTTTATGAAGAAAATGGCATTAAGAGACAATTTTTAGCCCCTAGAACACCTGAACAAAATGGTATTGCAGAAAGAAGGAATAGATCAGTGACTAAAGCAGCAAGAGCTTTATTATTTGAGAATGAGTTGGTGAAGATATTCTGGAGAGAAGCAGTGAACACATCAGTGTATACAATGAATAGAGTACAAACCAGAGCAGACACAGATAAGACACCCTATGAATTATGGTTTGGACATGCACCCTCAGTTAAGTATTTTACAATTTTTGGAAGAAAAAGTTATATAAAGAGAGATGATGATATTGGAAAGTTTGATCCTAGAAGTGATGAAGGTATATTTCTTGGATATTCTTTGAAAATAAAAGCCTATAGATGTTACAATAAAAGAACTAAGACTATTGTTGAGAGTGCAAATGTTAAAGTTGATGAAAAGTTCAAAATTCAAGAAAGAATGCTTGATTATGAATCAAATGAAGAAGCTCATCCTAAACCTAACACTGGATCTACTGAATTATTTTATGAGACTGACAGTGATTTGTTGAATGAGATCCATAGTGAAGTCATTGAAGAACCTACACCTAAAGTGAGATTTGAGATAGTGACACCTAACAAGAGTTTGTCAAGAAATCATCCTATTGGGAAAATTATTGGAAGCATAAAAAGAGAAGTTCTAACTCAGAATAAGGTACAAGAATAGTTATGTTTGATTTCTCAAACCAAACCTAAAACTATTAGTGAAGCTTGTGAAGATGAAAGTTGGATTAATGCTATGAAAGAAGAACTAGATCAGATTCAAAAGAACAAGACATGGAAATTGGTCCCTAGACCTAAAGACAAGAATGTTATTGGAACTAAATGAGTATTCAGAAATAAAATGAATGAACAAGGAGAAGTAGTAACAAACAAAGCAAGATTGGTATGTAAGGGATACTCACAAAAAGAAGGAATTGACTATGAAGAAACCTTTGCACCTATTGCAAGAATTGAAGCAGTAAGAATGTTTTTGGCTTATGCAGCTTATAGGAAATTTAAAGTATATCAGATGGATGTGAAGTCAGCATTTCTGAATGGAGAATTGGAAGAAGTCTACATTGAGCAACCTAAAGCTTTTCCTTTGACTCAAGAAGGAGACATGGTATGTAAACTAAAGAAATCATTATATGGACTAAAGCAAGTACCTAGAACTTGGTATGCAAGACTGGATAACTATTTGTTAAAATTGGGATTTACAAAAGGAACAGTTGATAGAAATCTGTACACAAAAGAAATTGAAAATGGTTTGTTGGTTATAGTTATTTTTGTTGATGACATTATTTTTGGAGGAGAAGATGAAGCTAGTGAAAAATTTGCTGATGAAATGAAGACTGAATTTGAAATGAGTATGATTGGTGAAATGAAATACTTTTTGGGATTACAGATAACACAGAACAATGATGGTATGTTTGTAAGTTAGAAAAAGTACTTGAATGATTTGTTGAAAATATTTGGAATGGAGAACTATAAACTAGTTGGAACACCTATGGTAAGTGGACATATGTTATTTAGCACATATAAGACTCCTGCAGTGGAACAGAAGAAATACAAATCTATGATTGGAGGATTGGAGTATTTGACACATACAAGACCTGATATAGCACATTCAGTTGGAATTGTAGCAAGATTTCAAGCTGAACCTAGAGAATCACATTATGCAACAGTAAAGAGGATACTAAGATATTTAAGAGGCACAATGGACTATGGATTGTGGTATGAAAAATCTAATTATTTTACCCTATGTGCATATACAGATGTTGATTGGGGAGGCAATGTTGATGATAAGAAAAGCACCAGTGGTGGAGCATTTTTCCTTGGAGGAAGATTGGTTTCTTGGCTAAGCAAGAAGCAGAATTGTATCTCACAAAGCACAGTAGAAGTAGAATATGTAGCAGCAGCAAACAATTGTAACTAGATAATTTGGATGAAGCAAATGCTGAAGGATATTGGAATAAATTTTGTTGAGCCTGTTGTCATACATTGTGACAACACTAGCACAATTAGTATGTCAAAGAACCCTGTATTACATTCTAAGACAAAGCATATAGGGATCAAGTATCATGTTGTAAGAGAGAAAGTTGCTGAGAAAGAAGTCAGACTTGAGTACATAAGTACAAAGGAGTAGATAGTGGATATATTTACAAAGCCTTTACCTAAGGATACATTTGAGCATCTGAGAGGTATGCTTGGGGTTATGCCCCAACCTAATTTTGAGAATTGATGCAGTTGGTTGCATTCGTCTAGTGGTATATGAGCCTTATCTTTCTTCTGGATTGGATGTTTGTACTTCCTCTATGGGGGAGTATGTGTATATGAGCTGAGTCATGAGGACTCTAGTGAATGTACTTTCTGAATAGTGTCTTTTGACATTGGAGTTATTGTTGACATAATGATGAAATTTTTATCATTGATGTCAATGGGGGAGAAGTTTATATGAAAAAAAAGCTATTTGTACTATCTGAATAGGAAAACAAAGCAAGATTTGATTGATGAAGAGGACTTGAAGCAACAGTGTTACAGTATTGGATTTTTGGAACATTGGATTTTTTTTATTTATGTTGTTGTCAATGCCAATAGGGGAGATTGTTAGGAATGAATGTTGAATGTTTGGCAGTCATTCTATAGCAGTTGTTGTTGCATTCATGACTATGATTGTCATTGATGTCAACACAGTGATCTTCTGGAGACTTGCAGAGAAGAAGACAGAGTTTGGATTAGCGCACATGGGTTATTGTAGTTGGAGCTATGCGATGTTGAGGATATACTCTTTAATATGTTCTATGTCTATGGTTAAGAGTGCAGATAGTAATTCATTTATTCATGGAAGTTATGAGCATTTTGGTGGAAGCGGTATTCAAGCAGTGTTCCTAAGTAGTGATTTGTGGAAATCAGATGATATCTCCTAATCAAGATGGAATCTAGTTTTTTGTAGTTAAAGGGAAGTTGAAGACACATTGATAGTGATGTGGATGATAGCACAAACTTTGAGGTCACACGAGTGGAGAATTGTTGTAGTTGGAAGCTGACAGTTTTGTGTAATTCTGATGTAGCGTGTGGAAACTTTTATTTTGTAATTGTGTGCTGACTCATTTGTAATTATTTGAGTGTGGTATAAAGGAAGGAATGTGTTTCCTTGTTGTAATAGAAAAGAGGATATAGTGGATAGATATGAAATGAAGAAAAGAGCTAAATGTGAAAGCGAATTTGTGAAGGAAGACATGCGAAGTACAGAGATCTAAAATTAAGATCTGGTGTAACAATGAGTGCGGTTTGGCACAGTCAAAGAAGAAGTAACATATTATTCTATTGAGTAATACAAAGATTATTTGGACAGTGTGTTCAGTGATCTTACCCTAAAGCTGTTTGGGCAGTGGGTCCTTCTGTCTTCCATAACTCTTAACAAGGTTAGAATCTTTTAACAGGGATTCAAAATCTCCTAACAGGGATTCATATGTACTGAATGTATTTCATAAGACTCCTAACAGAGTCCATCCTTTCACAAGGAATATTCATATTAGTGCATCTTTTGTGGGCATCATTCCCACCAGGGTTTACTCTTTGATCAAGAGGCTCCCTAGTCAACATATCTTGTGTCATTTTGTTATTGTGTATGAATATCTTTCTATGGTTGGTAATTATATTGCTTACATGGTTTACTACTGTTGAAGATGATAAAAGTTATAATTATCTGATAACTGATTCACCCCCCCCCCCCCCCCTCTCAGTTATCTTGGTGGACTTTACTTTCTAACACATTGTTGAAGGACAACTGGAAGAATGTCTTTCATCAAAGACATCTTTTCAGAAGTTTAGTTTTGCAAACCTCCAAGCCTGTGAAATTGCATCTTATGGATTGTGCACACTACTCAATGTTGTAGATTCCATTAAGAAGGCATGGGAGAAAGAGATAGAGTCCATGAAGATAAACTTTTCAGATTGTGTTTCAAGCCTACTGGCTTTCCAATTATGAATCTAGGCATAACATTTTTGTCTGAACATAGTTTTTGACACCCTCCTTACCTTTTTTGTCATTGTTGTCAAAGGGGGAAAGATATATAGCAGAAAATGATAAATATGATAAGGATATATACTCTTAGGGGGAGTACAGTATATAGATAAGATATATGGAGTTATAAGGAAATTATATACAAATCTTTTTATTATGGCCACAATTTTGAGATTTTGAAGTATTCTGACTTAGCCAATTTTCTCATATGTTGCCACCAATGACAAAGGGGGAGATTTTTGGAAATTTGGCTGATTTAGATACTTAGATGTTTTCATTATGGAAACATATGATCTACATGAAGATCACATGGGACAAAGAGCAAATATGACATAGCGCAAAGCAAAATTGTCTAAGTGTGAGACAGTGTTTTTGCCAGTGTACATGAAGACAATTTTGATTAGCGATGTTGATTGGAGTAAGTTCAGTGCTTGCAAACTTGAGAATAGATACTACGGTGACTATGGAAGACTCACATGAGAGTGCAAGTTAGTATGGCATGTACGGAAGAAGTTATGATAGTTTTACTGAAGACAGTGTCTAGCTGACAGGACAGAATATGAAGACAGAATCAGTAAAGGGTTAAGGGATTATTTTGTTTATCAAAATAATTTCTTAACAATATAAAGGGACGACATCCTAGATGTTAACCCTTGGGTAAATATGTATTTTTTATAATTCTTTTGTCAAGCCGACTGTAATATTTATTAGTTATAATAACTTGTATAAATATAAGGCATATGTAAATGCGGAAAAGGAGAAGAATGAAAAACGGATGAATGTAATATGATAGCAAACATATAAGCGAAGAAGATATTGATGCAAAGTTGTGATAGAAAGAAAGCAGTATAAGGTTATGTACCTTGACTTACTTTGTAATATGTAATCACTGTACATTACTTGTTTGGGTAGTGGGCTCATCTAGTAATCATATTTTGTACTACCAACTCCTAACAGGGTTGAGGCTTCTAACAAGGCCTAAAGTCCCTTAATCAGGACTGAGACACTATATGCATGTAATAGACTCCTAACAGGGTCAACATCCTTAATAGGATAATTTTGACTAGTGGATCTTTGTGGGTACCATCCCCACCGGGGTTTTCCCTTGGCCAAGGTTTCCTTGAGAACAAATAATGTGTTATGAGTTCATTTGTTTTATTGCTATGCATGTTCTTTAGTTTACTATGTTATGCATGTATCAAGATAATCTTTTATATCCATAATTGGGCAAAAGAAAAAGATTGTATAATACTGAGTCACCCCCCCTCTCAATATTCCCTATTTCTAACACTGAGGTCCCTATATTATGTTGACCTCAGGGAACCTTTCCCAGGCACTCTCCATGCCTAAAAAAGTTAGTTTTTGGTATTTTTAGAAAGTTTTAAATTCAATTTCATGAAAGTATCTTGTAGTTTCATATGACATTATAGTCACACCCATACGAAACTTGGTCAAATGTCATATGGGAATGCATACATTTTCATATGGGTTCATATACAAAGTTGTTTGGAGTTTTTGAGGGTTTCAAGGGCTAAAAATTTGTAGAATTTGTGTTTAGAACCTATATAACTCATTCCTTCTGATTGGGTTGCAAGTTGTATGACCTATGTTTGTCATTTACTTATTTTTTTTATGCTATTATGTGTTACTTATGGTGTTTCAGTACTTGGCTTGTACTTAAGTTCATTTTATGAGGCCGAACCTGATTATGGTGGCAGGATTTATACAAATATAAAATTTAAGTATAAGTCTTTATACTTTAAGTTATATTTGTATAAATACCTTCCAAGATATTTGAGATAGGTTTCAACTTCATAGGAGTTAAGATGCAGATTCTAGATTTTAGAGATTTCTAAAAAAAAATCCAGACTTAGCCAAATTTCAGCCACGGGAGGTTTCCATAGATGGAATGTCGTGTTAATGCATGTGGAATTTTGTATCACCTATGTATGTTCATTACTTGTTTTTTTGAGGTTATATGGCACACTTATGATTTTTTTAAATATGGAATATACTTGAGTTCATTTTTATGAGGCTAGGACACGTCTCGGTGGCCTGTGTGCATGGGAAGGTTCCCTAGACCTATAAATTAGCCATGGAGAGTTTTATTTATGCATGTGGAAATTTTTATGATATTCTTTGAGGTATCTTGTGATAGAAATCCTTCCAATGGTTCCTATTATGTATATGGCTAAGGTTAGGACTTGCTCTGAGGGCCTAAGTGCATAGGGGAGTTTCCTAAACCTATGAATTAGGATATGGAAGTGTTATTTTATATCTTTCACTTGTGATGGGGTAAGGGAATAGGAACCCTAAGTGAGTGGCTCACCATAGGTGTTGGAACCCTAAATTGGTTTCTAGATTATCCAATGGGTGGGTTTGTAAAAAGTGATAACCTTAAAAATTAACCCGAGAAGGGGCGATTTAAAAGATAATACAAGAAAATATAATAAAGGCCACACAGACCTAATTGGAGTACCGGGACCAAGGATAACTACCAAGATAGATCCCTATTCATAAAGGGGGGACTTGGGTTACATGGTTTCCAAGAAGAATCCCAATATACAGGTTGTGTGATGACACTCACTTAGGTGGTCTCCTAGAACCTTGACCTCAATGTTATAGTATGATGATATTTGATGTGCTTTATTTTTGAGCTTTTGAGTCTTGGATTTATTGGTATTTGAGACTTATATTTCCTTAAGGTCTTGAGAGCACCTTGGTTTTATCTCCTAGCATAGGGGGTGGAACTCTACCAGTTTCACATGTTTGGGTGGAAAATCTCTTTCAGGGTATTTTTCGTGGTTCGTGTCATGCCTTGGATTATGAGTTGTTCAATGGTGAAGTTTTTGTTCTTGTATCATGTATCTTTATCTTTTGAAATCAAGATGTTAATATGTATTGTAAGCCCTTGGGAAACTTAATGTAATTATGTTTCTATATGCCTTTGGGCAACAACTGTAATTATGTTTATAAAAGGAAATTGTAAGAAAGAAGTTATGTATATGGGAAGGGTAGTATTAGGAATCTAAAAAGGGTATTGAATATTGGTTAAATCAGTTGTGGATTATAATTAAGTAACTTTCCTACCTTATCTCTCTTATGATTTTAAAATGAAATTGAAATTAATGGTTCTATGCAAACCTTTGTAATGCAAGTAGGATGTAAACTTCTTTAAAAGGAAACTTGTTTTGATATGTGGATTATTAAAAAGATATGCTAAGGGTTTATGGGTATCTCCAGGTGAAAATAATAATGGAAAGGAAACATGTATGTTATTTAAGGTAGTATTAAGATGTAATTCTTTCTTACTGCTCTTAAATGTCTAAGTCCAATGTGTGTGATGTAAGGTTATTTAAACAAGGTTTTAATCTCAATTCTTAACTGATATATACAATGTCATAGATGATAATTTGTGGTAGAATGATTCAGTGTATGGTTAGGATTGTGAGCTATTAAAGTTTAAATGCTTTACACTCTCTCTATTATGATCTTTGAAATGAAAATGGAAAGGACTTTTAATAGAAAATTTTTGTGATGATAGTGCATAAATAAGGTTAAGAAGAAAACAAATGAAAGATGAAAGGATAAATGTATTTAGTGTATTAGATAGATGATGGGCTTCTTATTCATTTATAAAAGTAAATACTTATGAAAATTAAGTAAAGAAAATGAATGCAATTAGCTCATTAATGTAATTGGTTTTGATGTGGAATGGAAGCAATGACTCAATGTAACTTGAAGTTGAAACGAAAATAGAATTGCATTAGATTAAATAATAAAATGAATTGCTTGATAATGGTAAATGAATTCATTAAGGGAACCTTAAGGAATGTACTTGTGAATGGTTATAATGATATGTTAGAATGTTAAGAAGAAAAAAAAAATTAGTTGTAATTTTAGGTCATAGACCTGAATCCTTATGGGTTCCCTGGCAGGGACATTACATTTAGTGTTTGCAGATGTTGGAGGGTGTCTTAGATCCTATTGCTATAGAAGTGTCTTTGACATTTTCCAGTGCACTTGTAGGTGGTGATTATATTCATGGTGTGTGGAGATGGTCACATATTGAGGACTCATGGGGTTCTTGGTAGAGGTGTGTTTTATGCTTTCATTTGACATGTTATCCTTGGTTTTAGGATGGTTTCATTATTATGTCTATGTTTAATTTGGATTTGGCATGGTTTGATTGGTTACAGGTTCTCATGGATACTTAGAGACAGAGGTGATGTTGATTTTCTCTTGGGATTAGAGATGTATGTGTTGGGATGGTTGATAATTATAGTAGGAAGACCAAGGAGCATTCACCTAATATTTACTTGAGAGGAGAGTGTTCTTAGATTAGTCTTGGTTGGAGACTTGGATATCTTGATGGAAATTCTCATTCCCACTCTGTAATGCCCCGCCAAGGAACCCAGAAGAATGTAACGTAAACATGCATCTAAGTTTGCAGAATAAATTTTTTTTTAAAGTTAACATTCAAGATAAACATCAATGTGGAAGAAATTACCATTTACTCACATTAATACAATAACCAACACAGGTTACAACTCTCAAGGGTTCCTCAATGAAGATTATGTTAACATTAATTAATTAATTTAGATTAGGTACAATTACATAACTCATATAAACAAATAAAAGATAAATGCAACATCACAAATAAGACAACATAAATACAACTGGTACCATAAGGTATCCATAAACCTACATCCACTACACATGTCGTAGGGTATGTAATACAATAATCGAAGAGAAGTACACATGATATCTATGAAGAACTAATACAAAGATACATGACCACAAAGAAGAAGAAGAGATAAGAACACATCTCCATCAATGAAGATCAAGAAGGGTCAACTGCTATAGGGATCATCCAGCACAGGTGCACGAACGTCAGAATCTCAAATGGTAAAAGAATCACTGCCACCTGACCTCATGAACCTAAGTGGTCCACTCCCACCGTGCTGAGGAGATAACAACAGATCCCACTTGGTTAACAAACAAAATAGATCAAGAAAAGGAAAGGATCCTAAAAGCTCTCTAACTCAAGGTGAAAAGTAATAATGCCATGAATGAATCACTATTCTAGAGGCAACCGACACATGTAGGATAACTAAACTATGCATAGGAAGGTGTCATCATGTACGTCTAACCCTTGAGTTTTGTCCTAGTAATCTTGCTAGATCCCAGCACCCAAGTGACCATACACAGCATCAATGACCTCTCATATAGATGAAGTCATCAACTATGCCAACTCATCCTTAAAAGGGGGCTAGTCATCTTCTCCATTCCCACCTTAGTCTATACTAGCACTAAGCCAGGGTGAGGAAACCATAGCTTATTAGGTTCATTTTAATATCTCTCAATGTTATATTTAGTTATCACTTGATTAAGATATTTAACAATAAGTGATCTTGGCAGCCACTTGTGGGCCCTGGTGCTTATTGCAAGCCACCTCCTACTACATATCTAGGTAAACTACCCTAGGCTCATAGATCTCACATAGATCACAAGATGATAATAATGTCCCTCAGGACTACTCCGCAAAATAATAGGAACACACTGGTTCACACATAACCATAATGTCACAAAAACACTCTCAAATTTTTCACAAAAGAATATACACATGATCCCATGGATCGAACATAAAAAGTCAATACCATATTCTCCTCTATAGAATATGAAGTAAAACTCAATACAACATGAGCCCAAATGGTCAAGATAGGGATGATAATCGAAATACACACACACATCAAAAATAACATAGAAAACATGATCAATTGATACATACCTCAGCCTCTGTCTTCCCCCCTAAGTCTTCTAGTACCTGATAGCACATAATGCAATAGAAGACACTCCAGGAACGAAGAAGACAACACTCACATCATAGAAAACTGATTTCTAAACCATAAGCATTTAAAGTTCCATAATGAGCATAGTGGAATTCCACTTGTAGAAACACATCATTCTATTAAGAGATACTTAACATAAACATTATAATAATGCAAAAATTAAATAATATTTTCTATGTTCATCCTTTCAGGACCAACTGAACAAAAACACCTAATTTTGGTAGAAACAAAACACTTGTCCTATTCAAAATATCAATAACATTTAATCACGTGACATTATGCTTAAAGTGTGTATCTTAATTAACATTTATACATAAACATGTGTTGCATTTAATTCAAAACAAAAGGTCTAATTTAAAATTCTAAAATTAGAGTACAAACTACATATAAGCATATTTTCAACATATAAATAAGAGTATATGTATAGACCTAAAATAGAAATAAACCACTATTATTCTTTTAAATAAAAGTTTATAGAATGAAAACTATAAAGTACATAAATTTAATTAAGAGAACAATTTGAAATTTATTTAACTAATAGTTAGATAAATTTAAATATAACTTAAATTGGAGTAAAAATGAAAATATATTTTACTCAACAAAATTTATCCACTTCAAGAATAACATAGAAATCAACTACCTTACTAAATTAACCACTTAATAGGGTAACATAAATTACAAACTTCCAATAAATAAATTTTAAACTTATAATAGAAAATTAAACAAAGCATGTATATCTATAAAGGAAAAATTAAACATAGTTTAATACAAATCAGAAGTCAAATAAAAAAAGTGCCAAGGCACTGCCCCCTGCACACAACCCCGTGATAGGGTATTGCTTATGGCAGTACTCTCTGCCATGGTAGAGGTACTGTCATCAGCAGTACTCTCTATCACGCGGGTGTGCATGGCAGGCGAGAGGGATAGAGTAGGGGAAATGGTTGCCCCGGCCCCGCCCCCCCTCCCCCTTTAAGAAATTTAATTAATTTTTTTTAAAAAAAAGAACAAAACTAGCACATAGCAAAGAAATTTATTAAATTCCTTTTTAATATATGTTTTTTTTTTAATTTAGTAACTTCAAATTTTCTAAATTAAAATTTTTATATATATTTCATTCTTTGATAGCTCGTTTTTCCAAAATGTGAACACAAACAGACAAAGCAAAAGTATAATATATTTTTTTTGAAATCATCACACACAGGATACTGATTTTGTAAGGAATCAATACTATTTTTTTTTAAAAACAAAGAGGATGAGTTTTATCAAAAACATAATATTAAAGTCATGCCTTGAGTTTTTTTTTTTTGATTGGTGTAAATTTATTTTTACATAGAGAGTAATATTTTTACCAAAATTGGGTTTTTTTACCCAGAATGCATTTTTTCCATGCCAAAATTGATTTTTCTCAATAGCCCATTTATTTATTTCTTCTATTCAATAGTATAAACTATAGCTAGATTAAATTTTTATTTTCTATGTGATTTAGGATGAATTTTCTCTCAAAATTTCGATAGCATAACCCTACTATGCCAAGTTATAAAATAATCCAAAACCTATGAATCTAAGGATTTATTAACAGCCAAATTGAAAGCATTACTAAATACAAATTTATAGCAATAAATCAGAACAAGCATATGAAAACATTGAAATTTCTACAGATAAATTTACATGGAGGTTTCTTCAAACCCTACCTCAATTCCAATGCTAGAACTATAAAAAATGTCTGTAGAATTCTGAAACACCCAATTCTGCCAGATGAAAACTCAGCCTTGTAGATCTGGATCAACAATGCAAGCCAAGACAATTCCAAATCCAAATCCTCACCAAAAGCTCAAGCACAAACACAAAGCTCAAGAAATCCAAAAATGCCAAAATTCTCCAAGAGCTCTCTCCACACATCTCCAACAACCTGATTGAAAACAAATGAATGCTAATTCCCCCTATTAGGGATTCAACTCCACCATTCATGCAATCCCTAGATGACTCACAAATCAACTCCTAATCAAACTCACACTCTTGAGTTGAAAGAAAATACTAATTAATAATTAAAAATATATTTAATTGTGCACAACTCAACTTAGACTCCTAAAGACAAGTTGTCTCCTTTTTCAAACAAATCACATTCAAACTCAATAAAGCACATGTTATTATTAAATACTATTATTAAATAATTTAATATTCCAAACACAATTAAAATATGCAATTTAATAATTTAAAATCTAGTGGACAATATTAATCATATTTTCACCTAATTAATTAATGAAAACCAAATATCCTAATATTTGATTTTTAATTAATTAATAATCATACAAAAACATAGGAATTAAATTTAATATTATTTTTCCAATCATAATATTAATTTCCATAACTATAGAGAAACCACATAATCAAACAACAATAAATCAAGATCATCAAATAAACATACAAACTAACAGAAGGGATCCATGAATTTTGTCAACCTAACAAATTTGGATAGGGTAGTCAACAGATACTTATCCAATAATTAGGATAAACAGGCTTAGGATAGGGTTTTGGATCCGTGTTATCTCCCCTCTCTTACCATTTGAGATATTGCGATAGGGCACACTCATCCTGACAATTTAGGGAAGATGATGTCTGGTACCTGCGAACCTACATATAACACCCGCATGTACAAACATATATAAATATATAATAGACAAGTGCGGGGATCGTCTGATCATGTGGATCTCGCAAGAAACTATGACTCCATCCCTCAACCATATCAAGCACATCAAACAAAAATGTAAAACAAACACATCAACCATACACATCCAAGTATGGGGTCAGTAAAATCATAAGCATCAATGATTTCCTAACATATAATCTATCTTCCTAAAATAATCATAGTATTTATAAAATTAGACTAGGGGTGAGGTAGTACACACTCTTGGTCTACTCTATGGTTTACTACTTGAGAGGTATAGCCCTTTGTTTCTTCTCAAGTGCATTATGTTTATGCTTATCTTTCACGAATATGGATCTTGAGATATGGTGTGAGTTAGTTCTAGAGGGTTCATTTGAGAGATTATTTTGACATTGGTTATCTCCTTGTGCATATGTTGTTATTATGATATCACCATGGTTGAGTTTAGGAGATGGTTTCATTGGGCATGATCCTTGGTTTAGGAATGGTTATGAGTGTTATCTTCTTGTGAGAGGCTTACATTTATGATTGGTTATTGTTGGTTATGTTTGGGGTTTAATGGAGGAGATCATACTTGGCATAGTTGGCATCTAGAGGTATGTGTAGAAGCACATGATACATGTTATGATTTGCATGGTCTCTTTGGTCCTGGTTATCTTCTTCAATGTGAAATTTCACTTACATTGGATTTGAGATTGGTTGGATTTTGTGATCACTAGTTTGTGTTGATGTGTGTCATGTGATAGATGACACAGTTACTCCTTTATCTCTTTGATTTGATGGTTGTGGAGAACTTGTGAGAGTGTTGGAGACTTGTTGTGAGAGTTGTTCTTGTAGGATGTTGGTTTATATGTTGCATATTTTTGTGGATATCCTTTATACTACATGGATTCACTTCTATGAGATGTTGTGAGTGGATTGATTTCAGATTTGAAATTACCTTTGTAGTGGGATCTTCTTGGTTTGTATGTGGTAAATATTTCTCTTGAGGCTTGTGGTTGCAGGTTACAGGTTGGATATATTGTTTTGGGATTCACTTGGTATACCTTAGATGTACGGATATTTGGATGGGTTAGAATTTTTTGTAGGTGTTATTTCAACTATGGATACATGTGGTTACCTTTGGACTGAGTGTTTTTGCTTGGGTTATCAGTTGGTATAGGATTTAAGTTTCTTATGTGATAGGTTAGGTGGATTTCTCTTTGGATTGATTCTATGCATGTCATGTCATTTTGGCATAATAGGAGGTGGGATCATTCATGTATGACATGGTGGATACTTTGATTTTTTTGTAAGTACTTGGATGGAACATATGGTGTAATTTGGTTCATGATGGTGTATGTGCTAGGAGGGATTGTTCCCTTGTTCATTTATGTGGCTACATATTGACCCTTATGCAATGTATACAAAAAGTGGGAGATTGTTGAGAAAATAGTGTTGTACACCTTGCATAATAATTTTTATTATTGTATTATTTCATTTTATTATGTAAATTTTTCATCTAGATGGATGTGCAACATGTAGGGATTCCCATGGAAAATTCTTTGTGACTTGTATTGTAACATTGTAATATTATTTGATGTAATTGTTTAATATTGGGGAAATAAACTAAATAAAGTACCTAATATTAAATGTGAGTCAATAGGGTTTGGTAGCACATGGTTTATGTAATGTTAGGAATAGTCCCAAGAGATAACTGAGAGGGGGGGTGAATCAGTTATCTACAAGTTTCAATTCTTTATCCAATTAAGTATACTTAAACTTTAAGCACAAACACAATGAAAGAACACTTGAACACAACACAAATATTTTGGTTACGAGAAAACCCAAATAGGTAAAAACCCTGATGGGAATTAACACCCACAAATAAATTGTACTAGTGTATAATGATCCTTGTTAGAAGATCTTACAACCCTATTAGCTTTTGATCTTTACAATGCAATAAGTATAGTGACCTGGTCAAGGGTTGGACCCTGTTAGGAGTCTTTTATGATTAACCCTATTAGGGGTGAGGATGCATTGTCTGAGAGCTCACTGCTCAAAGGGGTGAAGGATACAACCTTTTGAATAATAGATATACACTATATCTGGATCTTGGTGAACTGCGCTTAGACTTGCTATCTGGATCAGTTCCAATGAATAGCATATACTCTTTACTTGGTCACATAGACCTTCTGTTGATGGCTCAACACTTCACATTCTCTACTCTACTCTTCACATTCAACTTTGAACCATACTTTAGCAGTCTCAAATGACTGTCTATAAATATTTTTCCTCTAAATGATATAATCAAGTCGGCCTATTAGAACCACCTTGAAATCATATTAGACAAATAATAACATCTTAGTCAGCTTTACTAAGCACACAACACAAACTGGGAACTGTATAAATCAATAAGTGTAAACACACGGTCGGCTCCACCAAATTAACTGATACTTTCTCCTCAAGATGAATTACTTTATGAGCTCTTAACCAAACATTATTAACTCTTGTCCAATCACTAATCTAAGCACACATAATGAAATGATAGGCACAACTCCTATACCAATATAATCTCTGTCGGCTCTTTTGGCTAAACACAGGAAACTATAATTGGTGAATAGAAACTTCATAACTTCACTTATACTGCACATTAGACTATGCATCCATGAATGTAACATCACTAACATGTATCCATCACATATATAAGCACACAAGGCTCCATGATAACTATACAGACAATCACACACAGAACACTACATGTAACTTTGTTAGGAACACTGTTGACACAAGCTGCTATATAACTATCTGTACTGACTATTAACCTCTGTGTCTATGATATCATGCTAATAACATCTCCATGCTGCATATACTCAAAGCTTATTGCATAAGTCTTCTATGCATGCTACTTACCATATGTTGTCATCAATGACAAACATACAGTTAGCACTGGCTTGCTAGAAAATCTCCAACAATCTCCCCCTTTGGCATTGATGGCAACATATGGAATGAAAAACACCACCAATCCAAATAAATAATTATTTCATAACATTCTCCATTTCCTCATCAAAATTCCCCAAATGATGAGTCCTCCATCTACTGTAGTATTCTTTAATATTCTCCATTTCCTCAACTGAATTGCTTCCATAAATGAATACTATTCTTTCTTATTACTCCCCCTTTCATATTAATTCCTTTTAAATGATGTTTTTCATGAATATATACTACTCCCCCTTTGAAATCAATGGCAAAGGGTTCCACTTGTTTAAGCTTTTCTACTACTCCTAAAGTAGAGGGCCACTGATGCTTTCTTTACTTTCTTTAATCAGACTCAAGGAAGGGAATTACTCCCAGCTTCTCCCTGAGATACTCAAAAGTATCCTTTGGTAAAGGATTTGTGAATATATCTGCTATTTGTTCCCTTGTACTTACAAAATCCAATTTGACTTCTTTCTCTACCACTTTCTCTCTAAGGAAATGATACTTAATCTCTATGTGTTTTTTCTTTGCATGCATCATAGGATTCTTTGACATGTTGATAGTGCTAGTGTTATCACAATGAATAACAATAGGATAATCAATCTGAATGCCAAAATCCTTTATCATCTTCTCAAACAATTGTAGAACAATTCAAAGCTACTGCAACATACTCTGCTTCTACTATTGATGTGAAGGAGGGATACAAGAGGGGCCAACAGTAATGGCTCACCCTACCAGATCCACCTTGCTCAACAACACACGGAAGAATTAACAACATAGAGTGACACAGAGAAAGTAGGATCAATGATAAATTTCATCATAAAGACTGATACATGTTAGGCTATAAGGCCTTCCCAGTTACGGCTAGATATGACAATGAATTACAAAAGTCCTAAAACATGTGAGGATCTATCAACAATCTCCAATCCACTATCTTCTATCTTCTACCCCCAAAACCTCCTCCTAAACTCTAACCAAACATCTATATTTATACAAGAGGCTACCGAATTGATTCGGACTTTAGATCCATAATTGATAGAAGAAATAGTTAGATCTAGGACCACATGCTTCCCAAAGATGGATACTAGTATTAAATCCATGACCCAAATTAAATGCATGAGTCAGCCTCAACAGGAACTCAAAATAAATCCATCAGTAAACAAGGGTTACCAAGTGCTAGACAAGCATCACTAAGTGCCAGGGAAATTACCAAGTGCTAAAGAGATAACTAACCAACATCAGTGAACACAAGAAACTAAGCAACACCGAACCAACTCGGTCAAAGTAGGAATCAAGAAACACAAACAAGCTCAAATATGTTTTTGGTGACACATTATTGCCAAGGACCCGAGATGCTCCTGCATCAAACACCTGTGGTTATTTAGAAATGATTCTCTGAATCATTCAAGTATGATCTGAGTTGCATCCAACTTAGACTGTGAGATCCATGAACTATCTTCAATCAGTCTATTCTTCCACTTTACCAGATATTCCATGTATTGTTTTCCTCTTGTACTTCTATCAATTCTTTGCTCTAAAATCTGCTCAACTTCTTCATTCTGCTTCTTAGGATACTCCATCAATACTGTCATATCTTCATCAGGTTCATGATACTCATACAAATCAGCAATATTGAAAATCGGTGATATGTCCATGTCATCAGGTAACTCAATCCCATATGCATTTCCACCAATCAAATCTCCTCAAAATCTTGCAAGGTCCAAACTTCTTCATCTTCAGCTTCCCATATGTTCTAATAGTAAATCGACCTTTCTTCAAATGAACCATCACTTCATCGCCAACATCAAAATTATTATGTCTCCTTGATCTATCAGCTATGTCCATGTATTTCTAATTACTCTCTTCCAACTTGATTTTCACATCTTCACGCAATGTCTTCATAAACTCAGCAAATTTCACTCCTTCAGCACTTCTCTTACTTTCATCAGCAATATCCCTCAAATCGGATATACCTCTTGGCTGCATGCCATTTATAATCTCAAATGGTGTTTTTCCAGTACTCCTATTCACTAAATTATTGTATGCAAACTCTTCTTGTGCCAACACAAAATCCCAATTACTTGGTGTGTCTCCAACTAGACATCTCAAAAGATTTCCCAAACTTTTTTTCACAACTTTTGTTTGTCCATCGGTTTGTGGATGAAATGTAGAACTATACTTCAACTCAGTGCCAAACTTTTTCCAAAGAGTCTTCCAAAAGTATCCAACAAATTTACTATCTCTGTCAGAGATAATGCTCCTTGGTAATCCATGCAATCTGATAATTTCCTTTAAGAAAATATCTACTATATGTACTGCATCTAATTTCTTTCTACAAGGTATAAAATGTGCCATTTTAGAAAATCTATCCACCATAACAAATATAGAATCATTACCTCTTACTGTCTTCAATAAGCCAAGAACAAAATCCATACTGATGTCAATCCAAGGTTTCTTAGGTACAATAATCAGTGTATATAATCCAATATTCTGACTTACTCCTTTTGCAACTTGATAAACTCTACAACTTTTCACAAATTTCTAAACATCTTTATACAACTATGGCCAAAAATATTTCTCCTTAAGAAAATTCAAAGGTTTATCAATGCCAAAATGTCTAGCCAAACCACTACTATGTTTCTCCTTTATCAAATTAGTTCCCATTTGTCCTCTCGGTATACATAACTGAATACCTTTAAATAGCATACCTTCCTAAATGAAATATTCTTCCTACTTTGTACTCGGTTGATCTTGAATAGGTGCTCTGCATTTTCTCCATGGATCAAAAAAATTAGGGTCAATTTCATACAAATATTTCATCTCATCAAAACTAAGAACTTCAATTTTCATCTTGGTCATCAAAGATCTTCTTCTACTCAATGCATCAGCAACTTAGTTAGTGACTCAACTCTTATGCTTTATCACAAATGTATAACTCTGCAAATACTCAACCCATTTCATATGTCTCTGATTCAACTTGTTCTGACTACCCAAATAATGTAAAGCCTTATGATCAATATACAACACAAATTCACTCGGTATCAAATAATGTCTCCATTTCTTCAGTGCTTGTACAATAGCATAGAATTCTTGATCATACACAGAATATTTCCTTCTAGCATCATTCAACTTTTCATTAAAGAAAGAAATAGGTTTACCTTCTTGACTTAATACAGCTCCAATTGCACTACCACTTGCATCACATTCCACTTGAAATACCTTACTAAAATCAGGCAAGGGCCAAAACAAGCAATTTAGCTACCTTTTTCTTCAAGGTCTCAAAACTCTTATTAGCTCCATGTGTCCATTTGAATTCTCTTTTATCTCCTCTCATAGTCTCAATCATAGCATTACAAATTGAACTAAAATTCCTTATGAACTTTTCAGTAAAAACTTGTCAAACCATGAAATGATCTTACCTCACTAGCACTCACAGGTGTAGGCCAATTCAAAATAGCTTCAACCTTTTCAGGATCCATCTTCAAACCATCAGCTGAAATTACAAATCCCAAATACATAATTTCCTCTTTCATGAATGAACACTTTTTCAAATTTATCAGTAGCTTTTCCTCTTTCAATCTTTGCAAAACTTGTCTAACATGAAACAAATGTTCTTCTTTGGTCTTACTGAATATCAGAATATCATCAAGATATACAATCACAAATTTTCCCAAGAATTTCTTCAAAACTTCATTCATCAATCTCATAAAAGTACTCAGTGCATTAGTTAAACCAAAAGGCATAACCAACCACTCATACAAACCTTCTTTTGTCTTGAAAGTAGTCTTCCATTCATCACCTTCTCTGATTCTAATCTGATGATACCCACTTTTCAAATCAATCTTTGTAAAATACTTTGCTCTAGTCAAACTATCCATTATGTCATCCATTCTAGGTATAGGAAACCTATACTTCACCATTATCTTATTGATTTCTCTGGAATCAGTACACATTCGCAATTCTCCATTCTTCTTAGGTGTCAATACAATAGGTACTACACAAGGACTCAAACTTTCTCTGATCAAACCTTTATCTAGCAATTCTTGAATCTATCGGTTCAATTCTTGATTCTCGGTAGGTGTCAATCGATGAGGTACCTTATTCAGTAAAATAGCTCTAGGGATTAGATCCATGCAATGATCAATGCTTCTCCTTGCTGGAAAACCATCAAGTACATTATCAGAAATGATTTCACTATACTCGGTGAGTAACTTATCAATCTCCTCAGGGACACTATCCTCTTTTTTCTTACTCAGTTTGTTAGGAATCACAACAAAACATACATCATCCCTTTTCAAATCCTTAACAAATTTTCTTCCTTCCATCAATCAAACTTTCATAGATGTACAAACATTACTAACAGGTTCTTCCATCAAAGGTAACAAGATTTGTTTTCTTCCATCACCCCAAATAGTATACTTATGCAATCTCTCATCATATATAGCATGCCTATCATATTGCCAAGTACTACCCAATAAAATATGACAGCAATCCATAGGCATGATATCACACAACACCTTATCATAGTACTCTCCAATTTTCAGATTCACATAACATTGTTCACTTACCAAGAGTGTATGCTCATCTTTGATCCATGAAATCTGATAGGGCTTCAGATGTTCCAACCTTTGCAACTACAACTTTGTGACCATTTTCTCAGATGCTAGATTCTCTGAGCCACCACTGTCAATGATTAATTTTAAAAATTTGTCAGAAACTCTACATCTAGTCTTGAACAAACTTTTCCTTATCGGATCTTCCTTTTTACCTTCATTCCACAGTGCTCTTATTACCATCAAGGTACTTTCCTTTTTAGGTTCATTCAGTGTCTCTTCTTGCACCAAAGCATTTCTACTGCTACTAGCCTTCTTACTAGCATGTGTACATTCAAATGACCTATGTCCTTCTTCTCCACAATTGTAACAAGTAGTTACTGCCTCTACCTCTAGATGAACTTTCACCTTTCCACTCGGTCTTGCCTTTGTCTAGATTTTTCTTTTCAAGATCAGATCTACCATTTTCACCATTATATCTACCTCTTCCTCTAGGAAATCTACCACCTCCACCTCTCTGTCTCTATTCATGTCTTTTGTTCAACTTCTCCTCGGCCTTCAAAGAAAATTGATAGGCTTCTTCAATGTTCTCCAAATTAACCAGACTGGTTTCTTCTTGGATGGAAACCCTCAAACCATTTAAGTACCTAGAAATTCTTTCCACATCATCTTCATCATGTCCATATCTAATATCCAATCTATAGAATTCCTTAGTATATTCCTTTACCGAGCTATCTTTCTGCCTTAGACTTTGCATTCACCTCACTAGGTTAATTTGATAATCACAGGGTAAGAACTTTCCTTTCAACTTATTCACCATCTTATTCCATACATTTATTTTATCTTTGCCTTTCCTTTTCTGATCCAACTGTAGATGCTCCCACCACAAGGATGCATGATCTTTCAACTTTTTACCTACAATTTTCACCTTCTTTTCCTCAGATATATTCTCATATTCAAAATATTTTTCCATCTCAGTGATCTAGTCCATCAACTCATTAGAATCTAATTTCACACTATACTCAGGAGGATTGAAATGTGGTGTTGACTTGAAACTTATCAAAGCCTTCAAGAATATTTCCTCATGTTGATCCATCATAGGTCTAGGTTCTTCTTCAGCTTGTGTGACTTTAATTTCATCATTGCTCACATCCTCAAGATGTCTTCCTCTTCTTTGGGTTGTCTCAACAGCTTCAAATCTAGCAGCAAGTTGTCTCAACATGCCTACCAATCTTGGATCCACTTCTCACCTCCCACGAACCATCTTGGAAACCCTTTGCAATTGCAGGTCAGATCATGATCTGCTACCCCATAATAATTCAACTAGGGCCAAGAAGGACCCTAAAAACCTAGATTTGTAGAGCTAGATCTAGACCTAACCTCTCTCTGATACCACCTAACATGAAGGAGGGATCCAAGAGGGGCCAACAATAATGGCTCACCCTACCAGATCCACCTTTCTCAACAACACACAGAAGCAATAACAACAAAAAGTGAGAGAGAGAAATCAAGATCAATGATAAATTTCATCATAAAGAATGATACATGTCAGATTGTATGGCCTTCCCAATTACGGCCAGATATGATAATGAATTATAGAAGTCCTCAAACATGTGAGGATCTGTCAACAATATCCAATCCACTATCTTCTATCTTCTACCCCCAAAACCTCCTCCTAAACTCTAACCAAACATCTATATTTATACAAGAGGCTACCAAACTGAGTTGGCCTTCAAATCCATAATGAATAGAAGAAATGGTTAGATTTAGGACCACACGCTTCCCAAAGATGGATACCAGCATTAAATCTATGACCCAAATTAAACGCATGAGTCGGCCTCAATAGGAACTCAAAATAAACCCATTGATAAACAAGGGTTACCAAGTGCCAGAAAAGCATCACCGAGTGCTAGGGAAATTATCGAGCACTAAAGAGATAACCAACCAACACTGGTGAACCCAGGAAACTGAGCAACACATAACCAACTTGATCAAAGTAGGAACCAAGCAACATAGACAAGCTCAAATATGTTTTTGGTGACATAGGATTTCCAAGGACCTGAGATGCTTCTGCATCAGCTGTTGACTGAGAAATACAATTTTGGTTCTTGCTTGTCCAAGTGACAAGTCTATCACCAAGAAACCCTACTCCTCTTGATGTACTCTTTCTATCATCAACACATCCTACCCAATCAGCATCTGTATATACATGAAGCTCAACATTCTCTGAGTTAGGATACCATAGATCATAATCTATAGTGCCCTACAGATATCTAAATATTCTATTTACTGCCATGAGGTGACTTTGTTTAGGTTCTGCTGCAAATCTTCCAACAATACCAACTGTATTGGAAATATCTAGTCTTGTTTGAGTAAGATATATGAGCTTACCAATCATAGATTTGTACAATATTGTATCTACTTCTAGGGAATCATCTCCTTTTGTAAGCTTACATCCTATTATCATAGGTGTACCCACTGGCTTGCAATCATCCATCTTGAACTTCTTTAATATTTCTTTCACATACTTAGACTGATTTATGAAAATTCCTTTCTCTGTCTACTGCACATTTAATCTCAAAAAGTATTTGATAGGTCCAATCATGCTCATCTCAAACTCACTCTGCATCTCCTTAGCAAATTTTGTACTAATTTTTTCATTACCCCCAAAGTTAATGTCATAAAAAAATATAGCTACAAGTAGTAGTCTTTCATATGTCTCTCTTATGAATAGATTACAATCTACTACTCCTTTTTTTAACCCAATTTTTGTTAGATACCCATCAAGTCTCTCATACCATGCTCTAGGGGCTTGCTTAAGTCCATAGAGGGCTTTCTTCAATCTGCATACCATATCATGCTTGTCTGATAAGGTGATACCTTCTAGCTACTCAATGTAAACTTCTTCCTTCATCTCTCTATTCAAGAATGCTGACTTGACATCCATCTAATAAACTTTGAAGTTTTTGAATGTTGCATAAGCTAGAAACAACTTAATGGCTTCTAATCTACTCACTGGTGCAAATGTGTCTGAATAATTAATACCTTCTCTTTGCGCATATCCCTTACATACTAACCTTGATTTATTCCTTACCATTGTACCATCTTAATTCATCTTGTTTCTAAAAATCCACTTTGTTCCAATCACAATTTTATCACTACGTCTTGGTATCAATTCCCAAGTATCATTTTTGATAATCTGATCTAGTTCTTCTTTCATATCATAATGCCAATCTGAGTCATTACAAGCATCTTCAACACTTAAAGGTTCAATTTGAGATAGTAAACATATCACCTCATTGTTTGATGAACTCTTTTCTTTTGATCTTGTTGTGACTTTGCTACTTTGATCTCCAATGATGTCATCCTTAGAGTGATAACTAGATGTAAACTTTGGAACTTTGGGTGATATTGTTTCATCTATTTTCTAATTTTCTTCTTCACTCATTTTAGGGTCATTGAATAGTAAATCAATGTTGTAAAACATCTCTTCAAGAACTGTCTCACTAGTGGAAGGTATGGGTTCTTCTTCAATCATAGGTGCATAATCATGATATCTTTCTTGAATCATCAAATTTTCATCAATATTAACATGAACACTTTCAATGATATTCTTTAATCTCAAATTAAAACATCTATATGCTTTTCTTTTAGTAGAGTAACCAAGGAAAATACCTTCATTGCTTCTTGCATCAAACTTGCCTATTACTTCATCCCTCTTGATGTAGCACTTGCTTCCAAAGATTCTAAAGTATTTCACTATGGGAACATTACCAAACCATAGCTCATAAGGTGTTTTGTCCATGCCAGGCCTCAATTGTATTATATTGATGGTATAGACTGTTGTATTGACTGCATCTCTCCAATAGGTATGTGCAAATTTTCCTTCAATCATGATGGTGCACGTTGTATCAAGGATGATCCTATTCCTTCTTTCTGCAATCTCATTCTACTGAGGGGTTCCAGGTGCACTCAACTTTCTTTTTATGCCATGTTCTTCACAATACTCATAGAACCTGTTAGAGGTAAACTCTCCTCCTCTATCTAATCTTAGACATTTTATCTTTAGTCTAGATTCATTTTCAACCTTATCTTTGAATATTTTGAACTTATCAAATGCTTCTGACTTATCTTTCAAGAATGCAACCCACATCATTCTAGTATAATCATCTACAAACAAAATGAAATACCTTTCACCATAGTGTGATCTTGTTTGAGTTGGTCCACATAGGTTTGTATGAATCAAATCCAACTTGTTCTCTGCTAAATTATGGTTGCTTCTGAATGAATTCTTCACATGCTTTCCCATTACACATTCCCTGCAAATAGTATCAACTGGCTTTTCTATGCTAGGTAGATCTCTTACTGCCTTCACATTGCTTATCTTTACTATGTTATAAAAGTTGATATGACATATTCTTTTATGCCATAGCCAACTGTCATCTACTTTAGCAACAAAACAACTTGCTTTTGAATTAAGCTAAAAAACATTACCTTTGGTCTTTGAACTTGATGCAATCATTACACCATCTTTGTTGTTAATGATGCACTTGTTATTTTTGAACTCCAATTGATAACCTTTGTCAAGCAACTTGCCAATACTAAGAAGGTTATGCTGCAAACCATCTACATAAAGAACATCATCAGTATTGTTCTTCCCATCTAATGTGATAGATCCTCTATCAATGATAGGTTTAGGAGTGTTATCTCCAAATCTAACCATACCACCTTTGTATTTGTCGAGATGAACAAATCTATCTTTATCACCTATCATGTGATGTGAACAACCATTGTCTATAATCCAATCTCTTCTTATGTCTACTTGTGAAATTAATGCTAGTTCTTGTTCCTTTTTCTCATCTTCATGATCCATCTCATCATACATCTTCTCCATATGAGCAATAAATATAATTTCATCTTCAATAGAGTCATCATCTGATACTCCATTTTCAGCATAGTAACATTCCATATACTTAGGCTTGTAGTTATTCTTGAACTTCTTAACTCTTGTAGGACACTTAGATGCAAAGTGACCAATCTTATTACATGAAAAGAATTTGAATGGAAATTGACCTTCATGTTTTCCTTTTCCTTTCTTTTCTCTTTTAGCAATCATAGCAATGAAATCATCTAGTGCTTTCTCTTCATCATCATCATTATCAAAATTACCAAAAGTGTTTAAGGATTTCTTACCATGGACTAATGCTTTGAAGGTTGTTTCACTTTTAGGCTTTGTCTTCAATCTTGAAATCTCAAAAGATGAAATTTTTATAATCAAGGTTTCTCTTTTGAAATTATCTGTAAGTTGCATGGTCTCATCAAGGATGTTGATCTTGTTTTCATACTCAGTTGTAAGAGTAGTCATTAACTTGTCCATAATGTCTTCCTCTGAGATCTCTCCACCATTGTTCCTGATTCCAGTAACTGCTTGATTAATCCTTTGGTTATAAGATCTGATGTCTTCTTCAAGTAGCATCTCTAATGCATTGTATCTTTTCTTCCATGTCTTTTTATGTGCATTCTTTGCTTGTGTATCTCCTTCAAACATGTCTTCTAGGTGCTTCCATATCTTGTAAATTGTGTCTACTTTTTTTATTTCTAAAAAATCACTATCAGATAAGGTACTGATAAGGGCTTCTTTGGCTATTTCATTCTAATGGAACATCTCCTTATGTTATCTAGTAGCATCATACTTTGCAAGATCTGCAAAAGAGGGGATCTTAAATTCTTTGATGGTTACTTCAAAAACTTAAAAAGCAATGCACTACAAATGTGTCACCATTTTATTCTTCCAATCAAGATAGTTCTCTCCATCAAACTTAGGAATATCTTTTCTAAAGAATGCCATGTGATCAACCTCAAGTTGTTAAAATTTCTCTCCGAGGCACTTGGCTCTGATACCAATTGTTAGGAATAGTCCCAAGAGATAACTAAGAGGGGGGGTGAATGAGTTATCTACAAGTTTCAATTCTTTATCCAATTAAGTGCAATTAAACTTTAAGCACAAACACAATGAAAGAAAACTTGAACACAACAAAAATATTTTGGTTATGGGGAAACCCAAATAGGTAAAAACCCCGGTGGGAATTAACACTCATAAATAAACTACACTAGTGTATAATTATCTTTGTTAGAAGATATTACAACCCTATTAGGAGTTGATCTTTACAATGCAATAAGTATAGTGACCTAGTCAAGGGTCGGACCCTGTTAAGAGTCTTTTATGATTAACCCTATTAGGGGTGAGGACGCACTATTTGAGAGCTCACTGCTCAAAGGGGTGAAGGCTACAACCTTCTGAATAACATATATACACTATATCTAGATCTTGGTGAACTGCGCTTAGACCTGCTACCTGGATTAGTTGCAATGAATAGCATATACTCTTTACTTGGTCACATAGACCTTTTACTGATGGCTCAACACTTCACACTCTCTACTCTACTCTTCACATTCAACTCTGAACCATACTTTAGCAATCTCAAATGACTGTCTATAAATATCTTTCTTCTAAATTATATAATCAAGTCAACCTATTAGAACCACCTTGAAATCATATTAGAGAAACAATAACACTCTCCAATAACATCTTAGTCAACTTTATTAAGCATGCAACACAAACTAGGACCTGTATAAATCAATAAGTGTAAACACACGCTACACATTGTCAGCTCCACCAAATTAACTGATACTTTCTCCTCAAGCTGAATTACTTTATGTGCTCTTAACTGAACATTCTTAACTCTTTTCCAATCACTAATCTAAGCATTCATACTGAAATGATAGGTGTAACTCATGTACCAATATAATCTCTGTCAGCTTTTCTAGATAAACATAGGAAACTGTAACTAGTGAATAGTGACTACATAACTTCACTTCTACTACACATTAGACTATGTGTCCATGATGTAACATCACTAACATGTCTCCATCACATATCTAAGTGTGCAAGCCTCCATGATAAGTGTATGAACAATCACACATAGAACATTGCCTGTAACTCTGTCAAGAACACTGCTGACACAAGCTGCTATATAACTGTTTGTACTAACTATTAACCTCTGTGTCCATGATATCATATTGATAACATGTCCATGATGCATATACTCAAATATTACTACATAAGTCTTCTACACATGCTAATTACCATAGGTTGTCATCAATGACAAACATATAGTTAGCACTAGCTTGCTGGCAAATCTCCAACATGTAATACCACTTGGTGGTTTTGTGGGAGTTTGTTTATATAAAAGAAACCATAAGGGTATTTTTTGAGGTTAGACAAGTGGAAACATGTTACCCAAAGGTAGCATTTTTCAAGGTTGGAAGCATGGCATGGGATGTGTGGATTCATGCTTGTTCACATGGATTTCTTGGTTGTGGCTAGGGCTTTGAAGGCTTCCATGGTTGTATTGGAATGTTATTTTTCTGAATAATACATGGTGATGGATGCTTTTGGAGGATGGTTTTTTTCTCTCATGAGGTTTCTCAGGATATATCTTGTGTCACATTTTGTGGGTATGTTGTCTTTTCTCTTTCATGTGGATTCTAAGTGTTTATTTGCATCAAATCTATAATGGGTTATGTGGAAATATCATATTGTTCTATGCAATTTTCCTATGAATTTCTTGGGTAGCTTGTGCAAGGGTATCTAAACCACCTTAATTTTTAAAAAAAATTCCATTCTATTTAACCACTTTCATATCAATGTTAGGATTCTCATCAAAAATATTACCTTCCTCTACAAGGATAGATTTGTCCCCTTGATCTATAACTATATCTTAATCACTTTGTTCCCCATCAGAGGTATATTTTGGATTATTTTGTTCAACATCTTCTCCTACCTCAACCTTAACACCTTCATTAATTTTGACCATTATCCCCTCAAGGGACTTAGAGGTCTCGACATTGATGGTTGGGGTTTCCTGAGTATGAACATCCACACTAGGTTTCTTCTTGACGTGTTCACTCCTCCTCACATATTTTTCTATTTTAACTTCAACAACGAGTGCCCTTTTATCCTTTTTCCTTGAGGTTTACCTTGAAAATGCTGCAACAACTTGTTCTTGTGTAGATTTTCTTTTAGGAGAAGGAATGTTTTCAATAGGTCCTTCTTGGGAAATTTATTTCTTAATATTTTTCTTCTTGCAATGTTTCTCTTTAATGTTCTCAGTAGCTTCTTCTTGTGAAATCTCTTCTTTCTCAATAGTTTTTTCTTTCTCACTCCGAGTGGAAGTCCTAGTTTTTGCAGTAGACTGGGGATTTTTGTGTTCTTCAACAGTGAGTGCTTCCTCCTTGCTTTTCCTAGAAGATGAGCCTTTAGAAGACTCCATAAATATATTTTTCATATGTACTAAGGTAATACTAGGGATTTTATGTTCAAATCTAGTAGAGGGTAAGGGTTTCTCAATTATATTTTTAGTTCCCCCTTCAGTGGCCCCCCTTTTACCTAACCCCACCAAACTCGGTCCTACTACCTTTTGCATAAATTGTTTTGAAGAAACAAAATCATCCCAAGAAATTGTAGAATTTTTCATCAAATCCTTTTTTACTAGAAACTTAATCAAACAATGACAAGATAAAGAATTTGATGTACCTTTTTGAACCCACTCCCCTCACTTGGTAAGAATATTGAATGAGAAGTTGGGGAGATTCAATGACCTGCTCTCATGTCTTAGATAGCTCAACAACTTGAAATGTATTGAGTGCAAGAAAGTAGTCTAACCCTCATAGGTCAAATATTGGATTATATAAACATCACATTATGTTTAAGGGTGTGGCAATGACATTCTTTTTTTGCCCTACTTTTTGTCAATATCTAGTGGAGGGTCTAAGTGCAAATTAAACTGGGCCTTGGTTGTTCAAGGGTCATGTGAGTCAGGAAAGGTTTCACCCTATAACTTTGATAATTACCTTCTCACTAAATTTTACCTTTAATCCCTTGACATTATCTTCTCCATTCCATAATGTATTCAAGAACTAGAAGGCTATATCCTCATCATACTCATTACGCTTTTGAAAATAATCTAACCATTCTTGTGCTTCAAATTTTGGTCTGCATTCTTCATCAACCAAAATTACATCATGTATAGTTGGCTCATGGTGGACTATATCACCCCCCATGATAGCAAGGATTACCAGTAACTCTCAAAAATTCTCTTAAATAGTAAACATACATAAAAACTTGTTAGACAAAGAAAAACTAGCTTAATTTTAGGCAATATTCTCAAAGCTTCATTGTCCTTGTCTTATCGAGGCATGGAAATGGATATTGATGAAATAAAAAGTGTTAGGGTTAACAAGATAGAAATAATATTTACATTCAATTATAACCAATAACATAAATAATAAACCACATAGAAGAAAACACAAGACACAAAGATTTAACATGGTTCACCCAATCCCTGGGCTACGTCCACCAACAATGAGTCCAATATTATTATTTTTTGGCAAGTTGACTATACTGATGTATATGACTTAAAATAGTGTTTTCATTATGGAAACAAAGTCATATAGTAGTTTGGAGTCAGCGCACTTGATGACAAGATAAGAAATCAGTTAAGTATTGAAGACCAGACAGTGTAAAGAGTTCCTGTAGCTCAGAGCATCAACGCATGTGCGTAAGATCAAATTATGGTATGTGCCATAGAAGATAAGTTGGTTAGACTATATTCATGCTTATTCTATGAGCACATTATCATATATGTAAGTATGAGAAAGATACAGACAGTTGAAGTTACATAGCTAGTGTGTGCCAGAGAAGAACAGTGCATGCAGCCGACTGTTAGCATTTTGAGTTGTGATGATATTCTAATAATGTAAAGGCTATGCCCCTATTTTAATTAGGTTTCCAACATGTATATATGTTTGTTTGTAAACATGCTTGAGCCAATTCATTTGGAAGTGTTGTATGTAATAGGTTTAAGGGCTGACCTAGTTGCTTCTTTTGTATGCGCATATAAGTATAAGATGCACCCATTGTAATGAGGTAGAGGAAGTAGGAAGAGTTGTGAGAAGTAGAGAAGAAGTGTGTGAAGAATCTAAAAGATGTATTAAAGCTTTGCAAGACGTCAAAGCATCAGTGCATCAAAGGAACTGATCTAAAAAGTAGTATCACAATGATAGTTCATCCAACAGATATATTATGTATCTGAGATTAGAAGGTTGTAGCCTTCGCCATTTGAGCAGTGAGCTCTAGGACAATGAGTCCACTCCCCTAATAGGGATTATTGTAAAATACTCCTAACAAGGTCCAACCCTTGACTAGGTCTATTGTACTAATTATATTGTAAAGCAAGTCTTAATAGGGTTAAGGATCTTCTAACAAGGATCACAAAACACTAGTACAAAAATTATTTGGTGTCAATTCCCACCGGGTTTTTTACCTATTTGGGTTTCCCTGTAACCATATTGGTGTAATGTGTTGATTTCTTATTTCATGTTCATGTGAATGTTCATTTCAGTACTTAATCATTTAATTTTAGATTAAAGAGCAAAAGAAAAAGTTAATATATATAGTGAACACTGATTCACCCCCACCCTCTCAGTGTTCCCATTCCTAACAATTTGTATTAGAGCTCTGGTACTTAGCAAAGAAGTTTAACCACTTGAGGAGATCATGGAAAAAGTAGAGATGAAACATCTGAAAAGAAATCTTGAAGTTGCTCTTGAAGACTTAGACAAATCTGAAAGAGAAATTGAAGAACTAAAAGAAAAAGTTAGTGATGCACAATTAGTTATCAAAAGGCTAAGAAAGGATCTGAAAGAATGTTCCACCAGTGATTTGAGAATAATGGTCAAGAAGATGAATGAAGAAAATGCATCCTTAAAAGATCAGATTGAAGAACTTAATGATAAGCTGATTAAGAATCGGGAAGTCTATAATGAACAAATCAAAGAGAACCTTCAACTCAATGAAGAACTAAGATAGGAAAACATGAAAATCTTGGAGCTAAGGAACAACAAAGAAAGCTTGGAGTCTGAATTGAAAGATGCAAAGAAACAAATTGACAAATTACACACCAATTTTGATTTGATAGAATATCAATTGTATGCAAGAAGAGCTAAAGGTGATGTTAGCTGCATTGGATACAATGAAGCATAAAATTAGATTGACAACATCCGAGAAAGAATGAATGCTCAAAAAGACTCTACTGATACTAAGAAGATGGAAGATCAAACCAAAGACAATGGTGATCCACCTTAAAAGAGCACAAGCTAGTAGACCACACTTGTTATGCATGTCATAAGCATGGACACATAGCAAGGAATTGTATAGAGGTAAGACCTTTTAATGGTTACTATTATTCATGTAATAAATTTGGTCATAGAGCTATGAATTGCAAGACTAGTAAAAAGAACAAGATTCAGCATGATCAGAGAAATCAGAATCAGAAAAATCTAAGAAGTTCTTAGAATGTTACTGTTATACACTAAGTTTGCACCCTTGCTTCAAGCTCTCTTGGTCTTGATAACCTAGTATAACTTTGGGATCATCTCCAGGTTGTGGGACCTTTGCTAACTGAGATGAAACCTCTAGGTTCTAGGCTAGTTCCTCTTGGATAATCACCTTAATTTTCTTTTTTAGAGGAAAGTAAATTCTTGAAGGGAAAGGGATAGAAGGAATGTTGAAGGGAAATAACAGAAAGCAAACTACCTACTAGGTGATACACTAAAAAGGTATGAACATAATATATTGACCAAATTAGCATGAAGGCTCTCAGATCTAATAGAACACAATCTTCCTAAATAGGCTTGCATAAGTGTTTCATAGAGGGGTCTGAACAAAAGACTCAGACTGTGACCTGCAAGCAAATGTTCTCTTTAGCAAAAAGGCACATGAATGAGACAGAGTGATAGGGGGTTGAGTTATACCCACAAGATCATTCAAATCAAATCATACACAATAGCACACAAATAAGCTGAAAGAAAGAAGGGCCCTGTAACTCCAAGATTTCTCTAACAAAGCCAGTATATTATAACCATTGAGAGAAATACAGACAAGGGAAAGACTTGAGGGCAAAGAAGATGCCTCAGAAAGCCTCTATTGAATCTGATAAATCAATGAAAGATTACAAACTGTAAAAGCCAGAGGGAAGAACAAATGCCATGGATAGCTCCTATGAAAGAAAACTCTTTTTTTTACAATCATAAACTCTAAGCTCTAAGAGCTCTAAAAACTAATATATATACACCTCCTTTTTGCACGCAAGCAGGAGCAAAAATTAATTAGGGTTACATAGATTTTTCATAGAATAATAGAAAACCCTAATTCTATCATTTCTAATCATAAATGCATCATTGAGATATTTTGATTGATCAGATATCTATCCTAGCACATAATTCCATCACCATAACTACCTCTAGAAGGTCAGTTGATCCATCTACTTCTTTGCAAGTCAGGTTCGCCATAACTGTTCAAATTAGATATTTGAATTTTAAAACCTTTAAAAGATAATGGTCAGTGAAGGTGCGACATCTATATCTATGACCGAGAATCAAATCTGATCCAATTTTAAAATGTGGTCATAGATATTTTTAATTTACCTAGGCACTATCTTGGACTTTAACCTTAACTTTGCATTTAACCTCAGGTTCTTTTTTATTGAGCGATAACCTGACTAATTTTACAAACCTAGGCCCATCCTACCACTTGTCATCATACCACTGGCCTTTGACTGACAGGAACCTCGAACCCATGGCTATACTTAACTTTTCATCAGATGGTTGTCGCAACACCATGATGAATATCTCTCGAGCATCTTTTCCTTGTAGTATCACAACAATTGTTGATCTCAATCAAACTTTATCTTGCCTGGATGATGAAAACCCTTGCCCCACTGAGAAAAGCCACGTCACCACTAAGTTCAACCAATCAAAAGTAGACACCTTGATAATAACTAATAGCGGACCCACTGTACAACCAACTTAAATCAGACGGTGGTCGCATGATCACAAAGGGGAAGAATATTCCTTACGACCATGTGACAATCGTAGATATAATTACACTATCATCACCTAAAAAATTTAGGCCCACTAACATGTCCTCATCACCATCCAACTTGGCCAATCAGAAATGAGCACCACCTGCAACACCTGACACCAGTCTCACCATGACATCAAATTCTTTCATTTGGAAGATCAGACGGTTGTTGTAATGCTGAGAAGATTAACCCTGGAGCACCATTTCCTTGCGGTATCATGACAATCAAAGATCTCAACCAAACTTTAACCTGTTGAGTGACCTAACCACCATAAGAAACATAACCACTCACCAGATCATTGAAGGATAAGGTATGAACCATCAAGGCTACGTGAACACGTGACTGAAGAAAATGCTAGGTCACTGAATGAAAAGGGAATATTCTATCCTATCGGGAGATAAAGAAATAAAGGGAGTCATGGGATCAGGAAATTAAAAAAATATTCAATTGAGCTTTAGAGATCTCATGACCAGCCAATCACAAAAAAGTGCACATGAGAATATAGCAACTTAAGTACAGAAAAAGGTAATGGCAAAATAAAACCGGTCGTAGGGTTTTTAGGGTTTTACCTCCAATGGTCATTATTTCAAATTTAATGGCTATCAGACCAGAGATATAACAATTTGCAAAGACCAGGGGAAGAGGCACAAAACCATAAAAATTCTCAAGGTTCTCAACAGGGCTTAAAAAATGAAGATTTCTAGATAGAGCCCAGCCTGTTGGCCAAAATTGTATGGAATAGGAAATTTGGGCAACATTTTGGTGATTTCTATTGGATGTCAGCCTACTAGACATTAGATCAGTGGCCTTAAAACAATTCATTGTGCATAGGAGTCATCTTAAGAACACAAGGACCTTCTTGACAGAGAGATAGACTTGAAACCAGGAGGAACATAAATGTGCTCGAGCACTTCTTCGAAAATAGGAAAAACTAGCCTAGAAAGAAGGGACAGAAAAACAAGGAAACATGCTTATAGAGATTTACAAGGAAGGATTAACACCAAAACAAGGCTTCAAGTGGAATCCATTAACTAATATAGGCAAGGCATCTCCTCCAAGAGTTGATAGCTGAAAATCATTAGGCCCCTTGCACTCAATGATGAGAAATGGACCTTCCCAAAAGGAATCAAATTTTGTATGTCTACCAAGCTTTGATTTGAATTCATCCCATTTGAGAACTACATCTCCAATTTTGAAAATTCTGGCCCTAGCTCTTTTATCAAAACTCTTCTTTATTTGTGCCTGATGGAACTCCATATCCTTCATGGATTTATCTCTAAGTTCTTCTAACTCTATGAGCTGAGGATACCTAATTTGTAAGGGATCTCCTTCTTCAAACAAGATGTATTGAGTGGCTAAGTCCAAAGCTGGTAATTCAGTTGAAATGGATAGCTTAGCCTCTCTTCCATATACTAACATGTAAGGAGAATTCCCAATGATCTTTTTTGGGGTTATCCTATCTAACCATAAGGTAGATTTTAATTTAGTATGCCAATCTCTTTGGTTATCCTATAGGGTTTTCTTGATTATCCTAATCAAGTTCTTATTAGTTGATTCTGCCAAACTATTGCCTTGAGGGTAGTAATTTGAACTTGTATTCAGATAAATGCCATTCCTGATTTCCCATTCTGAGATTTTAAGGCTTGTGAATGCCAATGCATTATCTAATATTATGGAGTCTGGAGTGCCAAATTTGTGAACTATATCATCATAAAAACTTAAGATGACACTCTCATTTGATTCTTTCAATGCAACTGCTTCTGTCCATCTAGTGAAATAATCTATTGCAGTGATTATCCACTTGTGGCCTACACTAGATGGAGGATTAATCATGCCAATAAAGTCTATGCCCCATCTCATGAAAGGTTGTTCTATTCAAATTGGTTGAAGGGGAAGAGCTGCAAGCCTTTCTTTGCCTGCAAACATGGCACATTTGATGCATTTTCTCACATAATCATGACTGTCCTTGAAAATAGATGGCCAATAGTATTTGTCCCTCATGATTTTAAAAGCAGTTGTCCTAGGAGAAAAGTGACCTCCAGAAGGTCCATCATGAAATTCAAATAGGACAACATCTATCTCTTCTGAATCAATGCTTCTTAAAAGGACACTATTGTGATCCTTTCTAAAAAGAACTTCATCTATTAGCACAAAGGGAATAGATTGTACTCTATAATATTGTCTTTTTGTTGAATATAGGTCTATAGGACATTGTCCTATCTTCAAGTAATGAATCATATTAGGCAACCATCCTACTACCTTGGCATGTTCTTCTATAAAATGCACAACCAGAGATGCATCTATTTTCTCTGATCTCTTTGAACATTCATCCTCTATTAGCTGCTCACAAAGACCTCTTCCTTGAACTAGTTTGGTTGTTTGAATATCAATGTCATACTCCATCACTTTGGTAACCCAACCAGCCCTTTTTTCATTTAGGTCCTTGGATAGCAAAAATTCTTTGACACTTCAATGAGAAAATTTCAAGTGTACTTTTTTATGGGTCAATAGATATCTAAAATTTTTAAGGCTTTTTACCACAGCAAGCACATGTTTTTCCACAAAAAAGTATCTCTGTTCATACTCTTCTAAACCTTTGCTGAAGAAAGCAATAGGCTACTCTGACCCTTCTGACTTTTCTTGGGTCAACATTGCAGACATAGTATCTAAACCCCCATAAGCGTAAAGGATAAAATTCATACTTAAATTTGGGTTTAATAGAGAAGGAGCTTCTGTCAAGGCCTCTTTGATAGCTTGGAATTGGCCTTCCTTTCTTTAGTCCAGTTGAAGACTAAACTCTTCTTTAACATGGCTCTCAAAGGCTTTAGTAATTCTACAATATTAGGCAAGACATGCCTAACAAAGTTAATCCTTCCTATGAAGGATTGAAGGCTTTTCTTATGATGTGGCAAGGGTAGTTCTAGGATGGGTGCAATCCTTTCAGGGTCTACTATGATTCCTTTCTTGGATACTATATATCCTAACAATTTCCCCTCATGAACTGCAAACACACATTTCTTGGGATTGAGAGATATCCCAAATTCTCTACACCTTTCAAAAATCTTCCTCAAATGTTTGATACAATCTATTGCATGTTTAGAATAAATAGTTATGTCATCTAAGTAGACCAGTACAAACTTGTACATAAGGCTTTTAAAGGCCATATCCATTGCCTTTTGAAATGTAGCACCTGCATTTGACAAACCAAAGGGCATCTTTTGATAAGCCATGGTTCCCCACTTGGTTGTGAATGTAGTCTTGTATTAGTCCCTTTCATTAACTAGGATCTGGTTATATCCTGAATAACCATCCAATAATGAAAATCTCTCGGACCTAGAGACACATTGCAGGATTTGTTCCATAGAGGGTAATGGATGGCAATCTTTTAGAGAAGCTCTATTGAGATCCCTAAAGTCAACACATAACCTCAACTCCCCATTCTTCTTCCTTACAGGGAAAAGGTTGGAAATCCAACTAGTATGCTTAATGGGGTAGATGATACCACTTTCTATTAATTTGAGTACTTCTCTATGCATAAGTGGCTCAAGATTGGGATTAACAGGCCTTTTTTTTTGCCTTACTGGCTTGGCATTAGGCTCTAGTTTAATGGTATCTTGAGCAAGGGCTGGACTAAAACCTTTAAGGTATTCATATTTCCATGAAAATACATCACTAAATTCCTTAAATAATTGGGTGTAAGCCTTCTTTTCTAAATTAGTATTTACTTTTCCAAATTGTAAGCTTTTACCTGGTTCCAACTCTAATTCAACACAATGTTCTTGTTGAGCTACCAGGCCAGCTTTGTTCTTTTTAACTTGATCATCCTTGTTAAAGAAAGCTTCTAAGGTGACAAGACCTCTAGGCATCTTATTAGATCTAAGTTGTATCACTTGGTCACCATAGCTCTGCAATAATCTATCTTGGTTATGCTCTCAGAAGATGTCTTCCTCAAACAAGAACTATAGAATTTGCTCATCATTGTCAAACACTTGCCAATTGACATTGTTATCAGGAATAGAGGGTCTAATAATCACTTTAATGTGTTGCTAGTCCCTTTATTTTGAAACATTGTTAGGAATGTCATACTGAGATCCAACAGTAGCTAACCTATCTGCATTTTGATTTAGCTTCCTAGGGATGGCAACATTATTGAAGGTGCAAAAATCTTCAATTGTATCCCAATCTCTATGTTTGTATGCTTTCATGGTGTCATTTTTTGTTGCACTTATCCCTCTCACTTGGCTGACTAGTAACTCACTGTCACCATAAAATTTTAGGGCTTTGAGCCCTCTTTTCCTAGCCCACTCCAGTCCATTTACAAGGCTTTCATACTCTGCAGTGTTGCTAGTGGAGGAGAAACTGAATCTAAAAGTTGTATAGCATCTTTCTCCTTCTGGGGACACTAGCATAGCACCACCACTAGAACCATGTCTGCTTCCAGCTCCATCAAAAAACAATTCCCAAACATGGTTGCTCTAATCCTCTGAATCAATGTCCTTTTTGAGAAGGTTTGGCTCTATGGATCCACTTTCTTGTATCAAATAGCTTCCCAAACCAGCATCCCAAATAACATTTTCTTGGGCCTCTAAATCCTTTTTTGATTCTATTTCATCTAGTAAAATATCAGGGATATTTTCTATCTTGGTGTTTGCTTCTCTGATAATTGGGAAGTCATTGCTATCAAGTGCAAGGTAGTTTGTATTGATCGCATTGGACATATATGGTTCTATATGGTGTGCTACCAATGATTCAGATTTAATGGTGACCTTGGTACCATATCTTGTGTGGAAGAGCATGTGAGATCAGTCAGAAGAAAGGTAGCCTCCTATCTTGGCTGTAAACTCCCTTGATAGACATATGGAAAATAAAGCAGAGAGATCTATGATATATATACCAAGTAGGATGGAGAAATTAGGACTTGCATGGAGGATTAGATTGGTATCCTTGGCTAAACCTACTATATTGACTGAGGATCCATCAAGTTGTGTAACCCTTTGTTGGAAGGGTTCATATTTAAGTCCTAATTGGTCAGCCACCTTTTTGGGCATTACAGTACTAGTAGCTCCACTATCTACCATATAATTATGTACTAAGGATTTTCCAATAATTAAAGATACATAAAAGGGAGGTGGTTTTAAGTTCCTATCTTGAATGGTATTTTCTTTGGGGCCACTATTTGGAGCCTCCTTTTCTTGATCAATGTTGACCAACACTGGCTTTGTTGCATCATTTTTAGGCTAAGGAATAGTCACTTCAGTCGTGGCTTTCTTCAAAATTTCAGGTTCTCCTGGAATAGCCAAAGAGTCCCACATAAACATAGTAACATTTACCTTCTTCATATTGTCTACAATGTTGAAGGGTGTCACAGTGTGTACTCTTTGTTATGCTTTTACTATGATAGGCTCCATTGGAGCCTTCATCAATATGGTAGGAGCAGATGGCTGTAGTGATTCTGCAGATGTAGTAGCTTTAATCCCAGAATCTGCTTGCTCCATGTCTTGGGCTCTTTTCCTTGACCTTGTGTTGGTAGCAATGGAAGATTCACCACTGACTCCATTGAAGTCTTGCTACTTCCAATTGAAAAGAGCAGTCTCATTATTATGTGCTTCTTGTTGAGGAATTGATCCACTAGAAGAGACCTTCGATTGGGCATGTGAGGCATTCTGAACCATTAGAGCTTGGTTCATCCATCCATTTGAACATGTAGCCTGATTATGAGGTTGATTACAAGGAAAGCACCATTCATTGTCCAAAGCTAGATTGTTTTGGCTAGGGACCATATCTTTGACTGGATTTGGAGAATTAAGAGGTGCAGGGTTGTATGGTTGGAATGGTCTTTGATTAAAAATTTTCCTTTGTCCCTGATAACCTCCTTGGTATGGTGGCCTAATCTCCTAATAAGACTATCCTTGATTCTGATATTGTTGATTGGGACCTTGAACCTATGGTTGAAAGGGTGGTATGATTCCTTACCCTTTCTTGTTTATGTTTGTCACATCCTTAGTTAAAGTTTGCAGTAGATTTGTCATTTCTTGCTGACTATTTTTTATTTCTTGCAGTTCCTGAGAGAAACTTTCCTTTAACTCCTCACCACTAGTACTAGCCTAAGGTGCTAATATGGTAGGAATAGGGGTAAAAGGAGGTAATTTTAGAGGTGCAATGGGTTGAAGGTTGGGAAAGATGGGCATGGGTGGCCTTCGTGCTATCATGCCTACCTGGATTAAATAATTTTCAGCCCTGACAGCTATGTCAAAAGCTTGGGGTAAAGAGGTACCCCCATAGATTGGATCATGATAGAGATCTGATTATTCAAGCTTTGCAAGAAGTATAAGAAAGCATGATTGGCTGATGGCCTCACTAAGACTAGAATTCTATTTCATATCTTGATAAATCTGTTATTATAGTCTGTCATTTGCTCTTGAGGATCTCTCTTTATGGTTGTTAACTGCTCAACCAGGGATAGGTTGTCTCATTTATCTTCAAAGTGTTTACTCAATGCATCCCCTAATCCATCCCATGAATTAATCAAACCAACAGCTAGGGTTCTAAACCACTCGAGAGCCTTACCCTTGAGAGAGGCTGCCAACAACTTAGTGGCCACATCCTCCTGAGTTATATTATGTATACTGCAGATAGTAGTCACATCTCTTATGTGTTCAAAAGCTATTGTTTGTCCTTCACCTATGAAATCAAGTAAGGTCTTCAATGCCACCAGGGGTACATCATGATGTTCAGTGAAGTTCAATGGACTTCCTTGGTTGAAAGGTGCAAAGGAAAACTACCTAGCCATTGTAGGAATTGAAATTTGCTAAGTAGTAGCTGAATGAGTTGTATTTGATGTTGGATTGGAATCCTCCTCTAAATCCCTAGTTAGAGATCTTCCTCTTCTTCTGAGATGAAAGTACAAAGGTCTCCTCTCCAAAGTGTCAGGTGGTGTAGACTATATTCTTCTTATAGGGGATGCTCTTTGAGACAACCTTTCTCTATATTTTCTCTTTGAGGGAAGCTCTGAGAATTTAGTGGGCTTTGAGCTCCTTGTCTCTATCTTTCTCATAAACTTCAAATAGGGCTCTTGAATCTTACACCAGTGGAGTCGCCAGATATACTTGATAGGAAGAAACCTCTAAAGGTCTGTATTATGCAATCAATATATCAGAGATAGCATAATATTTTGAAGATGAACCTCTTTCTAGTCCCACCGAGCGTGCCAAAAATGTTATGCCCAAGGTGGGATGCCTTTGAGTTTGAATCCAATCTGAGTCCCACCGGGTGTGCCAGAAATGTTATACACTAAGTTTGCACCCTTGCTTCAAGCTCTCTTGGTCTTGATAACCTAGTATAACTTTGGGATCATCTTTAGGTTGTGGGACCTTTGCTAACTGAGATGAAACCTCCAAGTTCTAGGCTGGTTCCTCTTGGATAATCACCTTAATTTTCTTTTTAAAAGTAAATTCTTGAAGGGAAAGGGATAGAAGGAATGCTGAAGGGAAATAACTGAAAGAAAACTACCTACTAGGTGATACACCAAAAATAAATGAACATAATATATTGACCAAATTAGCATGAAGGCTCTCAAATCTAACAGAACACAATCTTCCTAAATAGGCTTGCATAAGTGTTTCATAGAGGGGTCTGAAAAAAAGACTCAGACTGTGACCTGCAAGCAAATGTTCTCTTCAGCAAAAAGGCACAGGAATGAGATAGAGTGATAGGGGGTTGAGTTATACCCACAAGATCATTCAAATCAAATCATACACAATAGCACATAAATAAGCTAAAAGAAAGAAGGGCCCTGTAACTCCAAGATTTCTCTAACAAAGCCAGTATATTATACCCATTGAGAGAAATACAGACAAGGGAAAGACTTGAGGGCAAAGAAGATGCCTCAGAAAACCTCTATTGAATCTGATAAATCAATGAAAGATTACAAACTGTAAAAGCCAGAGGGCAGAACAAATGCCATGAATAGCTCCTAAGAAAGAAAACTCTATTTTTTACAATCATAAACTCTAAGCTCTAAGAGCTCTAAAAATTAATATATACACCTCCTTTTTGCATGCAGGCAAGAGCAAAAATCAATTAGGGTTACATAGATTTTTCATAGATAATAGAAAACCCTAATTCTATCATTTCTAATCATAAATGCATCGTTGAAATATCTTGATTGATCAGATATCTATCCTTGCACATAATTCCATCACCATAACTACCTCTGGAAGGTTGGTCGATCCATCTACTTCTGTACAAGTCGGGTTCACCATAACTGTTCAGATCAAATATTTGAATTTTAAAATCTTTAAAAGACAATGGTCAATGAAGGCACGACATCTGTATCTACGGCTAAGAATCAAATCTGATCCAATTTTAAAATGTGGTCGCAGATATTTTTAATTTACCCAGGCACTGTATTGGACTTTAACCTTAACTCTACATTTAACCTTAGGTTCTTCTTTTTTATTGAGTGATAACTCAACTAAGCTTACAAACCTGGGCCCATCCTACCACTTGTCATCATACCACTGGCCTTTGACTGACAGGCACCTTGGACCCACGACTATACTTAACTTTTCATTGGATGGTTGTCACAACACCATGATGAATATCTCTCGAGCATCTTTTCCTTGCAGTATCATGACAATCATTGATCTCAACTAAACTTTATCCTATCTAGACAATGAAAACCCTGGCCCCACTGAGAAAAGCCACATCACTGTTGAGCTCAACCAATTAGAAGAAGACACCTCAGGAATAATTGATAGCAGACCCACTGCACAACCAGCTTAAATCAGATGGTGGTTGCATGATCACAAAGGGGAAGAATATTCCTTAAAATCATGCAAAAATCATAGATCTAATTGCACTATCATCACCTAAAAAATTTGGGCCCACTGACATGTCCTCATCACCATCTAGCTTGGCCAATCAGAAAGGAGCACCACTTGCAACACCTAACACTAGTCTCACCATGACATCAGATTCCTTCATTTGGAAGATTGAAAAATTGTCGTAATACCGAGAAGATTAACCCTCGAGCACCTTTTCCTTGCAGTATCATGATAATCATAGATCTCAACCAAACTTTAACCTACCAAGTGACCTAACCGCCATAAGAAACATAACCACTCACTGGATCGTTGAAGGCTAAGGGATGAACTACCAGGGTTGCGTGAACACGCAACTAAAGAAAATGCTAGGTCGCCTAATGAAAAGGGAATATTCTATCCAATCAAGAGATAAAGAAATAAAGGGATTCATAGGATCGAGAAATAAAAAAGAATATTCGGTTGAGCTTTAGAGATCTCATGACCAGCCAATCACAAAAAAGTGTACATGAGAATATAGCGACTTAAGTGATTGAAAAAGGTAATGGTGAAATAGAACTGGTCGTAGGAATTTTAGGGTTTTACCTCCAACGGTCATTTTTTCAAATTTAATGGCTATTAGACCAGAGATATAAAAATTTGTAGAGACCAGGGGAAGAGGCACAAAACCATAAAAATTCTCAAGGTTCTCAACAGGGCTTAAAAAATGAAGATTTCTAGATAGAGCCCAGCCTGTTGGCCAAAATTGTATGGAACGGGAAATTTGGGTAACAGTTACATGTCAGATATGTAACTATAATGGTCACTTAGCTAGGCAATGTAAAATGGTGACTCATGTCAATGCACCAAGGAATATTAGGCCTCCAATCATTTGTCAGTCTTGTAACAAGGTTGGACATATCTCAAAGTTCTGTAGATCAAGGACAAAAGGTCAAGAAAGCCCTAAAAAGACCAAATAACTAGTATTGGATCTCGAAGGAGAAGTTAATTTTGTAAAAGCTTCAGATGATGCAAGCTTGATTTGGTCATAAGGAAAGAAAGAAAAAGTTGATGATCATGTATTGGATGCATCCATAATGGATGCATCCTCTACATCTGGATGAATGGCCCTTAGGGTCATAGGGGGAGCTAGTTTAGCTCTAGACCCTTGAGTGGCTGGTATAATCACTCTCTAAGTATGTGCCTTTGTACTTAAGCTTTTGGATAATAAAGGAACCTTCGTGCATGAGCGCACATATTGATTTTTCATAGAGAAAATGTTGGAAAGTTTTAAGTGATAGCCTGGTTTATGCGGCAAGCATTAATGGTGGAATTTTCACTTTAAGTACATAGAAAGCTCTTTGAGTACTCATTGCATTCAAATTAAGAGTGATTGAAGAGAAAAAGAGCCTTAGCAGTTGATTGAGAAGGATTGTAGTTGATTCATCAAGTGATTTTTTGTGTAATTTATTGGTTGCAGAAACCCTAGTTCATCACGCCAATTCAGAATCTCTTGGAAACCCTTGGAAAGTGATAAAACAAGTAAGTGATGGCCACTCCCATAATATTTGATCTTGCAAAGAAGAAAAGATATGTGTTTAAGAAACATCCATTTAAGTCTACCCTAGATGACTTAAAGGGAGCATTCTCCCACATGCCTATGGGTGTTATGCATGTTGAAGACATTAGGGCATACATCTATTGTCGGAAGGAACCAGTAGGATTGGACAAATTAAGGGCACACATGGAAACCATGCTAAAACTAGACAAAACCTTCTTGGATGAATATGCAAAGTGGATTGATCACCCTATAGTGGAGTATGCTATGGCATATGAATTCTATGAGATAGAATGGATTAAAATACTTCTGAGCAGAATTCATGATGACCTATTTTGGATAGGTGATATGCCAGTAAGAATCACTAGTGACCTGATATATGAGATGATAGGTCTATCTAAGACTGGCATCATCCTTCTTGCAGGAAAGGATGTCAAAAAAATTGTTGAGCAAACATGTAAGACAAGGAGTGATAGTCGCGGGATGACAATTGAGCCTATTGAGCAAGCTAACATCAAATTGATGTCCATGATACTTGGATACAGATTTCATCACACCAACAGGGTGAATAGTGTATCTATGGGCATAATTCTGGAAGCCATTATCCTTGTAAAGGAAGATTGAGAGTTCAATCTATGTGAGATCTTGCGTGAATATTTAATTGATAACATCAAGGCAATCAAGCATGATAAGACCAAGATATTTAGGTTTGGGTCCTTGGTCATTTACATGTACCTTCATATAGTTGGGAAAGTATCATATTTTTATTTTTACAAGTCCATTCCAACCATGCCATAGATATCTAACAAGGCATCCACTGAGAGTACATTGAGAGATTACATAACATTGGAGTTGAAGACCTTCAGGGCTAAGATGCAAATGAGGTATAGAATTCTAGAAAAGATAGTTGAAAAATATAAGGATACTATCTACTTTATGGTTGAAACAAACACACCATGCATGGAGGTAGTTGAACCAAGAACAAAGTGGATCCATCCACTTGGATATGAATTTGAGGAACCAATCTTGCAAGCTTATGCACAAGTATTACTTTTAGCACCTAAGGACCTTAATGAACCTAGGTGGGGTACTTATGAGGAAAAGAAAAGGGAAATTGATGCAGCTTTGAACAACATAGAAACTAAGAGGAAAGCCTCTAAGATGAAGAAGGTAAAGATTGAGAAGACTGATGATCCAAAGGATAAATAGGGTAAAATTAATGATATTAGTCCTATGCCCACTATTACAGTTGATGTTGAGTCCACAGATGCATCTCCTAAGATGCCTAAGAGGAGAAAACAAATCACCACAAGTCACCCTTCAGCTAGAGCCACAAGAAGCAAATTGAAAAATGTGCAACCACCTCCACAAGTAGGATTCCTACCTAGTCTTCAAGTATTAAGGACTAGAGTAGTAGAAGAAGGAAGGCTAGATCAGATAGCCAAGTTTTATGACAAATATCATGAAATTGACAACTCATAGATTCATGAAATGTTGATCAAACACATGATAAAATTCAAGAAGATAGTTCTTGAATTAAAGACAGCTATCCCAGATAAGGTATGGGAGATTATGGATACCTTGAAGAGACAAGCCACTGAAGAAGACTTTGGAATAAGAGAACAAACATTGGATTACAATCTTCCAGTATGTTCTACTAAAGAAAAGACACTGTTATTGAATTTGGCCAAGTCGCACTTAAGGACAAATATGAGAACACTCCACATTATGAACAAAGACTATGAGCTGATAACAAAGGAAAAAAAGATGGCCTTTTAGAAGGTATTCTTAGAACATCACATGAAACCTACATCTACACCCATCACTCAAACACCTAGTGAACAAGACAAAGAAGCAGAAACCACCAATATACCATTTACAGGTCCTCAAGATTCAGCGCCCATAGTGGTAACACCTATAGAGGTAGTGAAGTTTGTGCCCATGATAGAAACACAAAAAGATGATACAATCTTCATTGATAATGTAGAGATTGCAATGGCAGCCACAGACAATGACTTGGATAAGTTTGAGGAAGCTTTTGTGAGCACACAAGAGGTTGAAACTCTATGCGGTGACAATTCACCCAAGCTATAGGAAGAAGTATCAATAGAAGATATAACAGGCCAAATAGATGAAGAAAAGAAGGAAGAATAAAATAAGGAAGAGGATACATAAAAGAAAGATGCACATGTGGTTACAATGACTAAGGTAGTGGATGTGAGCCAAAGACCAATTCTTACCCCAAAACCTTCAGTATCATTATTGTCAAGTTTGACACCAAACACCATAAGCTTAGACTCTTGGGGAGAAGAAGGCCTGATTAAGATCAGTGTCTTAGCTATGGAAAAGGCCAAAGAAAAACAAGTAATGAGGAATCCCCTCCTTGTAGAATTAGTAAACATTTTGAACAATTTTTTGCTAGAGGACAAGAAAGTGTCAAAGATACACTCTATTGATGATGTGAGTACAGTCATCTCACATCTCAAAACCAATTTCTCAAGCCTTGAAGAATCTACTATGATGCCCAAAATCCATTGGGCATTACACAGCTAATCTTCTACTCTAATAATTTCTAATGTTTAGTTTTTACTTCTAAACCAAATGGTAGGAAAATATAGTAAAAGTTTTATTTAAAAAAAAAGAAACTAGAGAATCCTTAGATGATAAGTATTCATTGAAACTTATATTCCATTCCATAATGTAAAGCAGAATAGAGTAGTAATTTTATCATCACATGTATTGCAGGAAGTTTAAAGTATGAAACAGAGAACTTTTATATGATAAATGATCATTTAAACTATATTATCTTTTAGAGAATTTATTTCTAAATGGAATTTGAAGGAAAATTAATCAATAATACTTCTCATAATTTATCTTCTAAAACAATTGCAAAATTAAAAGTCATTTATTAAATGAACATTTTCATCCCAAACAATTTCAAATGTAGGATACTAATTTAAAGTACCATTTTAGATTACAGCAATTTAACTTTTAAAGAACAATAATTTAAACTTGAAATAACTTTGAAATACAATAGTAGTAAATCCTTTCCACTTTTACAATTACATTATCCTTGGAGTACAATAGGATTAGTACAAGTTTACATACACTCAATATATTAGTATGAATTCTTAAAATTTCTTTCTTTCATCTTAAACTTGAAACTTCAATTTTGAATTTCAACTTCACATCTTTCACAAACCTGCAACACAAAGGCTTCTACCACATGACCATGGAGGCTCACCTCCCAGCCTAGGCCATTTCATGGCCACCCCTGAGCTAGGGGAAACAAGAATAGGATGGGTTACACACAAACATCACAAACATAAACATACATGCCACAATTTGGAAACAAATCAAAAACATATGACTCCCTTCCCAAGCTTGCACAAAGGATTCCAAAGATTGAATCCATAGATGGGTGAAGGTGGAAACTTCTCTTATGGAGACACCTATCTTATAACAAAACAAGAATTTCATTAAAATATCACATGCCTTCACAAGGCCCTTCCAAACAAACAGCTCAAATCCATGAGCATCAACACATCCCTTATGACCCACATACAAACATAAGAAGGCCCTCATGGATGCCCATACATCCAAGTTCTCATACAAAATAAATTCCCAACTAGGCCCTTCACCCCAAGTCCTCCTCAAATCCACCCAAGGATGAGGAGTAAACTTTCACACCCATAAACATGAAACAAAACAAGATTAAAGCCATAAACTCAAATGAAACTTCTCAATACAAAATTTACACACATGATACTACAATTTACAAATTTCATACAAACTCAAATATCTCAATGAAAATTCACAACAATTACAAGATAGAGCCACCAACCTATCTCCTAAGCAATGGAAAAATTGGAGGGTTGTAGAAGAGCTTCCCTTGATTCCTTGCTTGCTTTCCTTCTCAAATCTACTAGCCAAACTCTCTCTCTAATCCTCCTCTCACTCCACAAATATAGCATCACAAGAAGATCAAGTGACTAATTCCCAAGCCTCTATCTCCTAAAGATGCTCCAAAATTCCTCTCTCATTCCCTCTTCCCAAAACAAATTAGGTTTCTAGATCCAAGATAAAATGACACTTTCCCTTGCTATAGAAATGGGATGAAATTCAACACATGGAAAAGTGAGGCAACCTAGAGAACATTACCATTTTTCATTTATACCAAAGATGGCCCATTTAGAGAGATAAAAAGGAGGCCTAGGGAAGTGGAGATGGAAGAAATAAGCCCCCTGACCCATGTACTATCCTTGGGGTACTAAAACCCAACCTAAACTAAACTTTGGGACTCCATAGAACCCCTCAAAAACCCTAGTTAAACTTGCATCCGAAAATGGAGTATTGGTAACATAAATCTTGGTTCCTTAAACCACCTACCTAGCCTAGGAATACTCAAGACCAACTAAGAAGAAGGTGGGGTCCATATTCCACTCAAGCATGCCATATCATCACAATGGTGTCAAGTGACACCTCACATAAGTACACATCACATAACACAATTGGCATGCTTAGTGGGAAAATTACATTTATATTTTCACAAAAAGAATTTTACTTTCAAACATGCATTTACAAACATTATCAACCACATACACACATGCATCACATTTACAAATAAAATCACGTTACAACGAGGTCATTCTCTTCTTAGAGTCAACCTTGGTTTAAACTGATTACACTTAGATCCATTCTTATTTCCCCGAATTTACACCATGGCCATATTCCTACACACTCAATTTCAATGTCAGTACATCATAAAATCTTTGCACTAATAATCATTTCAAAAATGAAGTAATAACACCTAAATTTGACAAATATAAATAACTACATTTCATGAATCATTACATAATCCATATTATACCCTTATTCTTCAAACATTGAATTATCAATTCTATTTCCTCATAAGCATGTAATCCTAAGCTAATCATAGAACCATAATACCACCAATATTTACTATTCTAAAAGATAACGTAACAAAAGTAGAATGAAAAATTCATATATCATAGATAAGCATGGAAACAAAATGAGCATATAAAGAGTATGACTTTCATAATCATCATATAAATCTATAACAATAATCTTATAAGATCTAATGATAGCATACGTAATCCAAAATAGGTCAAATGTCTCTACTCTAAGTATCATCCTAATGAATCAAATGTCAAAATGAATGTCGAGCTAAGATGGGTTCTGGTAGGACCTCACATCTACATCCCTAGTTGCAAAAGGAAAATACCTAAAAAAGAGATTGAGTGAACTAATAATTAACTTTGACTTGACCTAAGCTCACTCAAGACTGGTCAAGCATCCTTAAAAGAGTTTTCAGATCAAGGAAGAAGAGTTATTGCATAATGCATGGATCAGGATAAGCTTACTAATGCCCATTTAAAGAAAATAAAAGAGGCAGAAGCCACGATTGAGCAAGTCAAGAGTTCAGTGAAAGACACATCCACAAATGTAAACATGTGTAATAATGTATACCAAGGGCAATTAGATAAGATTGAGAAGGCAGAAAAAGAAATGTCAAAGATCAGGGCAAGGAAAACACAGCTTAGGAATGCTCTTGCGCCCTCATTGGATATACTCAATCAGAACATCAAGCACATAGATGCCACAATGGTAACATATGATCATGGTCCTAGCACTAACTTGAAGAATATGGAGAAGCTATAGTATGCATTATGTGCCCATCTCTAGATCGTAAACTCCTTGATCATATTGTGGAAGAAGGAGATCCAGAACATAAAGATAGCATATTCGGATGTTTTCCCTCAGTAAGTTTGTGTAGATAAAAATTTTTATACACCTTTATCATTAATGTAAAATGGGGAGTTGTGTATAGAATATGGATCATAATATGTATAGGGAGATATAAGTGTATGTATAGAAGACAAAAAGTTTTTTTGTATTAAGGATAGTTAGCAACTTGGCCATATTCTTGTGTTTCCATCAATGAAAAGGGGGAGATTGTTGGAAAGTTGACTATACTAATGTATATGACTTAAAATAGTGTTTTCATTATGGCAACAAATTCATATAGTATTTTGGAGTCAGCGCACTTGATGAGAAGATCAAAATCAGTTAAGTATTGAAGACTAGACAATATACAGAGTTTCTACAACTCAGAGCATTAGCGCACATGTGTAATATCAAATTATGGCATGCACCCTAGAAGATAAGTTGATTAGACTATATTCATGCTTATTCTATGAGTGCATGATCAGATATGCAAGTATGAGAAAGATACAGACAGTTGAAGTTACACAGCTAGTGTGTGCCAGAGAAGAACAATGCATGTAGTCGACTGTTAGCATTTTGAGTTGCAATCATATTCTAATAATGTAAAGGCTATGCACCTATTGTAATTAGGTTTCTAACATGTATATATATTTGTTTGAAAACATGCTTGAGCCAATTCATTTGGAAGCATTGTATGTAATAGGTTTAAGGGCCAACCTAGTTGTCTCTTTTGTATGTGCATATAAGTATAAGATGCACCCATTGTAATGAGGTAGAGGAAGTAGGAAGAGTTGTGATAAGTAGAGTAGAAGTGTGTGAAGATTATATAAGATGTATTAAAGCTTTGTAAGAGGTCAAAGCATCAGTGCATTAAAGGAACTGATCTAACAAGCAGTGTCACAGTGACAGTTCATCCAATAGATATAGTGTGTATCTGAGATCAAAAGGTTGTAGCCTTCACCATTTGAGCATTGAGCTCTAGGATAGTGATTCCACTCCCCTAACAGGGATTATTGTAAAATAATCCTAACAGGGTTTGACCCTTGACCAGGTCTACTATACTAATTATATTGTAAAGAAACTCTTAATAGGGTTAAAGGATATTCTAACAAGGATCACAAAACACTAGTACATAATATTAGTGGGTGTCAATTCCCACTGGGGTTTTTACCTATTTGGGTTTCCTCTTAACCATATTGGTGTAATGTGTTGATTTCTTATTTCATGTTTATGTGAATGTTCATTTCACTACTTAAGCATTTAAGTTTAGATTAAAGAGAAAAATAAAAAGTTAATATATATAGTGAACACTGATTCACCCCCCCCTCTCAGTGTTCCCATTCCTAACATTATTATCCAGTGATTACAACTTGATTAATATCCTCAATCCCTTACATCTCAATACTACTGCAAGAAGATACTAAAAAACATACATCATAATGAAATCCCTAACCCTAATCTATTTTATACAAGCTTATTTTTCCGCTTTAGGGTTACAAAATGTCAACCCAAAAATAGCTAAAAACATCCCCCCTGTTAGTGCTTAAGATTGCAGATGGTAAATAGGAATTTGAAAACATTTGATATGTAACTCTTGTGGTCCCAATAGATGCATCTACAATAGTGAACACTAAGGTATTAAGGATTGAAATCCTTCTTCACTTTGAGCTTCAAACTTGGGAGGGTTTACCTATCAGATTTAATTCTTTAAAGAATCACAACAATTATCTGCATACTTGACACAGATAAGAAAATTTATTTCATTCAACAAAACATAAGATAAATTGTTATTCATATTGGTTTATGGTGAGAAATGTAAGTTAAGCAATGACCAGTGCCAAATCCTAGAGCATAAGAGTTAAAATCATACATCTACAGAAAACCCCCCAAATCAAATATCCCTAAAACCCAGATAAAATGCCTTGTAGATTACCCTCTAATTACCCTCTCATTGACATATACTACCATCAAATTCCTACACAAACTATGAATTCCCTAAAATCTCCCTTAAGATTTACCCTTCTCTTGAAAGAAACTTAAGTTCAACCCCACTATCTACCATGTAAATGATGTATCAAATATGCCTTACAAATTTAATACATAAAGAACTCAAGATTCATACATGAAGACAACAAAACATATGCAAGGAAATTTAGTATATTTTCATTGATAATTCTTCTGTATCAGTACATTCAAAATAGTAATTTATAGAAACAACACACTAATGCAAAAACTCTCTTTTCAAATGTATTTCACCACTTTTAAAAAAATAGAAAACTTGGTATTTATGCACTAGCCATCTTGGAATCCTCAAAGAAAGGATGCAAAATGCTTCAGATGGCTAGGACAGTGACTTGCACTAGAAGAAAAAAATACATTACATCATGAACATAAATGGAAAATAAAGCTAGAAATCAGTTCCAATCATAGTGAATCTTCACTTTTACCTAATTATCCTTACCCTTAAAAAATGCCCAAGTGGCACTGATAAGTTCTATTTTCTCTCCCACTTCTGCAAGTGACTCTGGGATGTTAGGCCAATGTGGTTGTAGTATTTAAGGCTTCTCAAAAAGGGAACCTCTACTAGACCATATGCTAAATAATAGCGCCAAGGTAGCCATGGAATCTTTTAGACTTTCACTAGTCTTTTGCAACATAGTGTATGAATCATGGACTGAGTCCATCTTTCCTTTGATCACCTCAAATTTATGTTGTAACATGTCAAAGAGGTCCTTAAGGGATACATCCATCTCATCTTTCTCTGATGTATCTACTGCCTCATCCGGTACCTCTGCAACTGGAGGTACTGCAGCCTCAATTTCTAATATTGGAGGAGGATTGTCCTTCAATGTTTCTTCAATATTAACCTTTATTTCTTCAAGCTCATCCTCTAATGCCTTGATTTTCATTAGTCCCTTTTCCCTTTCCTTTTCCAAAACAATAGCCTCATCAAATATTTTTCCATATCTATCGGACAATTGAGCAGTCTTGGCCTCATTTAGGTGGGCAAAATGAGTCACCACTTTTGACACTTCTAGATCACTAGTGTTTTGGACTATCCAGATGATCTTGTAGTTACCATCCATTTTTTCTTCAATGTTGACCAGGGAGGGTTTTTGAGTCTTGGGAGAAAGAGACCACATTGCCAAGGCTTGAGACTTAGGGTCATAACCACACCCTCTTATCATTTCTCCTATCTGGGCCTCATATGAAAAACTTCCCTCTGGTTGTTTCCTTATCTGGTCTATAATGAAAGATGAGGTTAAGACCCACTAGATTTAACCAATTTCCTAGCTTAATCAAAAGAAATGGTTTCTAATTCAAGATCATATGAAGCTAGGGGAACACTGAGAGGGCGGGGGTGAATTAGTGTTCACTATATTTTAACTTTTTACTTTAATCTTTAAACTGAACTTGAATGCTTAAGAACTAAAATAAACATTCACATAAACATGAAACATGAAATCAAAACATCGCACCAATATGGTTATGGGGAAACCCAAATAGGTAAAAACCCCGATGGGAATTGACACCCACTAATATTCTACACTAGTGTTTTGTGATCCTTGTTAGAAGATCCTTAACCCTGTTAGGAGTTGCTTTACAATGCTTTAAGTACAGTAGACCTTGTTAAGGTTCAGACCCTATTAGGAGTCTTTTACAATAGTCCTTGTTAGGGGAGTGGACTCACTGTCCTAGAGCTCACTGCTCAAGTGATGAAGGCTACAACCTTCTGATCTTAGATACACACTATATATGTTGGATGAACTATCATTGTGACACTTCTTGTCCAATCAGTTCCTTTGATGCACTGATGCTTTGACCTCTAGAAAATCTCTAATACATCTTATACTACCTTTGCACACTTTTTCTCTGCATATCACAACTCTCTCTTTTCATCCATACTAATTACAATGGGCGCATCTTATATTTATATGCGCATACACAATAAACAGCTAGGTCAGCTAGGTCTAAAGGAAATTGCTACTCAATTATGTATTGTCTTTGATGTCACACAATGTCATAGTCCATAGCAATCAGTACCTACCGAGCTCAGTCGGTCTGCCAGATAGGAAAATTAGTGCTTATCGAGTTCACTCGGCTATCAAAGAAAGTTTAGTGTCTACCGAGTTTAGTCGGTTGTCAAAGAAAAGTTAGCATTTATCGAGTTCAGTCGGTCATCAAAGAAAATTTAGTGTTTACCGAGTTCAATCAGTTGTCGAAGAAAAGTTAGCATTTACCGAGTTCAGTCAGTTATCAAAGGTAAAGGATTGTCAGTGTTTACCGAGTTCCCTCGATCTCTGAAAGATTGTAAAAAGTTATGATCACCGAGCACTATCGGCCCTTGAAGGATTTTTGCAAATAAAGTTTGCTTAATTTAGCCAACTGTTATGCTAAGTAATGTCGATTTGACAAATCTAAAATCATATAAATAAAAGGTCAAATGTGAAAAATAAACAAGAAATAAAGCAGAAGATTTACAGAAGAAAGACAGGAAAGGTGTGTGCGAATTTGTGAAGGATGTTCAGATATCCTTGAGGAGCAGCAGAGATATATTCAATCAGGAAGGATCACACTTATGTAGAATAGAGATCTGTAATCAGCAAGGCAGTTGCATTATTATACAGGTCATTTTCATTGTTACCTTTTTATCATTGTAACAGTGAATTCTAAATCTCTTAACCGAGTTGGTTTAACAACCATATTGTAAATCCTCTAACAAGGTGACAATTCCATTGAATTGTTTTCAAGACCTCTTACCAGGCCACTCCTAGCAGGGTGATTAAATCCTCTAACAAGGTCACCCCTAATAGTGTGTTTTGTAACCTTTTACCGGGTTGGCTTCTAACCGGGCATCACTTCAGAAAAGTGAAAATCAGTATCTAGATACATTGGTGGTTTTTCCCATATTGGGTTTCCATGTTAAATCTTGTGTCTCTTGTGTTCTTAATTGCTATCTTAATCATATACAAGTGCTGATGAATATCTAAAGATAATTTTACTAATACTTTCTGCATCTACAAAGTTACTACAATCTATTTACCGAGTGTTAAACAGATAATATTTATTAATATATCCTAAGGGATCTGGAAGGAAATAATTGGGAAGTGTTTTATGGTTGACTGATTCACCCCCCCCCTCTCAGTCACTTCATCCATATTCCATCAATTGGTATCAGAGCTTTTGGTGCTTGCAGGAAGGGTTTCAAGGACCTAAGCTAAGGATCAGGATGTCTTACAAGAGGGAAATTCCAAAGCTCAACAGAGATAACTTTTCAGCATGGCAAGGTCTCATGCGACTTCATCTGGCTTCCATTGGTGATTCAGGATGCAAATACATTGATGAAGAATACACAATTCCTACTGGCGCATTAACTATTGAAGACATTGCAGAGAAAAAGAATCATAACACCATGATGATAGACATTGCATCAGCTCTCAGCTATGAAGAATTTGATGATATTAAAGAATGCACTACTACATATGAAATGTGGATGACACTGAAGAAAATATATGGTGGTGATGCAAATGTGAAAAGAGCCAAAGCAGAAAGCCTAAGAGGACAGTTTGACAAGATGAATATGAAAGAAGATGAAAACATTGCAAAATATGTTGAAAGGATCAAAGCAAGTGTAAGTGCAATTAGAGCTTCTGGAGGAACAATCTCAGATGAAACTATTATAAGTAAGGTACTCAGAACACTACTCCCTATCTATGCAATAAGAGTATCAGCTATTCAAGAAAGAAGATGTGAAACAAACCACAATATAACTTTGGATGCTTTAGTTGGAAGATTGACAGCCTTTGAATTAGACAACTATGACAACTATGTTCCAAGATCCAAAAATATTGAGTCAACATTTGAGGCCAAGGTTTCACTAAAGAAGAACAAGAAAATAAAAGAAGTTCAGTCAGAAAGTGAAGAAGTATTAGAAGAAAGTTCTGATAGTGATCTTGAAATTGTAGAAGCATTACTTGCAAAGAAGTACTCTAAAGGGAAAGGTAAATATAAAGGTAAAACTCCTTTAATCTGTTTTTCATGTGAAGAAATTGGACATATTGCAGCTAGGTGCCCAAACAAGCAAGTCAAGGAAGAGAAGAGAAGTCACAAGTACTATGGCAAAAAGAATTTCAAATCATTCAAGGATAAAGGTAAGAAAACATGTTTTATGGCTAAAGATTCTGATGATAGTGAAGAAGAAATTGTCTTTATTGCTATAAAAGATGAATCTAATGATGATGAAGATAAGATGGCACTTATTTCTCATATAAGCAAAGATGATATATGGATAATAGACAGTGGATGTTCACACCACATGACTGGTGACAAGACAAAATTTGAATATCTAGAAGACTATGATAGTGGCAATGTAAGATTTGGAAACAATGAACCTTGTTGTATAAAAGGAAAAGGAAGAATCTCATTAACCAAAGAACTCATATGTGATAATGCTTATTGGGTTGAAGGACTAAAACATAATCTTCTAAGTGTAGCATAGCTAATCAACACTAGTTTCAAGGTTGAATTCATGAATGGTCAAGCAAGACTGCTGAATGAAAAAGGAAAACTCATTGGATCAGGCAAACAAACAAAAGGTAACTTATTTTATCTTGATCTCAGTGAATATTCATGTTTTATTGCTCAAATTGAAGAAAGTTGGCTATGGCACAAAAGGTTATGTCATGTGAATTTTGATAACATGATAAAAATAAGCAAATTCAAGAAGGTTAGAGGCATTGCTACTTTGAAGAAACCTGATACTGGTCTATGTAAGAATTGTCAGATTGGCAAAATGAGTAAAACTAGTTTTAAGAGTAAGAACTATCAGTCTAAAGAGATTTTGGAAATTGTGCATACTGATTTATGTGGACCTATTGGAATACAAAGCTATACTGGAGATAAATTCTTTATTCTTTTCGTTGATGATTATTCTAGAATGATGACTGTTATGTATTTGAGAGAAAAGTCAGAAGCATTTGAAAAGTTCAAATGGTACTTAGCAAGAGTGGAAAAGGAAACAGGGAAAAGATTGAAATGCTTAAGATCAGACAGAGGTGGTGAATTCATCTCTCATGATTTTAACAACTTTTGCATTGAAAGAGGAATCAAAAGGCAGGTATCAGCTCCTAGAACTCCTGAGCAGAATGGAATAGCAGAAAGAAGAAACAGATCTATTATGGATTGTGCAAGGACTCTAATGATAGAAAAGAACATCGCTATAAAGTACTGGAAGGAAGCTATCAGCACTGCAGTTCATACCTTGAACCGAGTACAATTGAAGAAAGACACATTCAAAACTCCTTATGAATTATGGTATGGCTATAAACCCAATGTAAGTTACATGAAAGTATTTGGTAGCAAGTGTTATATCCTAAAAGAATCCAGAAGAAATAAATTTGATGTGAAAAGTGATGAAGGAATATTCCTAGGATATTCTAGCAAAAGCAAGGCATACAAATGTTTGAATTTGTCTACTCACAAAGTCATAGAAAGTATACATGTAAAATTTGATGAGTTTGTAGAAAAGACTGAAGAAGAAAGCAAAAGGGAACCTGAGAACTACAGAAGATTTGTTTACATTGAACTTGAAACATTGGCAGACACAACTATCAATGAGGAAACTATATCTACCGAGCCGAGCACAGTTACCAAGTCACAGGAAGAAGTTCAAACCGAGTCACAGGAAGAAATTCAAACCGAGTCTCAGCCTAAAGTTACCGAGCAAATATCTACCGAGCCCGAGCAACCTGAAGAAGAGATCCTAGAAGACAACAGCATGAATCATTCAAAAAGCAAGGAACCTATACTAGCCAAATATGTCAGAAGACATCATACACCAGATCAAATCATTGGAAACAAATCAGATGGTACTATGACAAGAAGCAAGCTAAAAGGTACATGTCTACTTACTAATTTTGAACCTAGAAATATCAAAGATGCATTGAATAATGAAAGTTGGATTGAAGCAATGAATGAAGAATTAGAACAAATACAAAAGAACAAAACATGGACTCTTGTACCTAGACCTAAAGATAAGAATGTAATTGGAACAAAATGGGTATTCAGGAATAAGCTGAATGAAGATGGTCAAGTATCTAGAAACAAAGCTAGATTGGTATGTAAAGGTTATTCTCAAGAAGAAGGTATAGATTATGGAGAAACTTTTGCTCCTGTTGCAAGATTAGAAGGTGTAAGAACTCTACTTGCTTATGCAGCACATAAAGGATTTAAGGTATATCAGATGGATATAAAATCTGCATTTGTCAATGGAATTCTTGATGAAGAAGTCTACATTGAACAACCTGAAGGTTTTGTTGATCCAGATAAAAGGGACATGGTCTGTAGGTTACACAAAGCATTGTATGGTTTGAAACAAGCTCCTAGAGCATGGTATGAAAGACTCCATAACTATTTGATTTAGATTAATTTCAAAAGAGAAAATGATAATAGCAATCTATATATTAAAGAAGGACCGGATGACAAAATTGTATTGGCAGTAATATTTGTAGATGATACTATATTTACAGGGAATGATGATCAGTGCAAAGAATTTTTAGAGTAGATGAACAAAGAATTTGAAATTTCTATGTTTGGTTTAATAAAATTCTTTGTTGGTCTTCAAATTCAGTAAAGCAAGAATGGTATATACATTACTCAATCTAAATACATTAAGGAAATACTTAAGAAGTTTGGTATGGAAGATTCAAAACTAGTTGGTACACCCATGTGTACTAGACTGAAACTTACTAAAAATGATGATTCAAAAGAAGTAGATCAGACCTTATACTGATCTATGATTGGAAAATTGCAGTATGTGGTACATACAAGACCTGATATTGCCTTAGCAGTCGGTATAGTAGCAAGATTCTCAGCAAAACCTAAGGAAAACCATATGATGGCAATCAAAAGAATCTTAAGATACTTAAGAGGAACTGAAGAATATGGTTTGTCGTATAAATTTGGAGGCAATCTGGACTTAAAAGTGTTTACTGATGCTGATTGGGCAGGGAACATTGATGACAGAAAAAGCACAAGTGGTGGAGCATTTTTTCTTGGAAAAAGACTAGTATCCTGGACCAGTAAAAAGCAAAATTACACATCTCAATCCACAGCTGAAGCAGAATATGTTGCTGCTGTAGTAAACTATTCAAATATTGTTTGGTTTAAACAGTTATTAGAAGGTATGAAGGTTGAAATCAAAGAACCAGTTGTTATATTTTGTGACAATACTAGTGCAATAAACATTTCGAAGAATCCAGTGATGCATTCCAAAACCAAGCACATTGCTATTAAATATCACTTTGTCAGAGAATTGGTGCAGGACAAGGAAATCAGATTAGAATATATTCATACAAAAGAGCAGATTGCAGACATTTTCACCAAACCATTACCTAAGGATGCATTTGTGTATCTAAGAGGTAAGTTAGGGGTCATTCCCCTATCTGAGGCTCACTAAATACAGTTTTAGTGATGCATCAACCAAAACATGATTGAAAATCGACCAGTTGATGCAGCATATTCAAGGAATCATTGCATATGAATCAGTACTTGAGGTACATTAATTTACACCGGTAATATGTGAATTGTCTTTGGCATGTGTTGTCAAAGAGGGAGTGTTTGCTATGTCTTTGCTATTACTTCAAGAAATTTTCAATAGTCAGAAGGAAGAATTTTCAAGAAAAAAGAAGTTTGCTGACAGAGGGAGATTTGAATCTGAACCGAGCTAATTCTTTCAATTTCTTATGCTATGACATATTGTGTTGCCATCAATGCCAAAGAGGGAGATTGTTGGAAACAATTATCTAAAGGAAATTGCTACTCAATTATGTATTGTCTTTGATGTCACACAATGTCATAGTCTGCAGTAATCAGTACCTACCGAGCTTAGTCGGTCTGCCAGATAGGAAAATTAGTGCTTACTGAGTTCACTCGGCTATCAAAGAAAGTTCAGTGTTTACCGAGTTCAGTCGGTTGTCAAAGAAAAGTTAGCATTTATCGAGTTCAGTCAGTCGTCAAAGAAAATTCAGTGTTTACCGAGTTCAGTTGGTTGTCGAAGAAAAGTTAGCATTTACCAAGTTCAGTCGGTTATCAAAGGTAAAGGATTGTTAGTGTTTACCGAGTTCCCTCGGTCTCTAAAAGATTGTAAAAAGTTATGATCACCGAGCACTGTCGACCCTTGAAGGATTTTTGCAAATAAAGTTTGCTTAATTCAGCCGACTGTTATGCTAAGTAATGTCGATTTGACAAATCTAAAATCATATAAATAAAAGGTCAAATGTGAAAAATAAACAAGAAATAAAGCAGAAGATTTACAGAAGAAAGACAGGAAAGGTGTGTGTGAATTTGTGAAGGATGTTCAGATATCCTTGAGGAGCAGCAGAGATATATTCGATCAGGAAGGATCACACTTATGCAGAATAGAGATCTGTAATCAGCAAGGCAGTTGCATTATTATATAGGTCATTTTCATTGTTACCTTTTTATCATTGTAACAGTGAATTCTAAATCTCTTAATCGAGTTGGTTTAACAACCATATTGTAAATCCTCTAACAAGGTGACAATTCCATTGAATTGTTTTCAAGACCTCTTACTAGGCCACTCCTAGCAGGGTGATTAAATCCTCTAACAAGGTCACACCTAACAGTGTGTTTTGTAACCTTTTACCAGGTTGGCTTCTAACCGGGCATCACTTCAGAAAAGTGAAAATCAGTATCTAGATACATTGGTGGTTTTTCCCATATTGGGTTTCCATGTTAAATCTTGTGTCTCTTGTATTCTTAATTGCTATCTTAATCATATACAAGTGCTGATGAATATCTAAAGATAATTTTACTAATACTTTCTGCATCTACAAAGTTACTGCAATCTATTTATCGAGTGTTAAACAGATAATATTCATTAAGATATCCTAAGGGATCTGGAAGGAAATAATTGGGAAGTGTTTTATGGTTGACTGATTCACCCCCCCCCCTCTCAGTCACTTCATCCATATTCCATCATTACAACATTAAATTATAACCGCAAACCAAAATACTAACTGTTGGCTTCATGCTCTGTTCTTTTCTGGCACACACTGGTTGTGCAAGTTCAACTGACTATATCTTTCACATCCTTGCATGTCTAATTATGTGCTCATAGACTAAGCATGAATATAGTCTAACAAACTTAACTTCTAGGGTGCATACCATAATTCTTCTGTACGCATGTGCGCTGATGCTCTGGGCTATAGGAGCTCTGTACACTGTCCAGTCTTCAACACTTAATCAATTTTTGATCTTCTCATCAAGTGCATTGACTCCAAGCTATTATATGACTTTGTTGCCATAATGACAACACTATATCAAGTCATATACATCTATATAGCCAACTTTCCAACAATCTCCCCCTTTTTCATTAATGGAAACAAAGGAACATGGCCAAGTTGCTAACTGTCCCTTAACACAAAAAACTTTTTGTCTTCTATACATTTCTTATACATAATCTTATATCTCCCTATACATATTATAATCCATATTCTATACGCAACTCCCCCTTTGACATTAATGACAAAGGTGTTCCAAAAAACTTTATCTACACATATTCATTGAGGGAAAATGATGCAAGAGCATCCTGGGTGTAAGAGTAATCTTGCATCACCCAAAAATGTTTTTTTTTTTGTATTCAATAAGGGCTATCTTGTGCAGAGCTGCTATTTATGGAAACTTTCTATTTTTAGTAAGTTGGTCATCTGATCTTAGAATGTTCTGATTTCTTCCCTGGAGGTTCATTTTGGTCATATCAGCCTGCCAGTAAAGTTTCATTGATAGATCAAGTCTAGCTTTGTACATATTGAAGATTTTCAATATTGGCAATAGGGTACAAAAACTTTGAACTTAGTTTTGAAGGCTTTAGAGGCCCCAGATGAGGTCAAAAATTTGGGTGATAGACACTTGCACAAGTCAAGCCTGTAGAGCACTTTGTGGCCTTTCCAGAATGGGGTTATAATATTCAATCGGGTCAACTGGCAATGACTTATGGTCTTCAAAAGTTGGGTCACCTAAAATGGTGAAAAATGATTTTCCTTCAAAATTTCTGTTTGGGTCTCAAAAGTTATTTTGAGCCAACTTTGATGTAATAAATTGTAAAATAAAATAATTCTAAGTTTGGTCGGCTTGTTGGCTAAAAATTCTGGAACCTTCCCAGGCGGTGGAAAACTGCCTATATAAGGAAGGTTGTAGTGTTGTCTTAGGCAGTTTGGGGCAATTCTAGGTAGATCTGGGTAATGATTCGAGGCTTTTCCTATAGAATATTGTAAAGGGAATGCCCATGTGGCTTTGCATATTGTAATTCTAAAAATTTGTAATTCCACATTTGTGGAGATAATAAGAAGCCCATTTTCTATTCTTGCAAATTTTTGTTGTTTCTTTGTTTCTATTATGTATTTGTGGTATTAATGGGAGCACCCTTCATCAGAAAACATTTGGATATGTTGTCTTTAGGTTCTGGATCTCCTTCTTCCAAAAAGTGATCAAAGAGTTTATTATCTAGAGATGGGTGCATAATGCATATTGAAGCTTCTCCATCTTCATCAGGTCTATGGAAGGACCTTGATCATAGGTTATCATGGTGGCATCAATCTCCTTGATGTTCTAATTTAGAATGTCTAATGAGGGTGCAAGAGAATTCCTCAACTGATTCTATCTATCCCTTAACTTTGTCATCTCCTTTTCTGCCTTCTCAATTTTGTCTATCTGACTTTGGTAGACATTATTGCACATGTTCACATCTTTGGATGTGTCTCTCATTGAAATCTTCACTTGTTCAATCATAGCTTTAGCCTCTTTTATTTTTTTAAAATGAGCATCGGTGAGCTTATCTTGATCCATGCATTCTACAATGATTCTTCTTCCTTGATCTACAAATTCTTTTAGGGATGGTTGACTAGTCTTGAGTGAGCTAAGGTCAAGTGCAAATTTGTTCACCAATTCATTCAATCTCTTCTTTAGATACTTTTCTTCTACAACTAGGGATGCATACTATTCAAGGCTTGAGAAATCACTTTTGAAGTGTGAGATGATTGTACTCACGTCATCAACAGAGTGTATCTTTGACACTTTCTTGTCCTCTAGCAACAGATTGTTCAAAATGTTTACTGATTCTACTAGGAGGGGATTCCTCATTACTTGTTTTTCTTTGGATTTTTCCATAGCTAAGACACTAATCTTAATCAGGTCTTCTTCTCCCCATGAGTCCAAATTGGTTGTGCCAGGTGTCAAACTTGACAACAATGCTGCTGAGGGAGTGATGACTTCAACTAAAGTTTCATCCTTTTTTTTACTTCCTTTTACCTCTTCTTCTTCTTTCTTTTCTTCCTCTTTTTCTATTTTTTCTTTTTCTTGTTCATTCTTCTCTTCCATCTTTTCTTCTTCTTTCTCATCTTCATCTCTTAGGCCTGTTATATCTTTTACTTTTTCCTGTAGTTTGGGAGAATTGTCACCGCATAGAGTTTCAACCTCATGTGTGCTCACCAAGGCTTCTTCAAACTTATCCAATTCAGTGTCAGTGGCCGCCATGGCTATCTCTACATTGTCAATGGTAAATATGCTATCCTTTAGTGACTCTGTCATGGGTGCAGACTTATCTAACTCTATTTGAGTTTCCACTACAGGCGCTGAATCCTGAGGACCTGTTAATGGTACATTAGTGGTCTCTACAACTTTGTCTTGCTCACTAGGTGTTTTAGTGATGGGCGCAGATGTAGGTTTCATGTGTTGTTCTAAGAATACCTTCTCAAAGCCCTTCTCTATTTCCTTTTTTATTAGCTCATAATATTTATTCATAATGTGCAGTGTTCTCATCTTTGTCCTTAGGTGTGGCTTCACCAAATTCAATAATAGTGTCTTTTCTTCAATAGAACATACTAGAATATTGTAATCCAGTGTTTGTTCCCTAATTTTGAAGTCTTCTTCAGTGGCTTGTCTCTTCAAGGTATCCATAATCTCCCATACCTTATCTGGGATAATTGTCTTCAATTCAAGAATTGTCTTCTTGAATTTTATCATGTGTTTGATCAGCATCTCATGAATCTCTGATTTATCAATTTCATGATATTTGTCATAAAATTTGGCTATCTGATCTAACCTTCCTTCCTCTACTACTCTAGTCCTTAACACTTGAAGACTAGGTAGGAATCCTACCTCTGGAGGTGTCTACACATTTGTCAATTTACTTCTTGTGGCTCTAGCTGAAGGGTGACTTGTGGTGGTTTTTTTTCTCCTCTTGGGCATCTTAGGAGATGCATCTATGGACTCAACATCAACTGAAATAGTGGGCGCAGGATCAATTTTATGTTGTTTATCCTTTGGATCATCGGTCTTCTCAATCTTTACCTTCTTCAACTTTGGATCATGTGATTTTGCCTTTGCTGCATCTGTGCTCTCTAATTCCAAAGCAATCTTTTGTTCTTTTTCTTTGTCAAGATCTTCTTGAGACACACCATGTATTCTCAAGATCTTTGATGTGACTTTAGTAACCTTTCTTTTTGATGTTGCACTATTTAGCTTGGCATATACTTCTCTTTTCTTCTCCTCATATGTTCCCCACCTAGGTTCATTAGGATCTTTAGGGGCTGATAGTAGCACCTGCACATATGCTTCAAGGACCTATTCCTCTACCTCATAACCAAGTGGATGAATCCACTTAGTTCTTGGCTCAACAGCTTCCATAAAAGTAGCATCAGTTTCAACCATAAAACATATTGTATCCTTATATTTTTCCACAATGCTCTCTAGAATTTTGTACCTCATTTGCATCTTAACCCTGAAGGTCTTCAATTCCAATGTTACGTAATCTCTTAATGTACTCTCAATGAATGCCTTGAGGGATATCTATGGCATGGTTGGAATGGACTTGTCCAAATACAAATCTGATACTTTCCCAACTATATGAAGGTACATATAGATGATTAAGGACCCAAACCTAAATATTTTGGTCTTATCATGTTTGATGGCCTTGATTTTATCAATCAGTTATGCGTGTAAGATCTCACAGAGATTGAACTGTCCATCCTTCACAATTCTGATGGCAGCTAGAATTGTGCCTACAGACACACTATTCACCCTGTTGGTGTGATGAAACCTATACCCAAGTATCATAGACATCAATTTGATGTTTACTTGCTCAATAGGCTCAATTGTCATCCTGTACCTATCACTTCTAGACTTACATGATTTCTCAACAATCTTTATGCATCCTTGCCCATAGGAAGGATGGTGCCTATCCTAGAAAGGCCTATCATCTCATGAATCAGGTCACTAGTGATTCTTACTAGCACATCACCTATCCAGAATAAATCATCATGAATTATGCTCAACAATATCTTAATCCATTCAGTCTCATAGAATTCATATGTCGTAGCATACTCAACTATAGGGTGATCATTCCATTTAACATATTCATCTATGAATGTTTTATCTAGTTTCAACATGGTATCCATGTGCACCCTTAACCTATCCAACCCTACTGGTTCTTTCTTGTAGTAGATGTATGCCTTAATATCCTCAACATGCATAACGCCCATAGGCATGCAGGAGAATGCTCCCTCTAAATCATCTGGGGTTGACTTAAATTTATGCTTCTTGAATACATATCTCTTCTTCTCTACAACATCAAAAACTATGGGAGTGGCTATGACTTACTTGATTAATTTCTTTCCAACTGATCTCCAAGATAATCTGAAGACTTCTAGATCAGCGCGATGAACTAGGGTTTCTCCAACCGACCAAATGCACTTCTAATCATTGATAGATCAATCTCCAAGTCTTCATAGTTACTTATAAGGCTCTTTCTACTCTTCGATCACTCTAAATTTGAATACAATGAGTAGTTAAACAAATTTATGTGTACTTAAAGTAAAAATTCCACCATTAATGCTTGCCACGTAAACCAAGTTGTCACTTCAAAATTTCCAAATTGAGTTTTCCTAACAATCAGTATGTGTGCTCTTGCACAAAGGTTCCTTTATACTCCAAAAGCTTAAGTCCAAAGGTGCATACTCTGAGAATGAGTATACCAGCCACACAGGGGTCTAGAGCTAAATTAGCTCCCCCTATGACCCTGAGGGCCATTTATGCAGATATTGAGGGTGCATCCACTATGGATGCATCCAATACATTCTCATTTTCTTTTTCCTTCCTTCCTTTTGTCCAATCAAGCTCCCATCTTCTGAGGCTTTCACAAACTTGACTTCTCCTTTGGGATCAAAAATTGGTTCTTCAGCCTTTTTAGGACTTTCTTGACTTTGCATCCTTGATCTATAGAATCTTGAGATATGTCCAGCCTTGTTACAAGAGTGACAAATGACTGGAGGTCTTACATTCCTTGGTGCATTGACATGAGTCATCATTCTGCATTGTCTTGCTGAGTGACCATTATAGTTACATATTTGACATGTAACATTCTAAGAATTTCTTACACTTGTCTGATTTTGATTTATCTGATCATGTTGAATCTTTTTCTTCTTACTAGTCTTGCAATTCATAGCTCTATGACCAAATTTATTGCATGTATAACAGTAACCATTAAAAGGTCTTACCTTTGTACAGTTCCTTGCAATGTGTCCATGCTTGTTACAAGAAAAACAAGTGCGGTCTATAGGCTTGCACTCATTCTTAGGTGGTTTTCCATTATCTTTGGTTTGATCTTCAATCTTCTTAGCATCAGTAGAGTCCTTTTGTGAATCCTTTCTTGCTCACATGTTGTCAATCTAATTTTGTGCTTCAATGTATCCAATACAATTGGTGTCTCCTTTGGTTGTTCTTGCATACAACTAAGATCCTATCAAATCAGAACTAGTGTGTAATTTGTCAATAGGATTCTTTGCTTCTTTTAATTCAGATTCCAAGCTTTCTTTGCTATTCCTTAGCTCTAAGATTTCCAAGTTAGCTTGCCTAAATTCCTCATTGAGTCAAAGATTCTCTTTGACTTCTTCATTGTAGACTTCCTGATTGTTGATCAACTTATCACCAAATTCTTCAAGTAGTTCTTTTAAAGATGCATTGTCTTCATTCAACTTCTTGACCTTTGCTTCAAGATTAGTGATAGAGCATTCTTTCAAATCCTTTCTTAGTTTTTTTATAACTATTTGAGCATCACTTACCTTTTCTTTTAGTTCTTCAATTTCTCTTTCTGAATTGTCTAGGTCTTCAAGAGCAGCTTCAAGATTTCTTTTTAGATGTTTCATTTCTACTTTGTCCATGATCTCCTCAAGTGGTTAAACTTATTTCCTAAGGACTAGAGCTCTGATACCAATTGTTAGGAATGCGAACACTGAGAGGGGGTGGGGGTGAATCAGTGTTCACTATATTTTAACTTTTTACTTTAATATTTAAACTGAACTTGAATGCTTAAGAATTGAAATAAACATTCACATAAACATGAAACATGAAATCAACACATGACACCAATATGGTTACGAGGAAACCCAAATAGGTAAAAACCCCAGTGGGAATTGACACCCACTAATATTCTACACTAGTGTTTTGTGATCCTTGTTAGAAGATCCTTAACCCTATTAGGTGTTGCTTTACAATGCTTTAACTACAGTACACCTTGTTAAGGGTCAGACCTTGTTAGGAGTCTTTTAAAATAGTCCCTATTAGCAGAGTGCACTCACTATCCTAGAGCTCACTACTCAAGTGATAAAGGCTACAACCTTCTAATCTGAGATACACACTATATCTATTGGATGAACTATCACTGTGACACTACTTGTCAAATCAATTCCTTTGATGCACTGATGCTTTGACCTCTAGAAAAGCTCTAATAAATATTATACTATCTTCACACACTTCTTCTCTACATATCACAACTCTCTCTTTTCATCCATACTAATTACAATGGGCACATCTTATATTTATACGTGCATACACAATAAACAACTAGGTCGGCCCTATAACCTATTACAAACAATGCTTCCAACTGAATTGGCTTAAGTGTGCTTACAAAAAAACATATACACATGTTGAAAACCTAAATATAATGGGTGTATAGCCTTTACAACATTACATTATAGCCACAAACCAAAATACTAACTGTCGGCTTCATGCTCTATTCTTCTCTGGCACACACTGGTTGTGTAACTTCAACTAACTGTATCTTTCACATCCTTGCATGTCTGATTATGCACTCATGGACTAAGCATGAATATAGTCTAACCAACTTAACTTCTAGGGCACATACCATAATTCTTCCATACACATGTGAACGGATGCTTAGAGCTATAGGAGCTCTATACACTATCCAGTCTTCAACACTTAACTAATTTTTTATTTTCTCATCAAGTGCGCTGACTCCAAGCTGCTATATGACTTTGTTGGCATAATGACAATACTATATCAAGTCATATACATTAGTATAGCCTACTTACCAACATTAAGATCATTCTTAGCAAAGTTCATGACCAATTTTTCTGGATTGGTGAACAACCTATAAAAATATGTGTGTAATTGATTCATGAGATCATAGGCCTTGACAATGAAGGAGCCCTACCTATAGCTGAAAAGAACCTAAGGAAATTGGCAAAAACCCTAACACATTCAAAGTGGGATAAGAGGGGAATGACAGTTAATGATATTTATTTGTAGGATGTCAGATTGATAGCAATGTTGCTAGGCTACAATTTGTTTTACAATAACAGATCTAATTCTATATCTGTTGGAGTCATTATGATGGCATACAAAATGGTAAAAGAAAACAAGAAGTATAATCTTTGTGAAATCATAGCACAACAGTTTATTGAAAATGTGAAGTCTATAAAGAAGGACAAATCTAAGGCATTTAGGTTTGGATCATTGCTAATTCATATGTACATTCATATCATTCACAACTTTTTTGGCATGCATCCCAGAGCATGGAAAGTTAATGAACCCAATGGACTTCGGATCTTAGAATACTATAGAAGACAGAAGAAGGACTGGGTAGATGAAGAATTGTTTGGCATGATTAAGATATTGCAGAGGTAGATGAAAGAGAGGTACAGAATACCAAAGAATTTATTCAAGAAATATGAGGACACTATCTATTTCATGGTTGAAACTGATTGTGTCTTCTTTGAGGTAGTTGAGCCAAGAACCAAGTGGTGCTATCCTATGGGATATGAGGTAAGTGCTAAAATTCTAACTATGCAAGTAGAACATGTACTGGAAGAAAAAAAAGACCCTACCCAAGAAAGATGGGGACATATAGAGAAAAGTATGAGAAATTCAGAGAAGAGCAGGAAAAGGTAACAAGGAAGAGAAAAGTCAGCAAGATTGTTGAAGATATCACTACAAAGGTGGGAATCACAAAAAGGAAGTTGATAGATATGAAAAATAAGATGGAGGCACCTTCCAGCATTGCCATTGATGCACCCATTCCGTTGGAGACAGAAAAGATAGTAGTTTCTACTGATGATATTGTTTATTTGTCAGCCTCTCAAGAGGAAGAAACATAAGAAGTTGTGGCTACAGTTATTCATAGAAGATCAACAAGGACATGTAATCAAGATAGTCCCAAAGAAAAAGAGACAGAAGTGAAGAGGAAGAAGAAGGAAGAAAAGGCAGTTGAGAAAGAGGAAGAGAAAATAGTCCAAAACAATCCACAAACCTTGAGGAAACCGGACCTTAAATCACTATAGAAGAGAGAAATTAAGGATGGAAATCTATTAACAGTGAATAGATACTATGATAAATATGACTCTAAGGACCAAGCAGTCATTGAAGATATTGTCATTGAGTATCTGCTAGCTTTCAAGAAGAACCTATTGGAAATTGAAGAAAGCATTCCCAAATACCTATACAGCAAACTGGAAATTAGGAAACAGTTAACACAATTGAAGGATGAAAACATAAGAAATAAAAAAATTGATGATATGTTTCTAGTTGTATCAATTCAGGAAAGAGAGAGAATCATAAATGCACTAAAACCCCTACTGAGGACAAAGACCAGACTAGTCAAAATCATGGCTAGGAAATATGATAAGGTGATTGAGGACACCCAAAAGGCATTAGACCATGTTCTAATGTATGACATTCCTAAGAAGGTTTCATCTCCCAAGGCTTCTAAGCCTATACCTTTGGGTTTAGGAGAAAGCTCCAAGGTAGTAGATGAAAGTTTTCAAGTTAGCATGCAACCAGATTTCTTTGTCATTGGTGTGCCTGTGAGCCTTGACACTTCACAAGATATTAATTATCCATTTTAAGATAATATGGATAGTGCGATGGAGGTTGGAGATCAAGATCAGATAGAGGAAGAGAAACAAGAAGAAAAATTACAGGAAAAATAAATTCAGCTAGAGGAGAAGGTAGAACAGACTAGATTAGAAAATGTTGTCGAGGTTAGTTTGGACACCTCTTTATTGTTGGCAAGTGTGGCCAAACCAGTAAGTTCTGATGTGGACAACATGGATGAGGATGAGCTGATGAGACTATCATTTATGGATTTTTCAAAAACTAAGGAGAGATTAGTTCAGAAAGGTGACAAAAAAGTTAAGTTAATGGTCAAGACTGTAGAAATAATAAATAAGCTACTCCCCTCACCGGTTATCTTCAAAGAAAAGGATGAAGCTGAGAACCTTGGTATAGTGTTGGATAGCTTTGATAATCATTTTCATTCATTGCTAAAAATTGTAGAGGAAAAGGCTAAGAAAACAATTTTGGAAAAGAAGTTGAGAGAAGTTTGTAAGTCTATTTCATGGGACTTAAATATTCTCAAGGCTACTACTCTTAAGGCCAAGAGCCATGTAGTACAAGGTAGGAAAATATACAACTTTTGCATAAATCCTTACAGGTGCATAAGGAACATTGAGGAGATCATAGCCAAGGACAAGGCTACCCTTGACAGTCTTATGGATAGTTGTGAATCATCTTCACAAACTTTGGGAGAAATAAATAGACATCCAAACTATTGGATAAGATAGGGGTACTGGAAATAGAGAAATGCAGAGTCACTAATAAATTTGACTTATTGAGAAGCCTACTAACCCCAAAGCTCTCAATGCTTGAATCACATCTTTTGGAGATGGAAAAGGTTGAAGGCTCAATGAATGTATCTACAATTCTAGAGCTTAAGGCAGTGGAGACAACATCATATTCATTGAATGGATTAATCCATGTCAGTGAGCTTCTTATAAATTCATGGGATGAGGAAGTGAAGACATTGGAAACCTCTTTTCAAGATGTCTTAAATCTGGTGAGTAAGCACTAAATCATTTGTGCTTAAGTTTTGCAATTTTGAATGTACCTTTTCCATTGATGTCAAAGGGAGAGGAAGAGAAAGGAAAAATGAGGAAGAGAAAGAAATATGAGAGAGTAATAAGTAGAGAATAAAATAAAAGAAAAAAATATGTAAAACAAAAATTAGAAAAGAGAAAAAGAAAAGAAGAAAGTTGTACTGTGACACTTAGTCATTTTTCTAAGTGTTGCCATCAATTGCAAAGGGAGAGATTGTTGGCAAGTGATGTTTTGGAGCACTAGGAATCACTTCAGGGTTGTCATTTATGGAAACACTTATGATTGAAGTGATCACATGTTGTGAAGAATTCCATTGAGTCTCAATCATATAAAATGACTAAGTCCAAAATCAAGATTGTTGTAAAGTTGGCTATACTAATGTATATGACTTTTTATAGTGTTTTCATTATGGAAACAAAGTCATATAGCAGTTTGGAGTTAGCGCACTTGATGAGAAGATTAGAAATCAGTTAAGTGTTGAAGACTGGATAGTGTACAGAGTTCCTATAGCTCAGAGCATCAGCGCATGTGCATACAGAAGAATTATGGTATGCACCCTGGAAGTTAAGTTGGTTAGACTATATTCATGCTTAGTCTATGAGCACATAATCAGATATGCAAGGATGAGAAAGATACAATCAATTGAAGTTGCACAGCCAGTGTGTACAGAGAAGAACAGAGAATGAAGCTGACAGTTAGCATTTTGGTTTACGATTATAATGTATTGTTGTAAAGTCTATGTGCCTATTGTATTTAGGTTTCCGACATGTATAATTTTTTTTTTGTAAGCATACTTGAGCTAATTCATTTGGAAGCGTTGTTTGTAATAGGTTATATGACCGACCTAGCTGTTTGTTGTGTATGTGCATATAAATATGAGATGCACCCATTGTAATCAGTATGGATGTAGAGATAGAGTTGTAGTAAGCAGAGAAGAAGTATGCAAAGATAGTATAAGATGTATTAGAGCTTTTCTAGAGGTCAAAGTAGTAGTGCATCAAAAGAACTGATCTGACAAGCAGTGTCATAGTGACAATTCATCCAGCAGATATAGTGTGTATCTGAGATCAGAAGGTTGTAACCTTCACCACTTGAGCAATGAGATCTAGGATAGTGCATCCACTCCCCTAACAAGGATTACTATAAAAGATTCCTAACAAGGTTTGACCCTTAACAAGGTCTACTATACTTAAAGCATTGTAAAGAAACTCCTAACAGGGTTAAGGATCTTCTAACAAGAATCACAAAACACTAGTATAGAATATTAGTGGGTGTCAATTTCCACCGGGGTTTTTACCTATTTGGGTTTCCCCATAACCATATTGGTGTCATGTGTTGATTTCATGTTTCATGTTTATGTGAATGTTCATTTTAGTACTTGAGTATTTAAGTTTAGATTAAAGAGTATAAAGAAAAGTTTAATTATAGTGAACATTGATTCACCCCCCCCCCCTCTCAATGTTCCCATTCCTAACAATTGGTATCAGAGCTCTGGTCCTCAGTAAAGAAGTTTAACCACTTGAGGAGATCATGGACAAAGATGAAATGAAACATCTGAAAAGAAATCTTTAAGCTGCTCTTGAAGACCTAGACAAATCTGAAAGAGAAATTGAAGAACTAAAAGAAAAAGTCAGTAATGCACAATTGGTTATCAAAAGGCTAAGAAAGGATCTGAAAGAATGTTCCACTAGTGATTTGGGAATAATGGTCAAGAAGTTGAATGAAGAAAATGCATCCTTAAAAGATCAGATTGAAGAACTTGATGATAAGCTGATTAACAATCAGGAAGTCTATAATGAACAAATCAAAGAGAACCTTCAATTCAATGAAGAACTAAGACAGGAAAACATGGAAATCTTGGAGCTAAGGAATAGCAAAAAAAGCTTAGAATCTAAATTAAAAGAAGAAAAGAATCATATTGAAAAATTACACGCTAGTTTTGATTTAATAGAATCTCAGTTGTATGCAAGAATAGCCAAGGGAGACGCTAGCTGTATTGGATACAATGAAGCACAAAATTAGATTGACATCATGCGGGAAAGAAAGGATAAACAAAAGGACACTACTGATGCTAAGAAGACTAAAGATCAAACTAAAAATAATGGTGAACCACCTAAGAATGAATGCAATCAAGTAGAACGCACTTGTTTTGCATGTAACAAGCATAGGCACATTGCAAGGAATTGTACAAAGGTAAGATCTTTTAATGTTTACTATTATTCATGCAATAAATTTGTTCATAGAGCTATGAATTACAAAACTAGTAAGAAGAAAAGGATTCATCATAATCAGATGAACCAGAATCAGACAAATATAAGAAGTTCTCAGAATGTTACATGTCAGATATGTAACTATAATGGTCACTCAGTGAAACAATGCAAAATGGTGACTCATGTAAATGTGTCAAGCAATATAAGACCTCTAGTCATTTGTCACTCTTGTAACAAGGCTAGACATATCTCAAAGTTCTATAGATCAAGGATGCAAGATCAGGAAAGCCCTAAAAAGGCCAAAGAACTAGTTTTGGATCCTGAAGGAGAAGTCAAGTTTGTGAAAGCTTCAAAGGATGTGAGAATGATTTTGTTAGAACTAAAGAAGGATAATGATGATGAGTATGTATTGGATGTATCCATAATGGATGCACCCTCTATATTTGGATGAATGGCCCTCAAGGTCATATGGGGAGCTAATTTATCTCTAGACCCCTGCGTAGCTGGTATACTCATTATCAGAGTATGCACCTTTGGACTTAAGCTTTTGGAGTATACATGAACCTTTGTGCAAGAGCGCACATACTAATTGTTAGAAGAACAAAAGTTGGAAATTTTAAGTGGCAACCTAGTTTACGTGGCAAGCATTAATGGCAAATTTTCACTTTAAGTACGCAGAAAGTTGTTTGATTACTCATTGCATTCAAATTCTGAGCGATTGAAGAGCAGAAAGAGCCTTAGAAGTTATTGTGAAGATTTTTAGATTGATCTATCAGTAATTAGCAGTACATTTGGTCGGTTGCAGAAACTCTAGTTCGTCGCGCTGATTCAGAAGTCTTCAAATTATCTCAGAGATCAATTGGAAAAGTGATTAAACAAGTAAGTCATGGCCACTCCCATAGTTTTTGATATTGAAAAAAAGAAGAGATATGTATTTAAGAAGCATCCATTTAAGTCAACCCTAGATGATTTAGAAGGAGCATTCTCTCGCATGCTTATGGGCGTTATGCATGTCGAAGGACATTAGGGCATACATCTAGTGCAAGAAAGAACCAGTAGGGTTGGATAGGTTAAGGGGGTAGATGGATACCATGTTGAAACCAGATAAAACATTCATGGATGAATATGTTAAGTGGAATGATCACCCTATAGTTGAGTATGCTACGACATATGAATTTTATGAGACTGAATGGATTAAGATACTATTGAGCAGAATTCATGATGATTTATTGTTAGAATTTAATCTTTCCTTGGTAAAATATATAATTAAAGGATAAACCAAGGTATCCTATTGTATTTGTCCTCTAGTCCAAGTGGGAGGACATGTCATATTTGTAATTCCTTTATTAAGGAAAATAGATATTCCTCCTTATGAGGAATCCTATACTTGTCTCACACACTAGTGAAATGTGGCATACATAGAAATGGGAGTTACAATGTAACTCCTTTCTCACATCTCTATTAAAAGAGATGGCTCTCCTTCTCTCTTCACATGAGATAATTCTTCTTCTTGAACGCTATTGTATGAGCTAAGCTCTCACTCTCTCTCTCTCTCATTCTTAGGCATTTTTGCCACATTCATTATATCACGAGGGTTTTTTTATGCTTTCCCCCCTTCAAAATATTATCTCCTTTGTTGCTTTGCTCTTTGGTGAATGCACCTAGTTTTGTGTTAATTCATGGTAAATCTTCTTACTCCTTGCTCATTGCATTAAACAATTTCTTCTCTCTTTATTTTGTTATTATTTTAACATGGTATCAAAGCAGGTTGGTTTAATCATGTTTTGAGTGTGTAGGTAAAGAAGCTACCATATCTTGGTGCACTCCAAATTCGGAGATGTTGTTTAGAGAGATTTGAATCTCATTTTAATTCTTACAGTTAGTTCTTTTCAATATTGTGGTGAACTAATTTTAGTTCTTTGCAATAATTTATAGTTATCGGTTCTTACATTTTTTAATTATTGCATTGATATTTGGTTGCATGCATTTTTTTAATCATTTATATCCTTTGCATGCATTTTTTTTCCTTATCATTTATCTCCTTTGCATGCACTGTTTCTATATTTTGGTTGCATGTTGTCTCGGTTTCATATATAGTAGCTCATTTATCATTTTTTTGAACCATAGAGATATATCTTGTTTAGACGACTCCCCACTTTTTTTTCTTTTCATCTTTTTCTTACACGTCTTTGTTTTAAAATTCATGTTTTGCGTCTAAGGGCTATTATCGGTTGTGATTTTGGTGTTTTAAACCTATGTTCATGTGTTTTACTTTGCAGTCTTTTGTCTTTTATTCTGCATTAGAACTGCCCCTGTATGAAAGCTAATCATTTAGCTTTCATGCATTCATGTGTTTTACTTTATAGTCTTTTGTCTTTTATTCTGCATTAGCATCACCCCTGTCTTTTGTTCATGTGTTTTACTTTCTAATACATTAGCAATGCCCCTACCTCCAAGTCACAGCCATGCTGGATCCACTCTTCTAACCCCTTTTTTATAATATAAATTAGGCCTTTCCTCTGCAAAGAAAGCTCTGCTGGATTCCTTATTTATAAACTGTGTATTCTTTAATTTCTTTTAGTCTTCCTAGAGATTTCTGAAAGCATGGTATCATTGCATGCATTTTTTGATCATTTAAAGTCTTCTTCTAAGCACTTTTTGATCGTTTAAAGTGTTCATTGCATGTGTTTTCTATCATTGCATGTTGGTATCACTGCATGCATTTTTTTATCATTGCATGTTGGTATCATTACATGTGTTTCTTGCTCTTGTTATTTACTTAGATCAGGTAATTTATAAGTAATAGATCTTTGGTTCAATATCTATGATTTCTTCTCTTTCTGTCACTCTTTTTTTTCATTCAGCTTACATTTCTTTGTTCTCTTTTTCTTTGATTGAGTTGTTCTTTTATTCAGATTGCCTTTGCAGTTTTAAAACAGATTGAATGCATCATAGCTTATCAATTACTTTGTATATATGTAGGTTTTCATCCAAACAGCTTAAGATATTGAAATTCTTTAGAACATGACTCCCCTCCTCTTTTTTGTGCCTTCTTAATTCTCAGTGCAGCAAAGAAATCAATTGCAAAAGTGTGCACCACCGCCATTGAAAGTGAAGCAACCTCGAGATTCTACTTTTGTTTTGCTTTACTTTGTGGAGGAATAGTGCTCTTCAAACCCTCGAGACTGTGCTTTCTCTTTATAAGTACTTTAAATTGGAGGCTTTACAGTGGAGGAGGAGGAAGCTTGTGCATTGCTATTTATATACTTTAAATTGGAGGCTTTGTAGTGGAGGAGGAAGAAGTTTGTGCATTTTCTTTGCTAATAATTTTAAATTGGAGGCTTTACTAATAGCTATATTTTTTTAATCTGGTTGTGGTATTAATAGTTTTTAGCTCAAGTGCTAAGCATTTTAGTTAGATTCAAATCATCTTTTTATTATTTATTCCAGATTACTAATCACTGCTGGCTCTTTGCAGGTAAACGGGCTTCAATATATTTAGCTCTTTTTCTCATTATATTAATTGTTCATTAGATTTAGTTCCATTCTTTGGTCTGATTAATGTTTGTTTTGTAGGATTGTGTTTCCTTTCTTTGTTAATAGGTTTATTTAGTTTATTTCTCTCTTTTTCTCCTCTTTGCATGCTTAAGTGTATAACTTTCTCTTTGCATGCAAGAGATTCTTGTCGTTATCTGTTAATCAATAACAGCTTAACAAAGATCTATTAACTCTTAAGTGTTCTTGGTTTCAGTTTTACCTCTGGTAGTTATTTTTTTTCCTTGCATGCCTCCTTGGCATAAACTTTCATAGCTTTCTATTGTTGCATGCGAGTGTATATAGTTTCTTTTGCATGTGTTTGATCTGCATGCCTAGTTTTTCAGCTTCTCTCACTGTGCTCTTGCTTTAAAAGTTTCTTTTCTGAGTTTTGTTAAGGGTTTTCATTTATTTATCTCAAGTTTAGGTGTTCTTTACTTTAAATATTCATATTTAATGATGACCACCTTAATGCCAGAAATAAAGTTAACTAGTATAAATTATCATGCATGGAAAATGCACATGACCTTCATCTTTAGATTCAGACATATTTTAGATATTACAACTAATGCCAATTCAAAACCAGCAGCCTCTGCTCCTCAAGCTAACCAAACTGCTTGGCAGACTAAAAATGAGGAAGCACTTGGTTTAATCAGGATCTCCTTAAGTCCTAAATTGTATGTCTTAATTTTTACTTGTACAGAAGCCCATCAAGCTTGGGACATCCTGAAAAATACCTATGACAGTGCAGACAAGACTTGAAAAATCTAGCTTCAAGACCAACTTGAAGACCTCAAGTATACCGACTTCAACTCATTGATGATTTCTTGCCCAAATTCGATGCAATTAAAGTTTTACTAACTGGTTTACAAGTTCCTCTCTCTGATTTAAAGATAATCCACATAATTATTCATAAATGTTTGCCTAGACAGTTCCAACACTTTATTACAAATATTTACTCTCAGTTAGCTATTCCTTCTTTAGCATCTCAATTAACTTATGTCATCTTTCAAAATATGTTGCATCAAGAGGAAGCAAAATTGATTCAATTTGGCATAATTAAAACTCACGAACATGCATATGCCTCTCAAAGTCACAATAACAATAGATCTTCTAACACTAATCAAAATAACCAAAATTATCAAAGATCAAACAATACTAATAATTCAAATAATAACTCAGGCCAACAATTTAATGATCATTACAATTCTAGGCCTTCCAATAACTATCATAATAGTAATCATTCAAATAGGCCACATTGCACCTATTGCGGTAAAGATGGTCACTCAATACATAACTATTTTAAGAAACAAAAGGATGATCAACCTAATTCTCAAAACTACACAAATGGAAAATCTAATGGAAATCAATCTCATTTTTCTTTTACTATCTATTTTAATGCTTCTAAACAACTTGAATGGGTTATTGATAGTGGTGCATCTCAACATGTTACATCTCATAAGGAAGTCTTTGATTCTTTGTGACCTGATTCTATGAATATTCCTATTTCTTTAGCTGATAATTATTGTTGTCAAGTTGAAGGAACTGGTAATGTTTCTGTTCCAAATGGTAAATTACATGATGTGCTTTATGTTCCTGATTTGAAAGCTAACCTTATTTATGTTCCACAATTATGTCAAGATTATAAGGTTGAGTTTCATAAAAATATTTTCCATATCATTGATCCCAATACTGATCAAATAGTTGCTAATGCTAAATTGGATGATGATAATCTCTTTAAATTTTATCAATTTACCTCTCCTAGATATTCATTACTCACTACTGTTGATTTTCACATTTGGCATGAGAGGCTATGACATTTAAATTATGATTATATCTCATTAATGCAAAAAGAAAATATGGTAGATGGGCTACCTAAGTTTACTCCTAAGTTTGATTGCAATGCATGTATGAGTGGTAAAATGCATAGAGAATCTTTTCCTCATAAATCATCTTGGAGAGCTAATAATAAGTTAGTTCTCATTCATAGTGATCTTATAGGTCCAATGGAAAATACTTCTATTTCAGGCTCTAAATATGCTTTAACTTTTGTTGATGATTATTCTCATAGAACTTGGATTTATTTCTTACATAGTAAAGATCAAGTCCTTGATATTTTTGTTGAATTTCATGTTTTTGTGGAAAAACAAAGTGGTTGTAAAATTTAGATTCTTAGGACTGATAATGGTACTGAATATGTTAATCATGCTTTCCATTCTTACTTAAGATATTTTGGTATTAAACATGAGCTTACTGTTCCTTATACACCAGAATAAAATGGTGTGGCAGAACAGAAGCATAGAACAATAGTAGAAATGGGTAGATGTTTTTTACATGCTAGAAATATGGATTATAAATTTTGGGCTGAAGCCATGGCATGTGCCACCTATATTATTAATAGAACTCCTACTAAGGCCCTACTAAATAAAACTCCTGAAGAAGCTTGGTCAGGAAGAAAACCCAATTTGTCTCATTTATGGATTTTTGGCTCCACTGCTTATGTTCACACACCTAAATAGAAAAGGAAAAAGTTAGATCCTAAATCATCACCTCGTATATTTTTTGGCTATTTTGAGAACACTAAAGGTTATAGAGTTTATGATCCTCTTACTAATAAAGTTCAAATAGCTCGAGATGTTTGCATTGCTGAAAATGGTGTCCATGACTGTTCTCAAATTTCAAATTCTGATTTTAGTCACAACAACATAGTTCTTTTGGAGGACCAACCTCTGTCTCTCAACCCTATTCCTCACATTTCTGCTCCTAATGTTTTTGTTCCTCTTGTTTCTGCTCCTAACACTGAGGATAATACTAATACTCTTCAAAAGGATAATGATGAACATAAAGATAGTAATGATACTCCTTCTAATGCTTTTGTTCCTTCTAGTAGTAGCAGTGATGATGATGATGATGGTAATAATCTATTTACTCCTAGTAATATTTGTGTTAATTCTAGGAGAAATCCTAAATGGTTTAAAGATTTACTTAATGAAGGTGATGATTACATTGCTAGAATGGGTGGACTTAAACCTAGAAGGATAAACTACTGCAATTATGCTCTTATGACTTCTCTCTCTAATTCTAATGATCCTCAAACTTTTTCTCAATCTAAAAATCAACCTCACTGGAAAATTGCTATGCAAGAGGAATATGATAGTTTAATTTCTAATAATACTTGGGATTTAGTTACTTTACCTCATGGAAAAAATCTAGTTTCCTATAAATGGTTATACAAAACTAAGTTGAATGCAAATAATGATATTAGTAAGTTTAAAGCTAGACTAGTAGCAAGAGGCTTTTCTCAAGTTGAAGGAATAGACTATAATGAAACCTTTTCTCCTGTTGCTAAAATGCCTACCATTAAATTTTTTCTTTCTTTAGCTACAAAAATGAATTGGCCTATTCACCAAATGGATGTTAAAAGTGCCTTTTAAATGGTGATTTTCATGAAGAAATCTATATGTCTCAACCTCCCAATTTTATTAAAGAAGGTCATGAACATCTAGTATGCAAACTAAATAAATCTATCTATGGTTTAAAATAATCTCCTAGAGAGTGGTATTCCAAAATTAATGATTTCTTTATTTCTCAAGGTTTTGAAAGAAGTAAAAATGATCCTAACTTGTATATCAAGCATAGTGAAGATGACATTATTATTATCATTCTGTATGTTGATGATTTGACTTTGACTTCTAGTTCTAACCATTTAATTTCTAATATTAAGTTCCAACTCAACCAAAAATTTCAAATGACAAATTTAGGATTTTTACATTATTTCTTAGGAATGCAAATTTGGCAAACCCCTAAGGGTATTTTTATCTCTCAAAGTAAATATGCTAAAGATCTTCTAGATAGATTTCATATGAATGATGCTAATCCTATTTCAATTCCATGTGATTTAGGAACTAAGTTAATGATAGATATGCGATCTCCATTCATAGATGCTACTCCTTGTTAGCTTGTGGTGACTGATCATAAAATTACTATCCAAGAAATTACTATACACTTTTCATTCGTCATGGGGTTCAGGGTTAACTCGTTAAGCATTTTTGAGTTGACTCATCAAGAATTTCCCTAGGTTGACTGGTCAAGACTTTTCTTAGGTTGACTCATCAATTATTTTAGGGTTAACTTGTTAACTGACATAAGCCTTGTTATATTGGCTTAGGGTTAGGGTTTTCATTATGATGTATGATTTTAGTACTTGCAGCAGAATTGAGCTGTAAGGGATTACGGATTGTAATCAGGTTGTAATCACTGGATAATAAAATATTGGACTCATTGTTGGTGGACATAGCCCAGGGATTGGGTGAACCACGTTAAATCTTTGTGTCTTGTGTTCTCTTCTGTGTGGTTTATTGATTTCTGATATTGGTTATATTTGCACATAATTTTTATTTATGCATTGTTAATCCTAACAAGTGGTATCAGAGCTAGGTTATTTCATTTGTTCTTTCATCTATTCTCTGAAGCAGGTCTCACGAGTCAGTGGGGGAGTCTCTCAGTTAAGTGGGAGAAATGGAAAATGAGGGTAGGCTGAAGGTTGATAAGTTTAATGGGAAGAACTTCCAGTTATGGAAGATGAAAATGGAGGACTATCTCTATCAGAAGGATCTATGGTGGCCATTAGCGGGAATAGCCAAGAAAGAGGCATCAATGTCTTAGGAAGAATGGGATATTTTGGATAGGAAGGCATTGGGGAGTATTCATTTATGCCTGGCACAATCGGTGGCATTCAATATTACTAGAGAAATGAAAGCTAAAGATTTGATGGATACCCTAGCGAAGTTGTATGAAAAGCCTTCAGCTTCAAACAAGGTATTTCTTATGAAGCATTTATTTAATATGAAAATGGTAGAAGGTGGATCAGTCACTAATCATTTGAATGAGTTTAATATAGTTACAAGTCAGTTAGCCATAGTTAAAATTACTTTTGATGGAGAAGTTAGGGCTCTCTTGATTTCGTGTTCTTTGCCTGAAAGCTGGAATGGCTTGGTAATGGTTGTTAGTAATTCTATTTCTAGTTCTAATACCCTAAAGTTTGATGATGTTATTGGTGTTATATTGAGTGAGAAAATTTGTAGGAAAAGCTCAGGGGCATCCACATCGAGTAGTGTATTGAACGTAGAAAGTAGAGGCAGAACAAGAGATAGAGGAAACAACTCTGGAAATCGTGGGAAATCAAGAGGAAAATCAAAGGGAAAGAGGTCTAAATCCAAAGGGCCAAATGATTGCTGGTACTATGGAAAACCAGGTCATAAGAAGAAAGATTGTTGGTCTCGAAAGAAAGATCAAGGAGACAAACATGATGGAAATGAGGCAAATGTGGTAAGTAACAAATCCAAAGAGGATGCTTTGCTCTTGTCTTTAGAAAATGTTGATGATTCATGGGTGTTAGATTCAGGGGCTTCATTTCATGCTACACCACATAGAGGTTATTTTGTTGATTATGTCCAAGGGGGTTTTGGGCTAGTTTTTTTGGGAGATAATGAACCCTGTCAAATTGTTGGAAAAGGGAAAATCAAGATTAAGTTGCACAATGGGAATCATTGGCTACTACAAGAGGTAAGACATGTTCCAAGGCTGAGTAGAAATTTAATTTCAATGGGGCAACTCACCGATGAAGGTTGCACAGTTACTTTTAATGATAAAAATTGGAAGGTTTCAAAAGGTTCCTTAGTAGTAGAAAAAGGCATGAAAGTAGGTACCTTATATCTTTGTACAGGTCATACTATTCCTTCTACTTTAATTGTTTCAGAAGATAATGAATGTTCAGGAATAGTGGTTGCAGTTGAGCAGGAAGAACATCAAACCATTGCTGTAGATTCTGACACAACACTGTGGCACAATAGACTCAGGCACATGAGTGAGAAAGGTATGAAATTACTTCATTCAAAGAAAGTTTTACCTGGTCTGAAATGTGTTAATGTGGATTTCTGTGAAAGTTGTGTGTATGGAAAGCAAAAGAGAGTTAGTTTTGTAAAGAGTGGGAAGGAAAAGAAACATGAAAAATTAGAGCTTGTGCATAGAGATGTATGGGGTCCAGCTCAGGTATCTTCCCTTGGTGGCTCTTAGTATTATGTTACATTCATTGATGATGCAACTAGGAAAGTATGGATATATTTCATTAGATAGAAATCTGATGTATTTGAAACTTTTAAGAAATGGAAAAGCTTGGTTGAAAATGAGACTGGAAAAAGATTAAAATGTCTCAGATTTGATAATGGTGGTGAGTATTGTAGAAAAGAATTTGAAGATTATTGTGCCTCTACTGGTATTCATAGACAGAAAACTACACCAAGGACTCCACAAAAAAATGGAGTGGCTGAATGCATGAACAGGACAATAATGGAGCATGCAAGGAGTATGAGGTTGCATGCTAGGCTGCCCAAAAATATGTGGGTAGAGGCTATGAACACTAATGTTTATTTAATCAATAGAGGCCCCTCTACTCCTTTGGACTATGGTATTCTAGAAGAAGCATGGAGTGGTAAGAAGGTGAGTTATTCTTTTCTCAAAACCTTTGGTTGTGAAGCTTTTACACTTATAGATTCTAAAAATAGAATGAAGTTGGAAGCTAATTCAAAGAAATGTGTATTTGTTGGATATGGCATTGATGAATTTGGTTATAGGCTTTGGGATTTTGAAAATCATAAAATTGTAAGAAGCAAGGATGTCATATTCAATGAGAAAGTATTGTACAAAGATCTGTTGCAGCAGCATGAGAAGAAAGAAAATGATTATGTAGTGTTGGATGATATTCCAAATGATAATGTTCCAGTAGTTCCTTATGCTCCACAACAATAGCAACAACAAATACTACACACCCTAGTCAATGTTAGATGGTCAACAAGGCTAAGTAGACCTCCAGAGAGATTCTCTCCCTCTTTGTATTCTATTTTGTTAACAGATGTTGGTGAACCTGAATGTTATAATGAAGCTATGTAGGTGGATACAAAGCTTCAGTGGGAGTCTGCAATGACAGATGAAATGGACTCCTTGCTAAAAAATTACACTTGGGATTTATGCAAGTTACCTATAGGTAAAATGGCTTTAGAGAATAAATGGGTTTACAGGATAAAAGAAGAGGATGAGGGTAAGAAAATATTTAAAGCTAGATTAGTCGTAAAAGGATTTGCACAGAAACATGGTATTGATTTTGATGAGATTTTTTCTCTAGTTGTTAAAATGACTTCTATTCATACTATTTTAAGTATTGTGGCTACTGAAGATTTGCATTTAGAGTAGGTTGATGTTAAAACAACCTTTCTTCATGGTGATTTGAATGAAGAAATATATATGGTACATCCATAGGGATTTGAGGTCAAGGGTAAGGAGAGTTTAGTGTGCAAATTGCAAAAAAATTTATATGGCTTGAAGCAAGCACCTTGGCAATGGTATATTAAATTTGACACTTTTATGAATGAGCATGGATATAGTCGGTGTCATTCTAACCATTGTGTTTATTTTAAGAGGTTGGATGATGACAACTTCATTATTTTATGTTTATATGTTGATGTTATGCTTGTAGCTGGGTCTAACATGGATCACATTAAGGGGTTGAAACAACAGTTAGCACATTCATTTGCTATGAAGGATTTGGGGGCAATAAAACAAATCCTTGGTATGATAATTTGTAGAGATAGAAAAAATAGGAAATTATCTCTATCTCAGGCTGATTATATTGAGGTGTTGCAACATTTCTCTATGGAGAATGTCAAAGCTATCATCACACCTTTGCCTAGTCATTTGAAATTGACTAAGGATATGTGTCCCAAGACACCAGAAGAAGAGACTAAAATGTCTAAGGTACCTTATGCTTCATTTGTAGGGAGCTTAATGTATGCTATGGTATGTACTAGGCCAGATATTGCACACACAGTGGGAGTCATTAGCTGATATATGAGTAACCCTAGTATTGTGCATTGGAATGCAGTCAAATGGATTCTCAGATATTTGAGAGGTACATCCAGTAAGTGTTTATACTTTGGGGGTTCTACTACTACTGTACAAGGCTATGTTGACTCACATTTGGTAGGAGATATAGACAGTAGGAGGAGTACTATAGGTTATGTATTTACTATTGGTGGGACAGTAGTGAGTTGGATTTCTCAACTACAAAAGGTGGTTTCTTTATCCACTACAAAGGCAGAGTATGTTGCTGCTACAGAGGTAGCCAAGGAGATGATATGGCTTTAATTCTTCATGGAAGAATTGGGACATCCGCTAAAGGATAATTTTATACATACAGATAGCCAAAGTGCCATTCATCTTGTGAAGAATTCTATTTTTCACTCAAAGACAAAACACATACACTTGCGGTACCATTTCATTCAGTTAGTTTTGGATGATGGGCAGTTAAAGCTGGAAAAGATACATACAGATGATAATCCAGTAGATATGTTTACAAAGGTAGTAACAAGGGAGAAGTTGAACTCCTATTCAACTTTGGTTGGTCTATTAGATTGAAAAAAATAAAGGGATAGTTGAGTCTAGGGTGGTTGGATCTAGTGGGAGCCTCACAGGGTAGTGGTTTGGCTACACGATCAGTCTCCAAGTGGGAGATTATTGTTTGATGTGGAGTCTGATCAGTCCCCAAGTGGGAGATTGTTAGCTTGTGGTGATTGATTAGGAAAGTACTATCCAGGAAAGTATTGTACACTTTTCATTCATCATGGGGTTAAGTCGTCAAGCATTTTTGAGTTGACACATCAAAGATTTCCCTAGGTTGACTCGTCAAGCCTTTTCTTAGGTTGACTCATCAAGTATTTTAGGGTTAGGGTTAGGGTTTTCATCATGATGTATGATTTTAGTACTTGTGATAGAATTGAGTTGTAAGGGATTACGGATGGTAATCAAGTTGTAATCATTAGATAATAAAATATTGGACTCATTGTTGGTGGACATAGCCCAGGGATTGGGTGAACCACATTAAATCTTTGTCTTGTGTTCTCTTCTATGTGGTTTATTGTTTTTTGATATTGGTTATATTTTCACATAATTGTTATTTCTACCTTGTTAATCCTAACACTCCTTATAGAGAACTTGTAGGTAGTTTAATTTATCTAACCCTCACTAGACCTGATTTATCTTTTAGTATTGGTTTAGTTTCAAGATTCGTGTCCAAACCTCAACAAACTCACTTCAAGATTGCTAAGAGAATATTACGTTACATTAAAGGTACTATTACCTTAGGATTATTTTATGATGCAGATTCTGATTTTTCTTTAAAAGGTTTTACTGATTCAGATTTAGGTGGAGACCCCAATGATGGGAAATCTACTTTTGGGTATTTTTTTTCTCTTGGTTCAAGTTTTATATCTTGGAAAGGTAAAAAAGAACAATCTATGTCTCTATATTCTACTGAAGCTGAATATAAAAGTTGTACTCATGCCTCTAAAGAAGCTCTATGGCTTAGAAGAATACTTGAAGATTTGGGTCTACCTCAACAAGAACCTACACCATTGTACTGTGACAATCAAAGTGCAATAGCCTTGGAAAAGAATCTAGTTTACCATGAAAAATCAAAGCACATTTCTCTCCACCACCACTTCATTAAAGAGCACATTGCAGAAAAGAAAGTTTCCCTCATGCATTGCAAAGGTGAAAATCAAGTTGCAGATATTTTGACAAAACCTATTTCTAGAGAGAAATTTGAATTTCATTGTAACAATTTGGGTTTGATACCCCTTGATGTAATTACCCCAAGTAAAGATTAAAGGGGGGTGTTACAATTTAATCTTTCTTTGGTAAAATATGTAATTAAAGGATAAACCAAGGTATCCTATTGTATTTGTCCTCTAGTCCAAGTGGGAGGACATGTCATATTTTTAATTCCTTTATTAAGGAAAATAGATATTCGTCCTTATGAGGAATCCTACACTTGTCTCACACACTAGTGAAATGTGGCATACATAGAAATGGGAGTTACAATGTAACTCCTTTCTTACATCTCTATTAAAAGAGATGGCTCTCCTTCTCTCTTCACATGAGATAATTCTTCTTCTTGAACACTATTGTATGAGCTAAGCTCTCACTCACTCTCTCTCTCTCATTCTTAGGAATTTTTTCCACATTCATTATATCACTGGGGTTTTTTTATGCTTTTCCCCCTTCAAAATATTGTCTCCTTTGTTTCTTTTCTTTTTGGTGAATGCACCTAGTTTTGTGTTAATTCATGGTAAATCTTCTTACTCCTTGCTCATTGCATTAAACAATTTCCTATCTCTTTTTATTTTTTTATTATTTTAACATTTATTCTAGATAGGTGATGTGCTAGTAAGAATCACCAGTGACCTAATACATGAGATGATAGGCCTTTCTAGAACAAGCACCATCCTTCCTGTGGTAAAGGATGTTAGGAAAAGTATTGAGCAAACATGTAAGTCAAGGAGTGATAGGCGTAGGATGACAATTGAGCCTATTGAGAAAGATGACATCAAATTGATGTCTATGATACTTGGATATAGGTTTCATCACACCAGCAGGGTGAATAGTGTGTCTACGAGCAAAATTCTAGCAGCCATTAGACTTGTGAAGGAAGATGGGGAGTTCAATCTCTGTGAGATCTTGCATGCATAGCTGATTGATAACATCAAGGCCATCAAGCATAATAAGCTGATTTACATGTACCTTCATATAGTTGGGAAAGTATCAAATTTGTATTTGGACAAATCCATTCCAACCATGCCACAGATATATAACAAGGCATCCACTGAGAATACATTGAGAGACTACATAACATTGGAGTTAAAAACTTTCAGGGCCAAGATGCAAATGAGACACAGAATTCCAGAGAACATTGTGGAAAAGTATAAGTATACTATTTTCTTTATGGTAGAGATAGATTCAACTTGTATGGAAGTTGTTGAGCCAAGAACTAAGTGGATTCATCCACTTGATTATGAGGTAGAGGAACAGGTCCTTGAAGCATATGCGCAATTACTACTATCAGCCCCCAAAGATCCTAATGAACCTAGGTGGGGAACATATGAGGATAAAACCAAGGAAATTGATGCAATCCTCAATAGTGCGGCAACTAAGAGAAAGGTTGCCCAAGTTACTTCAAGAATTTTGAGAATTTATGGAGTGATTCAAGCTGACTTAGACAAGGCAAAGGAAGAGAAGATTGCTTTGGAATTGAAAAGCACAGAAGCAGAAGAAGAACCAAAAGATCCTAAGATAAAAAGGATAAAAGTTAAAAAAGATGATAGTCAAAAGGGTAAAGAAGATAATACTCCTTCTATGCCCAAGGATACTATTGACCTTACCAGTCCTCCAGAGTATAAGCCAATATTCAAGAGGAAGAAAGAAGCTAGCACTAGTCATCCATCCTTGCAAGCCACAAGGAGAAAGAAAAACACTCAAGCACCTCCTAAGGTAGGATTTAGACCAAGCCTTAAAGCATTAAAAACAAGAATTGTAGATGAAGGCAGAATTGATCAAGTAGAGAAGTTCTATAAAAAGTACAGTGAGATTGACAAATCAGAGATACATAGTATGATTGTCAAATTTATGATCAAGTTCAAGAAAATAGTGTTGGAATTAAAGAATTTAATTCCAAATAGCTTATGGTATATCCTAGAGTTCTAAAAGAGACAAGCTAATGAAGAGGATCTAAGGATCAGAGAAAAGATTTTAGATGAAATATTGCCAGTGTGTTCTTTACAAGAAAAATTTGTTACTAGATCTGGCGAAGCCTCATTTGAGGACTAAGCTAAGAACACTCTACATTATGGATAAGAACTATGATTTGGTTGCCAAAGAAATAGAGAAGGCCTTTGAGAAGGTATTCTTAGAGTAGCACATGAAACCTCTGTCTGTGCCCATCACTGAAACACCTAGTGAGCAAGACAAAGCAACAGAGACCACTAATGTACCATTAACAGGTCCATAGGACTCAGCACTCATAGATGGAACATAATTAGAGGTGGATAAGTCTATGCCCATCCCATAAAAAGATGGAACTATTATCATTGATAATGTGGAAATAGCCATGACGCTCATTGACATTGAATTGGATAAGTTTGAAGAACCCTTTGTGAGCACACATGAGGTTGAAACTCTATACAATGACAATTCTCCCTAGCTACAAGAAAGAGTATTAATAGAAGATATAATAGTTCTAAGAAATGAAGATGACAAAGAAGAAGAAAAGATGGAAGAGAAGAATGAACTAGAAAAAGAAAAAATAGAAAAAGAGGAAGAAAAGAAAGATGAAGAAGAGGTAAAAGGAAGTGAACAAAAGGATGAAACATCAGTTGAAGTCATCATTGTTGTCAAGTTTAACACCTGACACAACTAGTTTGGACTCATGGGTAGAAGAGGATTTGATTAAATTCAGCATCCTAGCCATGGAAAAGGCCAAGGAGAAATAGGTAATGAGAAATCCCCTCCTGATAGAAGTAGTAAACATTCTAAATAGCTTGTTGCCAGATGACAAGAAAGTGTCTAAGATACACTCGGTGGATGATGTGAGCAAAGTCATTTCACATTTTAAGAACAATTTCTCAAGCTTAAAAGAATCTGCATCCCTAGTTGCAGAAGAGAAGTACCTAAAGAAGAGGTTGAATGAACTAATGAGCAACTTTGCACTAGATTTGAATTCACTCAAGATAGGACAAGCATATTTAAAAGAATTTGCTGATTAAGGAAGGAAAATCATTGCAGATTGCATGGATCAAGATAAGCTTACCGATGCTCATCTTAAGAAAATAAAAGAGGCAAAAGATATGATTGAGCAGGTCAAGGGTTCAGTAAAAGATCCATCCATAGATGTGAAAATGTGCAATAATTTCTACCAAGGACAAATTGAAAAAGTGAAAAGGTAGAAAAAGAGATGACAAAGATAAGGGCTAGATAGACTCAGTTGAGAAATGCTCTTGCACCCTCATTAGACATCCTCAATCAGAATGTCAAGGAAATTGATGCCACCATGGTGACATATGATCAAGGTCCTAGCATAGACTTGAAAAAGATGGAGAAGCTTTAGTATGCTTTATGCGCCCATCTCCAGATAGTAAATTCTTTGATCACATTTTGGAAGAAAGAGATCCAGAGCCTAAAGATAGCATATCTAAATGTTTTCCCTTAGTGAGTATGTGTAGATAAAGTTTTTTTAACACCTTTGTCATTAATGTCAAAGGGGGAATTGTGTATAGAATATGGATTATAATATGTATAGGGAGATATAAGATTATGTATAAGAAATGTATAGAAGACAAAAAAAATTTGTGTTAAGGGACAATTAGCAACTTGGTCATATTCCTTTGTTGCCATCAATGAAAAAGGGGGAGATTGTTGGAAATTTGGCTATACTGATGTATATGACTTGATATATTGTTTTCATTATGGCAACAAATTCATATAGTAGTTTGGAGTCAGCGCAGTTGATGAGAAGATCAGAAATCAGTTAAGTGTTGAAGACTGGATAGTGTACAGAGTTCTTGTAGCTTAGAGCATTAATGCATGTGCTTGCGGAAGAATTATGGTATGCACCCTAGAATTTAAGTTGGTTAGACTATATTCATACTTATTCTATGAGCGCATAATCAGATATCCAAGGATGAAAAAGATACAGTCAGTTGAAGTTGCACAGCTAGTGTGTATAGAGAAGAATGGAGCATGAAGCCGATAGTTAGTATTTTGGTTTGCGGTTATAATGTAATGTTGTAAAGGCTATGTGCCTATTGTATTTAGGTTACCAACATGTATACTTTTTTTTTTGTAAGTACGCTTGAGCCAGTTCATTTGGAAGCATTGTTTTTAATAGGTTATATGGCCGACCTAGTTGTTTGTTGTGTATGCACATATAAATATGAGATGTGGCCATTGTAATCAGTATGGATGTAGAGATAGAGTTGTAGTAAGTAGAGTAGAAGTATTCTAAGATAGTATAAGATGTATTAGAGCTTTTCTAGAGGTCAAAGCATCAGCACATCAAAGGAACTAATCTGACAAGTAGTGTCACAATGACAGTTCATCCAGCAGATAAAGTGTGTATCTGAGAACAGAAGGTTGTAGCCTTCACCACTTGAGTAGTGAGCTCTAGGACAGTGTGTCCACTCCCCTAATAGGGATTACTATAAAAGACTCCTAACAGGGTCTGACCCTTAACAAGGTCTACTATACTTAAAGAATTGTAAATCTACTCCTAATAGGGTTAAGGATCTTCTAACAAGGATCACAAAACACTAGTACAAAATATTAGTGGGTGTCAATTCCCACTAGGGTTTTTACCTATTTTGGTTTCCCTATAACCATATTAGTGTCATGTGTTGATTTCATGTTTCATGTTTATGTGAATGTTCATTTTAGTACTTAAGTATTTAAGTTCAGATTAAAGAGTATAAAGAAAAGTTTATTTATAGTGAACACTGATTCACCCCCCCCCACCCTCTCAGTGTTCCCATTCCTAACAAGGATAACAGAGTACAATGCTAGAGTTTTGGTCAGTGATAAAGATATATGAGGTATTAGGGCTTGTGAAGTTAACTAAAGATATTTTTTTATGTATACATGCTTCAATTAAGAGTGCATGAGTTTTGGATACTAGATCTTTGAGATACAGTGTTCGGAAGGTATGCAAAGATAGTAAATCAGCTTAACAGGGTATATGAACAGTTGTGAATATCAAGGATAGTATAGTGGATATGGTAACATTCTAAGATAGGAGAATAAAGTATATTTCCAACTCTTTTGTAATGTAAGATCGTTGACTCTATAATTATCATTTGTAGAAGTTATTGTTATGTTTTGTATGGTATTTGTGTATCTAAATTGAAGGCTGATTTTGTATAAGTATAGAGTGATTTTGTGAAAGTGATGTATGAATATGTTTTTGTGATTGTGAATCTAAGAGAAGAGATCAGATGCAAGTTTAGAAAGAGGCCAAGCTATAACTAGAACTATCTAAGCAAGATAAGTGCTTGTATTGTTCACATTTTGAAGAACTCTTTTGAGACAGTTTTTTATTGTAAGAGTAGTGTTCTCACCACCTTTAACCAGGTGTTTTGTATACCCCTAATAGGGTTTTATATTCCTCTAATAAGGAAATGTAATATGTAACAATTAGCTCCTAACAGGGATATTATATTTTAGTGCATATTTGTGGGTACCGTCCCCACCAGGGTTTTCCCTTGGCCAAGGTTTCCTCAAGAACAAATCATGGTGTCATGAGTAATGCATTTTGCTTATATGTTCCTTTCATTTTTGTATTACTTTGTATTGTTTATAATTCTTTAAATAAGTTGAAATCAAAGTTCTATAATACTAATTCTCCTCCCCTCTCAGTATTACCTAATCCTAACAGTCTAGATTAGTGAAAACCATTGATTCTCACTTTCCTTCTTAAAAATGATTTTACTCTCATGAAATGTAAGGGGGTTGAATAGAATCCCTATACAAAAATATATTCAAGAGTTAATTGGATCTTTCTCTCATGATGTGGTTTCTATTTAGGAAACCAAACTTTTTGTTGAGGATTTGTTCAGTAAGGCCTCCAAGATTTGGCCTAGAGGTCATTCTTAGTGTATTGGAGCTAAAGATAACTCTAGAGGGATGGCTATTTTATGGGACCCATGTAGGAATACTCCTTTTTGGTGGATCTCTAGTAGGTCTTATATCTCTTTAGTGGCTATTTTTAATATGATTTAGAACAATAGAGAGGGGGGGTGAATCAGTTGTTCTCAAGTCCAGATGTATAAAACAAACTTCAAAAACTTTTCTTTAAATCAGATCTAACAACCAAAACCAACTCGATCATCAATGATTCTATAATAGAAACATATAACATTGAAGTCCACTACCCAGCTGTATCTAACTTGTAAAACACAGAAATGTTTAAACCAAAACATTCACACAAGCATCAACACCAGGATTAATAGTAGAAACCCAATCTGGGAAAAACCACTTTGTAACATGCTACTATTATTTTCACTATTCTAAAGTGAGCTCAGTTAAAAGCCAACCCTATCAAAGGTTACAATACACATTATTAGGTGTGACCCAGTTAAAGGATTTCAATCACTTTGATAGAAGTGAGCCTTGTTATAGGACTTACATACATTCCATTAGAATGCAACCTTGTTCAAAAGATTTAAACATATGACTGTTAGGTCAACCTCTATTAAAAGGATTTTGACTGTTACAATGGTTAGAAAGTAGCAACAATATTGATCTGAAAAACATACAAATCACTTTGTAAATATTAGATCCAATTCCGTACACAAATGTTGGTTTACTGACTTTGAAATTTTTCCATCTCCATCTCTGATCTGCTTGGAATGTTTCTTCAAGAAATCACCACACTTCTCCTTTAGCCTTTTCTACTTATACAGTCAATAACATCTACTGATCTTCTAGCATCCTCTTTTCACCCATGCACACACATACCTAATGCTTAGGTTCCCTTAATACTTCCTCAATTAGGTTAACTCATCTTTTGCTACTCAATCTCCTTCATAGATCTTAGGGTTAGGTCAAATTCATTGAATCTACCCGCTTTATGTTCTTCAGCTCCTTTTCTAAAAACATCTCAAATCTCTTAAAGATTTACAATAAAACATTTTTCAGTGCATTCAATGCTTTCAAACAATCAATAAATAAAGTCAACACATTTTACTTAATTCAAGAATTCAACAATGTCAGCTCCAAATCTGAATTCTCTTCAAATATAAAAATATTGATGCTCGGTCAATCCTGTGATCAACTACTCGATCTTCATGTAGAAAGCTTGGTCATTACTAAAAATGTTTCCTTGGCTTATACTATCTTTCTCAGCAATTAACTAATGTTCGGTCGATACTAGAATTTTTCTCTTCATATACTGACTCGATCGACACTAACATTACTTGGCTTGAACATGATTTCTCCATTTTTGCTCATGATTTCTCCATTTTTGCTCAGTCAAGCCTACTAGTTTAGTCTTCAATCTTACTAAGATAAACAATACATTATCTCATCATTGTACAACATATTCAAGTACATTTTGTAGTATCAAGATAACTCAGCATTTCCTTAGGTGCTATTATTACCATCCTTTCTTTCCCTTCTTCACAACAATACAATAGATATAGTACTTTCCTAAGTAGCAACAGTCTTATCAGTTAAGGTTTGACATCAATGACAACACAACAATTGCTTAAATTTTAGTTTCCAATAATCTCCCTCTTTGGCATTGATGGCAACACCATATGATATCACCTGAATAACACATGGATTACCAACCAATTCAAAAAATTATCTGTCCATCAGAAGAAAAAAAATTTGTGATATCCTTAGCTTCATTCTAATTCAGAATCTATTAGCCTCACTTTTGTGACCATCAAAAATATCCAGATCTCCCTCTATCTTGATCCTTCATCTCAACTCATCATCTCCTTACTTTTCTTTTTATTGTCATGTGTTATTATATCATTTCAGTTCATCTCCCTCTTTGACAAAAATTCCAAAGCAACAACTAAAACATACATCCATCAAATGTAGATAGTATTTTTGTAGCTTAGTGTTTCTCCCTCCGTCATCTTGCTTATGACTAATTCCTTGCCTTTTCTCTTCTTCACAACTCTAGGCCAGTCCTAAAGTGTGACAATCTTCTACATCAATTTGTCAAAATATTCTACTGTAGCATATTTGATGCAGTGCTCCTAGCTTAACTAGGCAGCCTCAGTTAGGGGAAGGACCCCTAATTGACTTCTCAAATACTCATGTTCTTCTTTAGGTAAAGCTTTAGTGAATATGTTTGCTAATTGTTCCTTTGTATTCACATATTCCATTTAGACTTCTTTATCTTATACCAATTCTCTCAAGTAGTGATACTTGATTGCTATGTGCTTGGTCTTAGTATGCATCACTGGATTCTTAGAAATGTTGATAGCACTTGTGTTGTCACAGAAAATAACAACAGGTTCAGTGATTTCTTCTTTCATGCCTACCAACAATTGTTTTATCCATACCAAATTTGAATAGTTTACTATAGCAGCAACATACTCAGCTTCAGCAGTAGATTGTGAAATGCAATTTTGTTTCTTTCTCATCTAGGAGACTAATCTTTGTCCAAGAAAGAAAGCTCCATCACTAGTACTCTTTTTGTCATCTACATTTCCTGCCCAATCAGCATCTGTATATACTCTTAGTTCAAATCTTTCATCCTTCTTGTAATATAGCCCATAGTTAGTAGTTCCTTTCAAGTATCTCATAATTCTTTTCACAGCCATCATGTCTATTTCCTTAGGATTGGCAGAGAATCTTGCCACAATCCCAACAGCTAGTGCAATATTTGGTCTACTATGTACAGCATACTGCAATTTTCCAATCATGGATCTGTACAAAGTCTGGTTCACTTCTGTAGCATCATCATTCTTAGATAACTTTTTTCTAGTAACCATAGGAGTACTCATTGGTCTATAATCTTCCATCCCAAAAGTTTTCAGTATTTCATTAACTTACTTAGACTATGTAATGAAAATTCCTTTCTTCATCTCATATACTTGTAAACCAACAAAGAATTTGATCTCACCAAACATGCTCATTTCAAATTCAATTTGCATTTCATTTGAAAATATTTTACACAAAGAATCTTGTCCACCAAAAATAATGTCATCCACAAAAAATTTTGCCCATAGGATACCTTTACCTTCTTCATCTTTCATGTATAGATTGCTTGTGTCATTTGTTCTTGAAAATCCAATCTGTATCAAGTATTTATGCAATCTCTCATACCATGCTCTGGGAGCTTGTTTTAATCCATATAGTGCTTCATTCAGTTTGCATACCATGTGTCTTATGTTTGGATCAATAAAACCTTCTAGCTATTCTATGTAAACTTCTTCTTCTAGTATACCATTAAAAAATGTAGACTTTACATCCATTTGATATACCTTGAAATCTTTATAAGCAGCATATGCAAGCAGAGTTCTTACTCCTTCCAATATAGCTATAGGGGAAAATGTCTCCCCATAATCTATTCCTTCTTCTTGTGCATAGCCTTTTCATACTAGCCTAGCTTTGTTCCTAGTTATTTCACCTTTTTCATTCAACTTATTTCGGAACAACCACTTTGTTCCTATAACATTTTTGTTTTCAGGTCTCGACACTAGAGTCCAAGTATCATTCTTCTCTATCTGGTCTATTTCTTCATTCATTGCTTATATCCAGTCTTCATTTTCTAATGCCTCTCTATTTGACTTAGGTTCAAATTCACACAGTAAACATGTTGGATCCTTTGTCTTACTTCTGGTCAAAATTCCATTATGTTTATCTCCAATTATCTGTTTAGGCTTGTGATTTCTTCTTACATATTTTGCCAAAATAGGTTTAGCTCTTCTCTCCTCTATTTCATCAGGTTCCTCAACAAGATTGTCAGATTTATCTTTTGAATGCTTGGCAACATCTTCCCGATACTCAGCAACATTATCTTGTCACTTGGCATGTTGTTCTCTTTCGGCACTATTTTCTTGATCCTCGGCAGCATCTTCCTATCTCTCGGCATTGCTTGCCTGAGACTCGGCATCAGGTGCAAGTATGTTACTTGCCTCTTCTTCTTCTTCAATATACACAAAAGATCTATAATCTTCTCATTCTCTTTTGTTGTCAACTTCATTTCTTTCTGCATACTCATCAACTTTAACATTCACACTTTCCACAATTTTGTTAGTGTTAGAGTTCAAACACTTATAAGCTTTACTTTTTGTGGAATACCCAAGGAATATGCCTTCATCACTTTTAGCATCAAACTTTCCATTCCTATTGTCTTTTAACATGTAGCACTTTCTTCTAAAGATTCTAAAGTATTTAACACTCGGTGCATGCCCATGCCATAATTCATAGGGTGTCAGATTTGTACCTTTCTTGATTTGTACCCAGTTAAGAGTGTAGACAATTGTACTTATAGATTCTTTCCAGTATTTTTGTGCCACATTCTTTTCAATCAATAATGTCCTTGCACAATCCAAGATAGATCTATTTCTTCTCTCTACTATACCATTCTGTGGAGGTGTTCTAGGTGCAAACATATGTCTTTTGATCCCTCTTTCATTGCAAAATAGATTGAATTCATTTGATGTAAATTCTCCACCTCGGTCAGATCTAAGACATTTCGGGTTCCTACTTGTCTCCTTCTCAACCTTAGACAAATACCACTTAAAGAATTGAAAAGTGTCACATTTTTCTTTTAGAAACATTACATGCATCATCCTGGTATGATCATCAACAAACAAGATAAAATATCTAGCACCACAGTATCTTTGTACACCCATAGGTCCATAAAGGTCAGTATGAACCAAATCTAAAATGTTTTCAGAAGTAAAGGATTTTCTCTTAAAACTTGACTTTGTCATTTTTCCTAACTGGCATTCCTTGCACATCACATTCTCAGGTTTCTTCAATCTAGGTAGACCTCTAACTTTCTTCTTCTTACTTATTTCTACCAGATTATCAAATTTAACATGACATAGCCTCTTATGCCATTACCAAATGTCATCAAGTTGTGCAACCATACATGCTTCTTCAGATAGGTCAAGATAGAATAAATTACCTCTAGTTTGTTCTCCACTTCTGATCAATTCACCAGTAGCATCAAATATTTTAGCTTTCTTGTGATGAAATTCCACTTAGTAACTAGTGCTTTTGAGCTGTGCAACACTTAGCAGATTATAATTTAGACCTTCAACCCAATATGCATTATCAAAAGAGATCTTATTAGTCAGTTTAATCAAACCTTTTCCTCTAACAGGACATGGTGCATCATTACCAAATTTTACACTTTTACCTCTATAATGATGTAAGGTCTCAAACTTAATCTTGTCACCAATCATGTGATGTGAACAACCACTATCAATAATCCATTTTTCATTCTTGTTCACATAGGAGATCAATGCAGTTTTCTCATCCTCATTAGATTTATCTTTCATTGCAACATAGACTACCTCAATTTCAAAATCATCACTATCAGTGTCAATTTCTTCTTTAGCAATGTAACAAGATTTCTTACCTTTTCCTTTGTAGTCTTTGTGCCTTTGCTAGCTTCTGTCATCTCTTATGTCTTTGTGTTTGCTTTTTCTTTCTTCATCTTTATCATTCCTGTCAGGACATCTAGTAGCTATATGACCAACTTTATTACATGCAAAACATATAATAGGGAGTTTACCTTTATATTTTCCTTTTCCCCTTCTCAGTCTTCTAGCCATAAGAGCTTCTAGATCTTCAAGTTCTTCATCAGAAGTGTCACTGTCACTTTCACTGATGCATCTTTATTTTTCTTTCTTTGGCTTGTTCAAAACTAATTGTGACTTAAAAGTAGATTCAAAATTACCAATACTACCAATAGTGAAGTTATCATAGTTAGTGAGTTCAAAAGCAGTCAGCTTTCCAACCAAACTTTCCAAAGTAAGCACATTTGCAGAGTTACATCTAGATTCTTGAATAGCTGAGATCTTAATAGCATATATAGGACACAAAGTTCTTAGTACTTTTCCAATTATAGTTTCATCATCAATAGTTCTATTTTCTCCTCTAATAACATTCACAACTTCTTTTATTCTACCATAATATTGTGCAATGTTCTCACCTTCTTGCATTCTCATTTCATCAAACTTACCTCTGAGACTCTTGGCCTTAGCTTTCAATACATTTATGTCACCACCATAGATCTTTGCAAGAGTGTCCCACATCTCCTAAGCACTTGTGCAATCCTTAATGTCCTCAAATTCTAGATAACTTTGGGCAAATGCTATTTCTAGCATTTCCTGATTATGTTCTTTCTTAGCTCTCATTTCTTCGGCAGTCAAAGGTGTGATAGGTGAGACATAGTCATTCTCAATGTAGTACTTTGTAGAATCACCAATACCGGCTAGATGCAGCTTCATCAAGATTTTTCATGCAGGGAAGTTTTCCTTATTCAGCTTTGGTACCTCCTTCTTATACATCCTGATCATTTGCTTCAAGTCCCTTTAAACTTGATTTCTGTAAACACCAATAATAAGCAACACAACTCTGATACCAATTGTTAATATGATTTAGAAAAATAGAGAGGAGGGGTGAATCAGTTGTTCTCAGGTCCAGATGTATAAAACAAACTTCAAAAAAGTTTCTTTAAATCAAATCTAACAACCAAAACCAACTCGGTCATCACTAATTCTATAATAGAAACATATAACATTGCATTCCACTACCCAGTTGTATCTAACTAGTAAAACACAGAAATGTTTAAACCAAAACATTCACACAAGCATCAACACCAAGATTTATAGTGGAAACCCAATCTGGGAAAAACCACTTTGTAACATGCTACTATTATTTTCACTCTTCTGAAGTGAGCTCGGTTAAAAGCCAACCCTGTCAAAGGTTACAATACACACTGTTAGGTGTGACCCAGTTAAAGGATTTCAATCACTCTGTTAGACGTGAACCTTGTTCAAAGGATTTAAACATATGACTATTACATCAACCTCTGTTAAAAGGATTTTGACTATTACAATGGTTAGAAAGTAGCAGTAGTATTGATCTGAAAAACATTCAACTCACTTTGTAAATATCAGATCCAATTCCGTACACAAATGCTGGTTTACTGACTTTGAAACTTTTCCATCTCCATCTTTGATCTGCTTGAAACTTTTCTTCAAGAAATCACCACACTTCTCCTTCAACCTTTTTTGCTTATATAGTCAATAACATCTACTAATCTTCCAGCATCCTCTTTTCACCCATAGACACACATACCTAATGCTTAGGTTCCCTTAATACTTCCTTAATTCAGTTAACTCATCTTTTTTCGCTCAATCTCCTTTGTAGATCTTAGGGTTAGGTCAGATTCATTGAATCTACCCACTTTATGTTCTTTGGCTCATTTTCTAGAAACATCTCAAATCTCTTAAAGAATTACAATAAAATGTTTTGTAGTGCATTCAATGCTTTCAAACAATCAATAAATAAAGTCAACACGTTTTACATAATCCAAGAATTCAACAATGTCAGCTCCAAATCTGAATTCTCTTCAAATATAAAACTACTGATGCTCGGTCAATACTGTGATCAACTACTTGGTCTTCATGTAGAAAGCTCAGTCATTACTAAAAATGTTTCCTTGGCTTATACTGTCTTTCTCAGCAATTAACTGATGTTCGGTCGACACTAGAATCTTGCTCAGCATATACTGACTTGGTCGACACTAACATAACTTGGCTTGAACATGATTTCTCCATTTTTGTTTGATCAAGCCTACCAATTTAGTCTTCAATCTTACTAAGATAAACAATACATTGTCTCATCATTGTACAACATAGTCAAGTACACTTTGTAGTATCAAGATAACTCAACCTTTCCTTAGGTGCTATTGTTAACATCCTTTCTTTCCCTTCTTCACAACAATACAATAGATATAGTACTTTCCTAAGTAGCAACAGTCTTACCAGTTAAGGTTTGACATCAATGACAACACAACAATTGCTTCAATTTTAGTTTCCAATAGCTATAAGTAGTAAAAATAGAGAGAGTCTCTTTTTGACTAATGTCTATCATCCAATCAATTTTAATGTTAAATGCTTTCTTTGGTCACATATCCAATTTGTTCGGTCACTTTCTCTATTGTTACCTTGGATCTTGGTTGGGGACTTTAATGCTATCATGAGTTTGGAAGAGAAGATGGGAGGTTATTTTAGGTTTGATACTCCTGTAGAGATTCTAAGGAATGATATTGAATCCCTCAAGGTAGTAGATGCCAAACTCACTAACATGATGTTTACATGGAATAATAGAAGATATGGGATAAAAGCCATAGTAGAGAGGTTAGATAGATTGATTTTTTATTACTAATGGATGGATGATAGTTGGACTAATAGTTTAGAGATTTTGGGTTGGAAAGGCTTTGATCACTAGTCGATCAACCTCTGTGCTACCAGGCTCTATGTGGGTAAGAACCCTTCTTTTAAATTTCAGCTTATATGGCTTCATGATCCTTCACTTAATGATCATGTGCTAGATTGGTAGAATGGGGGGAGCTACTTATGGTATTGCATTATATCCATTTCTCAAACAAATGCAACATATTAAATATAGGTTGAAAAGGTAGAATAGAGCTTTCTTTGGTAATATTTTCTAGGCTAAGAGGAATGCTCATCTTTGGGTTGATGTCATCACCCTCCAAATTAGGGATAAGGTTTATATGTTGACTTATATATAGAGGAAACAACTATGGTTAAGGAGTCAGAGGAATGGAATATTTGGGAAGAGATTTATTGGAAGCAAAAGCTCGAGTTGAATAGCTTTAGGAAGGGGAAAAAAACATAAAGTTCTTCCATAATATGGTAAAGGATAGAAGACAAGGGATTTATAGTACATATCTTATCACCTCTGATAGGATCATCCTCTCCTCTTAATGGGAGATCCCTGAGAAGCTATGATATTCTTTAGGAACCAGTTCATAGATGATTTGGATCCTGCCAATATGAAGGAATGATTGGTGCTTGATTGTATTCCACCCATTGTAACCAATGAAATGAATGAGGATCTTAGCAAGCCTTTATCATTATCTAAGGTGGAAGGAGTCATGTTTGATATGATGAAAGATAAAGCTCTAGATCCATATGGATTTCCTATTGAATTTTACCAAGAGTTCTAGGACATCATTAAGATGGATCTTTTTGAAGTTGTCTAGGAATTCTTCAGGAACAAACAAATTATTAAAACTATGAATGATACATTTATTTCTCCTATTCATAAAAATAAAGGATCTAATTCTTTAAATTCCTTTATACCTACAACTTTATGCAATGTGGTTTATAAAATATCACCAAGATGATAGCAGAAAGGTTCAAGCCATGGCTTCATAGGTTAATCTCCAAAGAGAAGGGATGTTTTGTGGGTGGTAGTAAAATATTGTATGGAGTTATCATTGTAGCTAAAGTGGTGCATTCTATGGCAGTTTCCAAGGAAAAGGCCATGTTTATAAAATTGGATATGGCCAAAGCATATGGCAGGGTCAAAGGGAGCTTCTTGAACAAAACTCTTACTACCTTTAGATTTGGTACTGAGCGGATCAGATGGGTTATGAGCTCCTTCACTTATTTCTCCTTCCCAATCCTCATTAATGGTGATCCCTTTGAGTTATTTGGCTCTTCTAGGGGCCTTCAGTAGGGGGATCCCCTTTCCCTGTACTTGTATATTTTAATCATTTATCATGGGTCTTGGTAGCTAACACAAAATAAAGATTGACTTAACTGTATTTTTTCCCTTTGAATATTCTTGATCTGGATATTAGTTTCATAGCGTAAACACATTTTTTGATAATATTTTTATTTTATCATAGCCATTGTACAAGTTACGTATGATACATATGACTTTTAGAATAGAAAGTGTTGGGATGTATCTGACGGATTTGCAATGATTATGAGTATAATAGTGGTGCAATGGTTTGTCAATTTGTAATGCTTTTCTTTTCAAAGTTCATGCAAATTCTTGTGCATAGTTGGTCAGCCTTCCATGATACACTTGTGTAGATTCTAAAATACTTTTGGAAACATCATTCACTAAATAGTCTACCAAGTTACTTTATTAGTCGCACAAATATATGCAAAAAAACTAATTTTTTTACCTAATTGACCTTCAATATCTCTTCGACATACCCATTGCACCCTAAGGTGCAATTGCTATTTATAATTTACTATAGAATTCCTATTCAAAATATATAAGCATGCAATAATCATTCCTTATGTGGAAATGTTCCTTCACAGAAGGTTGAGTGAATAGGATAGGCTCTTTTAAGGAAATGCTCATTTCTAGCTCCAAGGATTACTAGATGGAATATATTCATTGAAATAAAATAGGAGGATAGTCATCCACTAACCAAAAACTCAAGATATGCAACACTTTTATCATAATCAACACTGCATAAGTGAAGGCTCACTTTATGTCTCCAAAAAATCTATTTATGCATGGCCAAACCCCATGAAGGGTCAGATATTCTGAACATTCCTTGGCATCTCTTGGCAAGTGTAGAATAAATCTCCAATCCTCCATTTATGTATCAAGTGTTAATTAAAGTAATTGTAGATTTATGAAAAGGTTTCCTAGTGTTTATGGTCATTGACTGCACTTTTATTGATCATACTTGGTCACCCATTAAAGCCACAACATTTGCAACATTATTTATCATCTGTTGATAAGTCATGAGTACACCTTCAACGCACTAGTAATTTGTTGATCTAGAAATTTTGAAACTTGAGCAGTGGTAGTTTGAATATCTTTCTAATATCCTTTATGAACATCTACCTATGATATAAATACAATGATTTCAAGTCATATTTCTAAAAATTAAGAATAAAGAAAATTAACAAATATAAAGATAAAAAGTTTCCAAATATTCTCTCTTATGCTACCACAGGACATGAAATGTTTTTAGATGTTCTCTCTTATGCTAATTGGATAATAGTGTTTGAGAAGAGCGTGCACTTTTGTAAGTGTTTGGCTTTAAGAATTTGTCTTATTCACCAAATGAGATATCTAACCTTGAACATGGCACATTGATTTAAAATTTAATTAGTGTTAGTTATGTTAGTGTATTGTTAATTCAAGTGTGAGCTTGTAATAATCCAAGCCTTTCGTGGATGGCAAGAATGAAGCCCAAAAGTTACTTGGAGTTTTGATCACAATTGGTGAAGCAATTACATACTTTCTTTTAGGAATGTATGGTGACATCAGGGACCTTGGAGCTAGCAATGCCATTATTATTATTGTCCAACTTTTTTTCATTGGTATCATTATAATATGTTTGGATGAGCTACTTCAGAAATCCTATGGATTGGGCTCAATCATTTTGTTATTTATTGAAGCTAATATAATGTGGGTATATATTGTAAGTTTTTAATTTTTATTTATTTATTTTGTTTATAGAGAATTCTAGATGCAGGAGTTTGCTAATATTGTTTTTGTTGTTGACTTTTTGTATACTATTTATTGATAAGTGTCTAATTACAGTGAGAGTATCATATGGAAGGTATTTAGTCCTATTGGAACTTTTTCTTGTAGAATGTTATATAGAAATTAATGCCTCTGACTCTCTGTAACCCAACTCCCAATCTACCATGAAAAGATCAGCATATTGATGATAAAGATCCTCCTTCACTTTGAGCTCCACAGACTCAAGTGGGTGTACCTTCTTGATTTACCACTTCCCAGTAAACCATACAGTGGATATGTGTCTTCTTAAAATATATTTTAAACATTCATCATGAAAAACATGTAAATAAAAGATTTTTATTGATTTTAAAGATTTTTCTATCTTATGACCAATGCTAAAATCATAGCACACAGAGTCTAGATGAATATACATCCACTAAAACATATCAACAAAGACATTTCAAACCTATTAAAGACATTTATTCCTTACATAAAACTTTCAACAGTTCGTTACAATATCATCAAACTCGTATAACCTCACTAAAACCCCTTGAGATAATCCCTAGGTCTTATACTTTCCTTGAAACCAGCCTAAAACTATTTCACAATCTACCTTATATATTGATGAATCAAAAATGCCTTACAATCCTAATTCATAAGAAATCAAAAGAAACTTACAAAGACAATCAAGTGTTGAAAAGGGGCTTAAAACTACATTTTCATTAATGTATCAAATTTCAATACATTCAAGAAGAACTGAGTACCTTCAAAAAAATAGAAAAAGTTCTCAGAGCAGGGCTATATGTTTTCTATCTCAATTTCCAGCCAATTTTTACAATACTTCTAAATGATCTTGGGAATCCTTTTATAGAACAAGGATTGCAACAAGCTTCAGATCATTTAGGGAAAGGTAAATTATAAACCACCACAAAAACTTGTGGCACACATAGTAATTACAAAAGGGATGGCTAAAAATATGAGAGATATCAGAATCTAATCTGATTTATAGTTTTAGGCATAACCCTAGCAGGCAAACTGTAAGGACAAGACTTGTTTTATTAAATGGCCTCTTTCTCTCAACTTCTCAATGAATGGAAGAACTGTATCACCTACCTCCATGCACCATAATCTCCTTCTCAAAAGAATATCCCTTCAAAATCAAATTTAGTGGCAATCAAAGAAATTTGATCTGATCTACCACCATAACATTTATTCATTCTCTACTTGTAATTTTTTCCTTTGTATCTCTACAAAATTGGATCAAATTAGGTCAAAAATATGATCTACCTAGCTCAATCAATTTCATTTCCATATTATCATTTTTAATTTATCAACCCTATTGAAAAACTTCATCAAATTTTAAAAATGCGACCCCAATGGGTAAAAACTAGAGCATTTTGCACCAAAACAAAATTTTAAAACTGAGTCGTCAATCTATATCCTCCCAGCACATTGTACAATTCAAAATAGCTCAAAAAACTAACAACCTCCACATCAAAACAAAAATGACCAATCAAAAAGAAGCATCAATTCCCCATGGCGCCCAGGCCCCACCCTTTTTCCTTTCTATCAAACTAGACAGGCGTCACTCAGGCATGATCCTGCGATGAGTATCTATCTTATAGGTTTTGGTCATGGGATGACGCCTACTATCTAATCAAAATAGATCTTTCCATTCTTTACATTCTTTATGCTTGATCTATGTGATGCCATCCTGGACATGTGTCACCAAGGTGCTATCCCTTGATTAGTATCCACTAAGCAACTTCTGATTGCGGGATTATGCCAACTATTAGATTAAACTTGATCACACCTTTCTTTATCTTCTTTTCAAACTGGTCCCATGATATTAGGGAAGACACATGTCAATCAAGCATGATCTTGTGATGGTTAAAAGGGATGCAGTTTCAGTTCAAGGCATCACGCCCTTCATTAGATCAAATCTGATATACCTGTCATATATTCTCTTATTTAACTTCGGCTAGGTCCCACCATTTGTTATGTGTCATTCAGGCATGATCCCATGAAGAGTAAACTTTACACATCTTTTGATCATGGGATCATTCCCACCATTAGATTTAAATGGATCTGACTGGCTTTAATACATGACAAAAATATTACACTTAGGAAAAAAAATCTTATGGGTCCTGCTAGGCTTCATGACTTAAAAGACTTGGCCCCTTTCAATGAAAACTTAAAGCATATGCTTTAAAATTGACTTAAGTGACTCCCAAAAAGGTAATGATGAAATATAAAACTAAGGGAGACTCAGGTTTTAAAATAAGGAAAACAATCAGCGCTTGGACCAAATAACACCACACAATAGAAAGAAAACACACACCTAAGATATATACAAGTATACAAGACTACTGTGCATGGAAAATAATTTTAGTTAAAAAAAGGTTTTAGAAATTGTCCATGCACTGGTAATTCTTGTACCTCACTATCCAGATTCTTCAAAAAGTATTAATCCTTACCATGTGTCTGATGCATAATATTGGGTCCTAACCACAAGGATTCAAAATTTTTTTGCTTCCCCTTATCTTTAGCTCTAACATTCCATTGAAGCACCAAGTCATCAGGACAAAAATTTTTGTCACTGGCCCTCTTTTCAAACAAGTATTTCATCAAGTTTTTTGGGCCTTTAAGTTCTTCATTTGTTTCTCTCTTCTAATTTCCTCCAATTCTACAAGTTGTACCATTTTATCCTACATAGCATCAGTTGTTTCTAATTCCTCGTCATTGATAAACTTATACACATGAAGCAATTTGTTCAATGGTAACCTTTCTTCAAGGCCATATACAAATTCAAAAGGAGATCTTCCAGTATCTCTCTTCACGGTTACTCTATCAGCGCACAAAGCCAACTTTAAATTTGAATGCCAAGCTCTTTTGTTATTTTTTAGGGTTTTCTTCAAAATCTGTAGAATACTCTTATTGCTATATTTTTCTTATCCATTGCTTTGTGGATGATAAGGAGAAGAATAAAACATGACAATCCTATTATCATCACAAACTACTTGAATTTTTAAAATCTAAAGCACATGGCATTATCCATTATCAACTTGACAGGGACACCAAATTTGGTGAGTATGTTGTCCTTCAAAAAATCAATTACAACCATGTTGGTTTCCTTCCTAGTAGGGATTGTTTCGATCCATTTTTTGAAGTAATCTATGGAAACCAAAATCCAACTATGTCCACCACTATATTTTTCTAAGAATTCTCCAATAAAATCCATCCCCCACATAGAAAAAGGTTCTTCAACTACCATTGGATTCAACAATAGAGCATCTGAACATTTCAACTTAGAAGCAAACTTCTGACAAGACTCACATTTCTGCACAAACTTGAAAGTGCTCTTAAATAAATAGGGCCAATAAATACCATCCCTCAAGATCTTTTGAGTAGTTGTTCTAGCTTAATAATTACATCCACAAACACTAGCATGCATTTCTTTTAGAACCTTGTCAACCTACCATTCATCTAAGCATAGCAAGAACACACCATCTCTATTTTTCCAATACAAATCTCTGTGTATCAGTGTGTACTTTTGGGCTTGTAGCCTAAGAGTTCTCTTTTGATTATCATCCAGGTTCTCAAGGTATTTGGCATTCTTAATAAAAAACAATATCATAGTACCAAGGTTGCATCTCAATGCTAGTGACTAATTGATCCTATACTCCAACACTATTTACTTGCACCATATCCATATTATCCTTTGTAATAAGCTTATCTACACCTATTCCTTGTACCAATTTCATAATATGGATTTCTAAATTGAACTCTTGAACCCTATTAATCCATTTACATCTTTTGCTAGTAATTTCTGACTGGGTAAGAATGTCCTTAATTGTTACATGAGGCACATATGAAATCACCCTAGCACACACCAGATAGGGTATGACTACTTTGACTCCTTTAACCAATGCATATGCCTATTTTTCCATCATTTCATAGTTCAACTCAACTACTTAAAGGGATTTACTGAAAAATGCAATAGGGTGTTTATATCCCTCTTCATCCTTTTGCAATAAGACAACTGTAATTTTGTGAAATGATGCAAAAGAAAACAATGAGAAGGGCCCATCATAATTAGGAGACTTCAAGACATGTGCTTCCTGAATTGCTTTTTTTATCATTTGAAATGCAAATTGTGCATCTCCATCCCATTCAAACTTTGCACTTGTCTTCAATAGTTTTACTATTGGCTTAACAACTTCTACAAAGTTTGCAATGAATCTTCTCACAAAATTGATCTTTCCTAAGAAAGATTGTACCCCTTTGATATTTTTTGGAGCAGTGACCCTTTGGATAGCTTCTACTCTTTCTAGATCAATTTTGACTCCTTCCTTTGACACAATATGCCCTAGTAACTTCCCCTCTGTTACTGCAAATTGGTATTTTTTAGGATTTAGTGACACACCATACTCCAAGGCTTTAATGAAAATCCTTTCCAAGTGACCATAGTGGTCCTCTGCCTGCTCGGAATATGCAGTCAAATCATCTTGATAAATAACCATGAATATATCAACAAATTCTTTAAATGCAACATACATGACTCTCTAACATGTTGCTCCTGCATTCATGAGACCAAATGGCATCCTAACATAAAATAAGTCCCCCATTGAGTGGTAAATGCAGTCTTAAACTACTCTGATTCTTTCACTAATACTTGCTTGTAACCAAAGAACCCATCCATCATTGACAATAGATCATAACCTGTAACCTTATGCAACATAGCCTCCATGTTAGGTAAGGAGTAGTTATATTTTAGAGATGTAATATTCAAATTTCATAAATCAACACAAAGCCTTATGTCACTATTATTTTTCCTAACTGGGACCAAGTTGGAAACCTAGGTTGAAGATCTAATGGGTTGAATTATCCCTGCATCTCTCATTTTCATCATTTCCTGTTGCATTTTGGGGGCTAAAAATGGATTAATTGGTCTATGCTTTTGTCTAAAAGGTTTGGCATCTGGTTTCAATAGGATCTCATGTTGGAACAAGTCCTCCCTATAGGCTTTTAGGTCCTCATATGACCAATCAAACACAAACTTGTTTTTTCTTAGCAATTTGATTAAATTTTCCCTAAAATGGGAGTCTAACTTCCTTCCAATATATACTAATTGTGGTGATGTTTCTGATCCCAAATTGACTTCTTCCAAATCCTCAATTCTAGCATTGGACTTCTTGAAATAATCATCTTGACCACTAAACAATTCTTATAACTCTACAAGCCCCTTAGGGATCTGATTAGAATTTAATTGCACAACCTCATTTTCAAAAATAGTGTCTTTTCCATCTATTATCTCAAGTACAGCATTGCAATCAACATGTTGGCCTTCATAATGATCTATGCATTGAATAAATTTGAGTATATCCTAATCATTCTTAAAAACTTTCCAGTTGTAAACATTATCGGGCACATATGACCTACTCTTAACCTCCAAAATGGATACCCCACTTAAGGTCAAATCATCATTCTTCAAATCTATTTTTGCTAAGAAATAAACCATAATATTTTTTGATCTGTCTATCTATTTAATATTAAAGACATCAAATAACTCAATTTGATCCTAGACAACATGCTTACACAATTTCAATCTATCATTTTTTTAAATATATTGAGATCTAAATTGTGCTACTACAAGCTTAGAATCCCCAAAAACTTTTACAGATTTGACACCATGCCTAGTTGCAATGTCTAAACCCAAAAGTAAAGCCTCATACTTAGCAGTATTATTTGTACATTTAAAATCCAACAAGAAAGAATGCTTGAAGCCATTACCTGATGGAGAAATAAATAAGACACCAGCTCCTGATACTTCTTTTGTGTTGGCTCCATCAAAGTACATTTCACACAAGCCACACTATTGTGACTTTAGTTCCTCCACTAATGGATCAATATTTTTACACTATGGAATTATTTTCCCAACTCTAAAATTCTCCATGTCAACATCTACATAGTAGTTGAGCATATTATCTTGCACCTTTTCAACAATCATTGGTGCTTGTGGCTCCCTATATAATTTTACATCACTCCCATTGATTAGGATTGTTTTATATGACATATCTAGTTTTACATGTCCTCCAATTTCATCATCCCATTGTCTTGACAACAACATGCCATAATGTGGTTGTGTATCCACAACAACATCCACCTTGTAAGTGGCCTTAGGGAACACAACAATCTTGACTTTTAATCCTTTTAAGGTACCAATCACAGGGACCTCTATGTTATCCATAACATAGAAGCTCCCAAAATAAGTGTCTACTTCCATTCCCAAACCCTTCATCATTGTATATGACATTACACTTGTTGCAACACTAGAATCTATCATGCAATTTTTTACAAGCTTTTTGTTTATGAGAAGGGTCACATTAAAGGGATCAATTTGTGAGGGCTCTCTGGTAATTATATTTACCACATCTATGATAGGGGCATCTTGGTCAAAGTTATTTCTCTTTTCTTTATTTTCCTTTTTATTATCACATGGGATATCTATAAGACCTGTTAACAATGACGATGTTGCCTCTCTATGTTCTCTAATCTTTAGCATCTCTATTAAAGGAACTGAAACTTTCATTTGGGTAAGAGCATGTTTCATATTAAATGTAGGTAATTTCGATGTAGTATCAGTAATTTTCTTCCCTTGTGAAACAAACTTTCTTGTCAAACTTTACCTCCTTCTCTTCCTAAGCAGGAGAGGATTCTCCTTGTTTAGCACTTTATTTCTTGTCTTTTCCTTTACTAGGATTACTATCAACAACCCTGGAGGCATTTTCCTTAATAAACATAGACCTTGGTTTACCTTGAATGAGCTCCACCTTCCTATTTCTTAGGTCATAAGAACTCCTAGCCTTGTTAATTGTTTCCACAGTAAGGGTTCTTTTTTCTTCTTCACTAGGTAGTCTAAAATGAGGATATTTCTTTTCATCACCCACAACATTTATTGTACTATGTAGCACAACATCAACATCATCATCTAAATCAGAAAAATTGGTTTTTGGTACCCTTGGTACTCTTTTCTCCTAATGTCCACATCTGCAACTGGTTCTTCTTCATTAGAAAAGTACATGTCATTAGTCCTCTTAATAGTGAACATGTTGACAAATGGGTCTTCTTGTTCTAAATTCATTGGTTCACTTGCATCATCCATCTATTCTGCTAATGCTTGGGAAACAATACATTGGAAGGAAAAATGAGTCATGTTGCAAGCAATGCACCAATGAGTATTCTCTACATTATGGGCATTGTTCCTTTTCAAAGGATAAGGGGTTTCTTTATTTTTCTGATTCACTTGGTTTTCAAGAATAGGCTTACCATATTTCCAATTTGTTTTATAAGGCATATCATGCAAATCTAGAAGTTTTTCATTCCTTTGATATTGATGCCTATTGTCATAAGACCCTCTGTCATTTTTCTCAATCTTTGTATTAAGGTCTTTTACCACATGCATCAACTTATCAACCTTATCTTCTTCCTTTTTTGGCCTACTTACTTGGCCTTGTGTGTCTTTCCACAACTTTCCATACTCTCTTTTGAACATCTTTCTTGAGGCATTTCTATTTCTCTCAATATTAATAGCCATTTTGAATGCCTCCCTTAGGGTTCATGGATTTTAATTCCTTAAAAGATATGACATCTTTCCATCAATTGTATTAAAATAGGTTGTTAAACACACTTCTTCATCTAATCTCAAGACCTAAAATAGTTAATGCATGGCCTTTTAAAACCTATTATTGAATTTTGCCATACTTTCATTTGGAAATTTCTTGATATTGTTAAACTCATTTAACATAAAACTTGAGTTGACATGCTCACCATATTACTCCTTAAAACATCTGATAAATTCATCCCAAGATGCTAGACTATTTTTAGGCAATCCTCTATACCAATCTCTAGCATCTTCATTCATAGATTAAACAAACAACTTCATCACTATATCTTCATGCTCAATCTTAAAGTCATTCATCTTGTTAGTGAAGGTTTTAAGGTGTTCTTCACAAGCAATATCATTATTTCCACTAAAATTAGGGATCTTATCTCTTACCTCATTTGGTATGACATTTGGTTGGCCAGGAATACCATCAAAAACTAATGGACGATATCTATCCAAATGGATAAGTCTTCTTTGAAAATTTGCAGTAGCATGAGTTCCATTAGTTCCAGCTACAACACTCTGATTTGTCACATTTCTAACTGCACCACCAAGAGGGTGAGTAGCAGAAACTTGAGTTGGGTTGGAGGTATGAAGATTCTAGCTAACAACAATGGTTAGCACACTTTGCACCAGACCCATGGCTTGGGGACCTTGATTAGGGACAACTCCTTGTGACTTTGATATCTTTTTAGTTGTATTTTTTTTTTGCATTTTTTGTTACAAGATCATTCACAAAATTATTTAAGAAGGCTATTTTCTTCTTTATCCCTGTAGTTGTATCTTCTAATTCAGCCTTCTCCAACTATTTAGTAAGGTCCTCTTTATCTTTCCTAGCTCTTTCTAGTTCTAGATTCAGTTGTGACATTCCACTGAGGACATTATCCTTAGACTTTGGCCATTCAATATGGATACCAGACACCTTTTTTTTTCCTTTCTCTTGAAGAGTCATATTTTTTGTATGTTGCAAATCAATAGCATTCTGTTGAACCTTGGCAGGTTTTTCAACTTCCCAATCTTGTAACTGTCTTAAAAGAGGGCCTTCCCCCTCAAACTCATTGTTCTTTAGCCAAGATTCACCTTGTTGTGATCTCTTTCTTAGTAAATTCATATCCCCAAAGACCTCTTTATCCAGACCTTTGTACTTTTCATTCAAGGCTTTATCATTTGCCTCATGTTGTGCAGTGACTCTCAAGAGTCTCTTCCTTTTGAGCAATAACTCACAAACTTCTTTCTCTCTTTATTTTTTCTTATTCTTCACATCTAACCATTGTTCTCTTTCCCTTATTCCCAATTCCAATACCTCTTCTCTAAGAACCTCAGCATCATACTGAGTTAAATCAGAGTTATCAGTGTCATATAGATCAATAAAATCATGAAGTCCATGGTTACCTATTGGGTAAGAAGGTTGATCCAATAGATTTGGGGAATCCTTGTGTGTGTGAAAATTGTACCTGATCTGTAGACACAACACTCAGTAAAACATTAGAGGTTAGCTATAATCAAAATCATGCAAAATTGAAATCTAATCTAACCAAGCGATTTACTGCCTTCTAGTAGGTGCGAGATTAATGTTCTTAGATTGTTATCGAGATCAGTGACCTAGATGACACCTAAATGAAGGATTTGAATGCAATTGATCTAGATATGAATTGAATGCAATTATTCTATTTTTTTTTGGTATTTTCTATGCAATAATAATGAAAAACTTGATATGAATCTATGCTAGATGAAATTGATATGCTATGAATGCTATTGAAAATTGATATGCAATGCTAATCTAACAATGATATGCAATATGAATGCAAAAATAAGATTGATCTCACAAAGATGTCGATTCGCAAGAGCTTTGATTCTTCAATTCCAATTCTCCAGCATAAGTTTGTACAATTATGAGATCCTGTGGATGCAAATTTGAGAGATGAATTATGAAGAGCTGAGCCTTGTTTTTATAGAAATCTAGGGCTTTTGAGGTGCATGAAAAAAAGCCATAAATCACTCAAATAACTCAGGTTGATTTTTGAGTTATTTTATAATAAAGATAATTTAATTCACAAAAACATGCAAAAGCTAAGCTTTAACTCAAAATAGAGTTTAGCTTTTATTGATAATTGATAGTTGTCTACTTTTATGATTGTGTTGTTTTATTTATGATTTAATTTAATAATAAAGTGATTTATTTCCCACTTAACTACTTTTAAAAATAAAACAATTGATTTATGGGTTAATCAATTATTTAATCAAACTTTTATTAAAAACTATATTATTAAATAATGACAACTTGCTTTAATTAATTAAATAAGAATTTAATCAATTATTCATAGGATATTGGATTTATTGTCAAAATTAAATAATACAATTAATAATAGATAGAATTAACTTCAATTAAACAATTAAGTGGCAAATATTAAATCTAATTAATTAAATATGCAAAATATTTAATTAATCAAATTTTAGGATAAATGTGATTTATTGCCAAATAATTATAAAATTAAAGATAATTATGATGATTAGGAATATTACTAGGAATATTCCCCGATGTAGAATTTAAGATAATCAATTATGATTCGATGATGTTTAGATGTGCCTTAGATTAGGACTTTGATGTCGATTTCATTCGAATTTGTCAATGTAGGGGGTTAATGAACATATAGCCCATTTTTGGGGTATTACATTTTGCCCCTCTTTGAATTACTGTGTGAAGCGCAGTGGTTCAAAGATAGTTTGTGTTTGATAAAGATATTAAACTGTAGACTATGATTTTGAACCTGTTACCTGTCTTGAAAGGCTGAAACATTCAAACATTAGACTAATCTAACATGTTCATGAACTAAAAAATAGCATAAGACATGAAAACAAAACCAAAGCCACCTCAAGATTGTTGCTAAAAACAAGTGCTATAGAGCAAATGTTTGATTCGCTTCAATTAGAGGGATGTGGGTGTGCTCTCAAATGCATGGAGAGGGATTTATGGTGATGCATAAATGATGAGAAAAGCTTGAAATATGAACTAAGATTAATCCATTAAGCTATTCTAAGATGTGTTAGAAAGCATGAAAAACATGAAGAAATCTAACAATTAAGATATATGCTAAGATGATCTAGCTAAAAATGCTCATGATAACAATGCATAAATGATAAAAACTAAGCTAATGAATTGCTCTTGGAAGGAGGAGTATTTATAGGATTTCCTAAGGGCTTGGGTTAGGAGGATAGGTTAGAGTTTTGGGTAAGGTTAGGGGTTGAGTCAAGGGGATAAGGATGAAGACTTTCTAGAAGAGTCTAGGCTTTCTAAGGATAAATATGGAATTTAGGAGATAAATAAAGATTTATTTATCTCAAAAGCTTTAATGAGTTTGAGGCTCATTAGGGGAAGGGTTATCTCCTTGTGACAAGTGTCATAAGGGGATTGGGTTGAAAGATGGGAGGAATGTGCACAATTTGGGAAATGTGCCTAAGGTCAAAGGGTGTAAGAAAGGGGTGAGGGGCTTCTTAAATGCATCATAAATGCATGTAAGAGGGATAAGGAGGCTTTAAATGCACTTAATGCATGTAAGAGAAGCCTCTAGAAGTTTGTTGACTTTGGGTCAAGCTTAAGAGTTGGCTAACCTTGTTTAGGGAATGTGACAAGGTTAGGGGGAGGATTAGGATTAGGATTAGGGGATTTTAGGATTAGGATGGGTGAAGAGGTTGGGTTGAGAAGATTCTAGAAGAGTCTAGAATTCTCCTTGGTTTTATGGAATAAAAGTTTATTCATTCCAAAAGCTTAAGTTTGGGAAAATTTATTGAAATATTTTCAATAAATATGAAAATTAAATATTTAATCTTAATTAAATATTTTGAGTTGAGATTAGGGTTAGAAAAGGTGGGATTAGCCTTTTAATCGAAATTAAGAAGGGATTAGAAGATTTTGGAAGAGGTTAGTGGTTTTAGGAAAAAAGGCTAACTTTTGGTCAAAAAATAAATTAATTATTTTTTGGGGGATTTTTGGTCAATTTATTAATTAAAATAATTAATAAATAGGGGATTAATGTTTAAATAAGATTTAAACATTTTTGGGAGGGATTTCTTAATTAAATATTTTTAATTAAGATAAAGGGATTTAATGACATAAAAATAAATTAATTAATTAAATAAATAATTAATTAATAAATGATGATGTCATCAGAGATTTTTCAGAAAATAAAAATAATTTATTTTCTAAAGGATTTTTAGGTGTCTACATAAACTGATGTTTGAAATTGATAATTGATACGAGATAGAAGCTGATTGATATTGATTTGATATGGAGATAATAGGTCCTGAGTGACCAAAGATAATGTTTACTATAACAACAAATGAATCTATGATTGCGAAAAAGTGTCAAAATGCCTGATTCTAAACCTTAGGATTGATAAGAAGTGAGTGACCGGTTCTAGACTCGATTGTCTTAGCAGAACTAGCAGGTATCACATTTGAACCCTTCAGTTGTCGAAGAACCAAGGAAAGAACACTATGATCTGATGGTTGCAAAAACTAATATAGTTTACAAGATTAGGAGAATACCAGATTGATATGGATCGACGAATCTGATATGCCCCAAGTGATGATAGATTTGCCCCTAGTGATGAGGTCTTTTGATGAATTAGTAACTAGACGTGATTGTTTATCTTGATCACTGATGAAGACATGATTTCCATAAAGATATGATTTTAAATTAGATTACAGACTTTGAATGATGTGCAATACCATGCCCCCTTTGGGATTAAAATTCAAATCTGACAAGAAAAGTCAGCGTTGAGAATTCAGAAGCATGTTAATTGATGTGAGAAGTGGTTAAACATGTTTGGGAGCACATTCTGCATTGTTTGGAAGGTCCCAAAAGACCAAGTTTGACTAGGTTTGACCATGAGTTGACCATGGTTGACCAAGTTGAATTTTTGATAGTTTGATGGAAGATAATCAGTTAAGTTGAATTTTAGATTTCTGTGATGATGGAAGGTTGATTATGCAAGCAGTGAATAAGATAAATGATCTCAAATTTCAATTTTGATCCCGAAAAAGGATTCTACTTGCTGTTTCATTGGAGGAACCTTCGTGGGAGATTCAGCTCTTGTTAGATTGGAAGAGGTGATTGAAGAATTTTTTAAGCATTGAAGTTCATTTAGTCATTGTGAGATCATGCAAAGATGAAAAATGCAAAGAAGCATGTAATATGAAATGCAACCTAAGACCTAGGACCTAGTCACTGATCATATGTCGATTTGTTATCATCATTGAACTTTTTGGTAACTAGATAAATCAATACAATGCCCACTAGCTATGAAACCATAGACATATGAATATCGATTTGTATGTGCAAGAATCAATACAACACCCACTGGCTAGGCAACCATGGACATATGAATATTGATTTTGTTTTCAGAATGTCGGATTAGATATAAGCACCAAGGCACAAATGCCAGGATGACCTGAATATCATGTCCATTTTGATATAGCAATTTGTACAAGCATCAAAACATGAATGTCATGATGACCTGAATATGCCTTGCATTGCAAACACATCAAAGAGTCAAGAGATCATTCTAAATCCAGTGTGAATTACCCGTAGTGACCCTTTGTCATTCACATCCTTAGGTAAGATCGTGTTTCACAGTAGGAGAAAGAACTTACTCAAAAAGACAATACTGAGATCAAACTTCCTTGAATTGTCTGGGTATCAATGGTCGAGGTACGCATGGCCATCCAATTCGAGATAGAGGCTCTTATAGTCAGACACCATTTCAATCTGGAATTTCCAAAGTTGTTAGATTTTCACATACAAGAAGAAAACAAAGAAAAGATTATGCCCCCAGTCATCACTCTCTAAATCCTATAAAGGACATCATCGAAGAGCTCGAAGGGACACAATATGCAAAAATCTTAATGTGAATCAGTAAGCATACAAGGAGATAAAAGCATGTAAAAAGCATAGATTGTTTTCAGTTGAGTTTTGATGTTTGATTGCGTTGTTGTAGATGCAAAATCCTTTCTGGAGACGGGACTGACTGACTGACCCATCTTGAAGCTTCAAAAGACTCTGATTGGATATGACACGTCTCAGATACACCGGAGACCATAGGATATGACATTGATTGCCTCCAAGTGTTAAACATTGATAGGATATAGACGCTTGAGCTGGTTGGTGTACAGACTGACTTATTGAAAACTGAAAATGTTGAAACAAACCGAGAGATATGTGCAAACTAAAGCAAGACTAAAAGCTAGGAAAGACCAAGATTGTGCTGATAGATGGAGCATTTTGAACAAGTGGTTCCCGTTTGCTGGGTTTTCACCATCTTGGTAGAGATTCTATTTTTGCTACCAAGGCGCCTGTTTCCAAGTTTTCACCAAGGCACTTTTTCTTTTTCTTATTTTTTTATATTTTTTATTTTTTTAATTTTTTTGAATTTTTGATATTTTTTTATTTTTTTGTGAATCATCAAGGTGCCTATTGCTAGTTTTTCACCAAGATGTTCATTTTTGCAAGACTTTTTCTGATTTTTAGGATTTTTTCAAGATATTTAACCAAGCACTGAATGCCTTAAGCATAGAATTTCTTCAGATGGAGAACGTTGATTGGTTCTCAGAGCTATTCTCCTTCAGGCATTGAGAGTTGATAGGCACCAGAGCCAAAAGTAGTAGTGATAACAAAGGGACCCAGCCAATTGGGTTCGAACTTCCCCTTGCGTTCTCGATGGGATTGATTTTTAGGATTTTCTCTCAAGACTAGATCACCAACCTAAAATTCTCTATGTCTGACTTTCTTGTTGTAGCCTCTAGACATTCTCTTCTGATATACTCTGAGATGATCATATGCTGCTTGCCTACATTCATCTAGTAATTCAAGTTCTTGTAACCTAGACACTCTGTAGTCTTCATCAGTGACAAGTCCATGCATTCTGATTCTGAGTGATGGGATTTCAACCTCAATAGGCAGTACTGCTTCAGACCCATAAACTAAAGCGAATGGTGTAGCCCCAGTAGGAATTTTGATACTAGTTCTGATATTGGTTCTAATAATGATTCTGATACTAGTTCTGATACTGGTTCTGATACTTGTTCTGATACTTTTCTGATACTAGTTCTGATATTGGTTCTGATACTGGTTCTAATACTAGTTCTGATGCTTATTCTAATATTTGTTTTGATACTTGTTCTGATACTAATTCTAATACTGGTTTTGATACTGGTTCTGATACTAGTTCTGATATTGGTAGCTCTTTTTTCATTGCAAACTCCCAACCAAGATCATATCATGCAGTCCCAATGTCTAGCAATGTGGAGAACAAGAGGGATTGACAAGCTGGTGGAAGAAATGGAAGACAAGAGAATAAAGGATAATGAAGGGAAGAAATCCTCAAGGGAAAACTCCTCAAGAATACCCAAGCACATTTGGACAAGCAATGAAAGGCTAGAATAGGATAAGTCACAAAATCATAATGCAAGAGCAGGAAAGGATGCAATCCAAAGGAGTAGACATGTCAAGAGGCTTCATAGCACCGTGTTTTACTCTTTCTTTCTTAGATCAAGACCAAAGGGGAAAAGGATAGCGACAGGTGAAAATGAATGGAGGAAAATAAATATGAAGGCTAAACAAGAAGGGATTGAAAGCAAGATCATTATCAGATAACTCACAAAATAGCCAAATGTTCGTGTATAGATCAACATTGTCAAGATCAAAGAGAGAAGATGAAATGGATGAAATATGTAGAAGAACTACGCATGATGCCTGATTGCTAGGTTTTCATCATGGTACTTATCCAAGGTGCCACAAGGGAGTGGTTTTCACCTTAGGATGAAATTTTTTTTCTCTTTACTTTTGCTACCAAGGCGCCTGTTTCTAGGTTTTCACCAGGGCACATTTTCAAATTTTTTATTTTTTATTTTTAAAATTTCATTTCCCTTTTTTTTTTAGAAGAAGGAAAGCTTGCTAGATAATTCTCCTTGAAAGGATAAACCATGATATGCCAAGGAATCAAAATGATATGCTCAAAGATGTTGATAGGGAAAGGGAGATGGAAGAGAAAAATGGAGGATAAAGTTTTATGTAAAGCAAGTGAGGTTGGAAGATAGGAGGAATAGGCAAATGAGGAAAAATGATAGAAGGTAGAAGGATAATGCATGGAAGGATTGTGAAAGGGTAGATGGAAAGGAAGGAAAGATCAACGTCAACACATACCTTGAAGGGTGGCGAGAGGGTGGAGGAATCGTGAATGAAGGAATACGTGAAGGAATATGGTGAATGGATAGCAGAGGTTGTGGTTTAGGCACATGGAATGGAAGAATATTTTTGGAGGGAGATGAAGTGGAAGTCTTTGGAAGCTTGAATGTCAATTTCACTTTTTGCTCAACACCAGACTCTTTCAAGAGAGACTTTGGAATCCATATAGTCATAGGCTTTTTATTTCCTTTTGATGATCTAGAGAGAATATCTTCAATGATGGATTTTGGAACCCATACTTGTCTTGTAGTTTTTTTCTTAGATATCTCTTTTGACTTTATGTTTCCATGTCTATTAGAGGAGACATGGTGATCTTCTTTTTTTGATGGATTCTTGTATTGCTTCTTTTTCTTGTATTGAACATTCAAGTTACTTCCAAAAGACTTGAAACTTGTGGAAGAAGGAGGATATGACTGGTTTAGATGGGTGGGTGGATGAAAAGGATTCAAGGGTATGCATCTATGTTGATCTTGAGGAAAGATAGGAGATGGAGGTATGTAAGGACCTAAGATGGATGGAAAATTAAGAGAGTTAGGAGGGGAAAGTGAAGGGACATAAGGACCCAAGATGGAAGGCAGACATGAAGCCCTTAGTATTGGTGGAAGAGGTCCGAGGATGAAAGTGGAAGACGCAAAAGGATAATCAATAAGTTCATCAGCATTTATATGACAACCAAGGATATCAGCATTTTCAGAGTGAGCATTAGAATTTTCAATAGAATCATGGACATCTTGAATAGGAGAACCTTCTTTGATAGGATTGTTCAAAGCTTGCAAAGACTCAGGAAGAGTATAAAGTGGAAATGAACATGGAGTGGTAGAACAAGAAGATGGAAGACTTTGATCTTGACAAGGATCTTTGGAAAGCATAAGCATATAATTTTTCTCTTGATTTTCAATAGGCTCAACATTGGAAGTAACAACACCATTTTTAACAACCTTAATGGAAGTATCATCTTTGGAAAGCACAAGTGTAGTAAGGTTATTTTGATTGTCAATAAGCTCAACAGTGTAAGTAGTAGCTTGATCTTGCTTAGGAGAAGACTTAAGACATGGTGAAATGCATGAAAAAGGGTCTATAGGATCAAAAGAACCCTGAGGCAAATAAGAGACATCAGAAAAAGGAGTGGATAACATGGAGGGTTCTTGATCTTGATCTTTCTTTATGTTCTTTTCTTCATCATTTTTAGAGTCCTCTTGACACGGAGCCACTTCTAAAGACAAGCAAGCATGTTGGAATGGTATGGAAGACTGTTGTAGAGATGGTGAAGGACCAGCTGAAGTAGGCATTGTAGCGCATAAAGGCTTAGGCTCTTTAGGTTTATCATTATTGAAAGTATTTGCAGCCAAGTGAAGGTTAGCTTGAATTTCTTGAAGAGGTAGCCCTAGAGGATAACTATAGGGAACCGCATGAAAAGTATCAGGGCTTGTGTCGGATGAAGGTTCTGTGAAAGATTTGAAAGACTCAGAAGCTTTAGGAAATGTACAGGTATTGGAGGAAGTAGGGGATGAAAGGGAACCATCACTAGACAAAGGTTCAACATTAACATGATCTTGCTTGAGAAGATAATCTTTATTTTCAGCAAGAGAGTTCTTAGAGGAGAGATCCTTATAGTATTGACATTTCAAGCTAGCACGATGCATTTTATAGTCCTCAGTAGTAGTAGATGGATCATCATCAAGGTATTGTCCACAAAATCCATCAAAGTCTCTTTCAAAATCAGAATCATATGGATCACCATCACGATCTATCCAATGTGACGGCCCATTTGTAGTAAGTAGGAACACACGATGAGGAGGACTCTTAGGAACAAAGGTGTCATAGGTATCATTACATTGTCTATCATCATAGTCATCATAGTCTCCAAAGCTTGATGTGTCACTCTCTATGGAAGAAGTATCATAAGGTTTGTCATGTTGCTCACATTTTTTCTAAAGGCATGGTGACATGTACAATTCTTTATCAAATGGAAAAGAGCATAGAGCTTCCATGGAGAACTCTTTAGGTTCCTTTTCTTTCTCAAGTTTGTCTAGCTGGACTTGCATAGCATGTATCTGTTTCATTATAGCGGCGATCAAAGATTCTTCCTCTTATTTACTGATTCTTTGAGACATGTGTACTGATTCTCAATAGCTACTGCTCTATTCTTGACACAGTGATTTGTTCAACAGATTCTGGAATTAGGCTGAAAAAGCTAAGTATCTGACAATTTTGACAATTTCTGACAACTCTCTCAAATTTTTCCAAATGACACTCTATAGACTCGTACAACACTGGGTAGTCTATGAAATGACAGTTGCTAAACTCGTACGACAGTTGGGTAGAAATGAAATGACAGTTGACAAAACTCGTACGACAGTTACTAACAGGGTTTTGACTTCTTGAATTTGTTGGTTTGAAAACTCGTACAACACTATGTTCTCAATCATACGACAGATGGGCAATACTGAAATGACACTTGACAAAACTCGTATGACTTTTGACTTCCTGAAATGACTTTTGACTCCAGAAAAGATTTTACGTCAATTTTTGCAAAATTTAAGGTCTTCAGTTTTGGATTGTTCGCAAATTATACTGTCCAGATTTTGAAGGTTATACCAGATTTGATCATTTTTAATAGCCAAGTAGATAAACAAGCACGCAGAATAGCAAGCAAGTGATTCCAAGCACATCTGAAAACAATGAACAAGGGCAAAAGCAACCTTGCGCATGAACAATCAAGTGACCAAATTGTGATAATCCCTGAGAGTACTAATTGTGTATGTTCTGAAAAGTTTTGCAATAACACACATATACCTGAGAATGAAAAATTGGCCTCTCTAGGGTTTTTAGTAATGGTTTGACTCTGCAACTTTTATGATTCAAAGGGGTGAACTCCAATCCCAGCACACTAGGGTTTTGACACAGTCCGAGAACTTAATCTTCAAGAGCTGCTAGGGAGATCTGACAACCCAACAATGAACCATACCTGTGGAGATTTCTTCCACAAGAACATTTATATAGCGGCTATCACTACCATGGCGAAAATGGCTATTACCGCTTGAGGTTCTGTCAACGCAGTTTGCCCTATGAAGGGATTGTCTGCTATGGTTAACCCTCTCTAAAGGTGACTCACAGATTTATACCACAAGGGGACTTGGCTCCAGATTCAAGATTTTGACACCTCTTCACTTTTAACCCAAACAAAGCAAGCAGATGAATCCGACACGCTAAGACAAAGTTTGTTTCACCAAGGTCTATGATATCAACTCCACATGATCTATCAACCTCTCCAGGGAGAGAATGTATCAATCAATAAGAGAAGACGCACTAACCAATTTTGATTCACCAAAAGCTTGTGATATCAACCCCACGTGATCTATCAACCTCTCCGGAGAGAGAATGTATCGATCAATAAGAGAAGATGCACTAACCAAGTTTAATGTGAAACACACTAAGTATCCTCCTTACCTACAAGGATTTCATCATCAAGGAAGGATTTCTCTGAGAATCCAATCTCTCAAGAATCACAAATAGTGTTCATAGGGCCTAATTACTATGTGAGCACAGATATATTCCCGAAAGCAAATCTACCAAAAGTACCCAAAAAGCAGAAAGAGGAACACTTAGCAATTAAAGAGAATATGAGATGATTCCACAAGGTGGAACACTTAACACCTCACACAAGCTGAAAATGAGTCCCCAACTTAGAAAACAAGTGAGTTCTTAAAAGCACAAAAGGGTTGCCAAGTGGAACACTTAACGCTTCTATCTTGTTGACCCCTCCCCTTTATGGCGCTGAGATTGAAACCACGATGTAGAAATGAGGGGCCAGTAGATTAGTGAGTCCAATAACCCAAGATAGAAATCAAGATCAATCACAAGTATTCTAAGACTACTTAATGAATCCTTAAGGGTTCACAACCTAATATCAATTATGCAAGTGTGTAGAAATAGATCAAAAGCATGAAAAGATGCACACAAGCTTGACACATAAGAGATTTATTTTCAGTCCAAATCAAAATGTTTTTAGAACAAGGAGAATACCTCGTGATCCTCACAACGCGCTTAGTAGATTCTACCTGATTTTTAGCAATTTTTGTTGAGCTTTTCCATGCAAGCAAGTGACGAACTCTCCAACAAGCAAACAAGATATGCAAGGTATATTCAACTTATTAAAACCCTAGGGTTAGATCTAAAAATCAATTGTTAGGAGCAATAATAACTAAAAATTAATCCAAATGACAACTCATATCATACATTGAATCATATGAAAAATAAGTGCATACCCATCACAAAATTTTAATTTTTTTGCACTGCATTTGACCTAGTCAACAAGATCTAATTTTTTTGATATGATTTTGGCCACAAAAATATAAATTCAAAATAGAGACCCCCCCTAAAAAATAGAGAGCTTTCCAAAAATGCAAAAATTTTAGAAAAATCTCTTCATTTGTACCCTAGAGATCTGTTTTATCAAAATAGACCAATTTTTGTAAATTGACTATTTGAGCTATGATATCATGTCCAAATTTAAAACACAAAGAATGGACCCCCTGTAGAATTTAAAGAGCTTTCCAAAAATGTAAAAATTTCTAAAAAATATTCTGAGTTGCACCAAAAATTAATTTTTTATGAAAAATCAAAAAAAAATTATTAAAAATTCAAAACATTTTAGAAAATTCTAAATTTTGTACAGAAGCTTCCCTGATATGTGACCAACTTGTAAAAAAAAAATTAGACAAAAAATATAAGCCATTTGGGAGATAAAATTAAATTTTTGAAACTTTAGGGTTTTAGCTCCAAGAATCAAAATCAGCATGCAAAGGTGGGTTGCCCCACAGTGGGTGCCAGAAATGTGTGTTTGAAAATTGTACCTGATCTGTAGACACAACACTCAGTAAAACATTAGAGGTTAGCTATAATCAAAATCATGCAAAATTGAAATCTAATCTAACCAAGCGATTTACTGCCTTCTAGTAGGTGCGAGATTAATGTTCTCAGATTCTTATAGAGATCAGTGACCTAGACGACAACTAAATGAAGGATTTGAATGCAATTGATCTAGATATGAATTGAATCCAATTATTCTATTTTTTTTTTTTTTTTCTATGCAATAATAATGAAAAACTTGATATGAATCTATGCTAGATGAAATTGATATGCTATGAATGCTATTGAAAATTGATATGCAATGCTAATCTAACAATGATATGCAATATGAATGCAAAAATAAGATTGATCTCACAAAGATGTCGATTCGCAAGAGCTTTGATTCTTCAATTCCAATTCTCCAGCATAAGTTTACACAATTATGAGATCCTGTGGATGCAAATTTGAGAGATGAATTATGAAGAGCTGAGCCTTGTTTTTATAGAAATCTAGGGCTTTTGAGGTGCATGAAAAAAAGCCATAAATCACTCAAATAACTCAGGTTGATTTTTGAGTTATTTTATGATAAAGATAATTTAATTCACAAAAACATGCAAAAGCTAAGCTTTAACTCAAAATAGAGTTTAGCTTTTATTGATAATTGATAGTTGTCTACTTTTATGATTGTGCTGTTTTATTTATGAATTAATTTAATAATAAAGTGATTTATTTCCCACTTAACTGCTTTTAAAAATAAAATAATTGATTTATGGGTTAATCAATTATTTAATCAAACTTTTATTAAAAACTATATTATTAAATAATGACAACTTGCTTTAATTAATTAAATAAGAATTTAATCAATTATTCATAGGATATTGGATTTATTGTCAAAATTAAATAATACAATTAATAATAGATAGAATTAACTTCAATTAAACAATTAAGTGGCAAATATTAAATCTAATTAATTAAATATGCAAAATATTTAATTAATCAAATTTTAGGATAAATGTGATTTATTGCCAAATAATTATAAAATTAAAGATAATTATGATGATTAGGAATATTACTAGAAATATTCTCCGATGTAGAATTTAAGATAATCAATTATGATTCAATGATGTTTAGATGTGCCTTAGATTAGGACTTTGATGTCGATTTCATTCGAATTTGTCGATGTAGGAGGTTAATGAACATATAGCCCATTTTTGGGGTATTACAATCCTCACATGGGTTTGACATACTATTACATGCATGACTCTGACTCCTTACTCTATTAGTGTCAATTCTCCTATATTGAATATGAATGACACCTTTACTTTGAGGCCTATCTTCAGGAGTTTCAAATATGTGATTCAACAAAGGCTGACTATCTGATTCAGAACTAGTAAAAGAGGATGAGGATTTCTTAGGTACTGGGGTCAAATTGTTAATCTTAGGCATTTAGGACAAATCATAACCTGACTCAGCTCAACTTGACCTATAATCTCTCCTACTATTTCTAGGAAATCCACTTTCTAGAGAAACGTCGGGATGTTTCTTAAGGTAAGACCTTGTGTTCTTTTGAGGTTTCATTATAAGCGAAATGGACAAGAATATCTAGTACTAAAATATTGATACTGGTATAAAAAATAAATGGAAAGTCACCACCCAGAACAAATATGGGGAAATACAATTTTCTAAAATGATAAGTGCATGAAAACTATAGCACTTACTTCCCTAGTAGAGTCACCAATTTTGGTGGAGCTTTTTCTTGCAGATTGCTATATGACAAGTAATACCTCTGACTCTCTCTAACCTAACTCCCAATCTACGAGGAAAAGATCAATTTATTGAGGATAAAGATCCTCCTTCACTTTTAGATCCATAGACTCAGGCAGGTGTATCTTCTTGATTTACCACTTCCCAATAAACCATATAGTGGATATGTATCTTCTTAACACAAATTTTAAACATTTATCATGCAAAACATGTAAATAAAAGATTTGAATTGATTTTAAGGATTTTTTTGTCTTATGACCAATGCTAAAATCCTAGGGTACATAGTCTAGATGAATATATATCCACTAAAACATATCAACGAAGACATTTAAAACTTATGAAAGACATATATTCCTTACATAGAACTTTCAACAGTTCATTACAAGATCATCAGATTCATAAAACCTCCCTAAAACCCTCTGAAATAATACCTAGGTCTTATACCACTAGTACATTTTGTAATACCCCAAAAATGGGCTATAGGTTCATTAACCTCCTACATCTTCAAATCAAATGAAATAGATACAAAATTCCTAACCTAAGGCACATCTGCACATTATCAAATTTAATTGATTATCCTAAATTCTACATTGGGGAATATTCCTAGAAATATTCCTAATTTATCATAATTATTCTTAATTTAATAATTATTTGGTGATAAATCTTATTTATCCTAAAGTTTGATTAATTGAATATTCTAAATATTTAATTAATCAGATTTAATACTGCCACTTAATTATTTAATTGGATTTAATTATATTTATTCTTAAATTGTATTATTTAATTTTGATAATAAATCTAAAATCTCATGACTAATTGATTAAATTTCTATTTAATTAATTAAAGTCAGTTGTGAATATTTAATAATATAGTTTTTGAATAAAAGTTTGATTTAATAATTGATTAACCCATAAATCAATTGTTTTAATTTTAAAATTAGTTAAGTTGAGAATAAATCAATCTATTTTAAATTAATTTATAAATAAATCATGCACAATCAGAAAAGCAAACAACTAGAAATTAACAATCAATTTTAAAATTGAAACTCAACATTTGATGATGAGTTGAAATTTGATCTAAACTCTATTTTTAGTTTAAAACTGCTTTTGCATGATTTTTGTGAGTTAATTATCTCTGATTTCTTAAAAATCAACCTGAGTTTATCAAGAGTGATTTATGACTTTTCTCTTGCATCCTCAAAGCCCTAGATTTCTATAAAACCAAGGCTCAACTCTTCACAATCAACACCTCAAAATTGCATCCTCGCTCTGGCGAATTTGTGACTGAAGAATCAATCTTTTGCCAATCAAGGCTATTGTGAGATTTTCATTTATTGTTTTGAGCATTCATAGTTTCATATCATAGTTTTTATATTCATTCATAGCATTTCTTAGATTAAATTTGCATTCAAACTCAATTTCATACATTCTAGCTTAGATTCATACATTTTTTCATTCTTATTGCATAGAAAATTCAAAAATATAGAATAATCTGCATTCATATAATTTTTCAATTCTTTGCATTCAAATCCTTTGTTTAGGTGTTGCATTGTCACTGATCTCGATTCCAATCTGAGAACATCATACTCTCACCTACAAGAAGGCAGTAAATCGTCTGGTTAGCATAGTTTCAATTACTTGCAGATTTCAATTTTTGCTAACCTCTAATGTTTTATTGAAGTGTTGTGTCTATAGCTAGATACAAATTCACACATACATTTTTGGCACCCACTATGGGGCCTTGAAATAGGTTTCCCTTCATTTCTATCAATCTTCTATCATTTCTCTATCAAAACTCCCCTACTGCTACCTGTTATGGTGTTTTTGAAGCAATTTTTGAGGTTAAGGGTTTCAAGTTTTTTTTTTTAGATCTGGTATTCTCTGCAGGACGTTATTTTTTGTTTCTTTTTCACCTGCAAAAAAGAAAAAAAAATCTAGCACTTTTTCTATCAAAATTGTGATTTTTAATTTTGTTTGTACAGATTCTCACACGAGATTTTTCATTGCACTGTGTGAAGTTTTTTTGGTTTTAGCACTTCCTCGCACGAGACTTCATCTTTTTTCATGCGAGACCGTACTTCCTCATGCAGGACCACATCCTGACTCACATGAGATTTTGCTCTAGAGACATAGAATTTGCAAATCTATACTTTCAAATTATTGATTTCTAACACTTACTATTTGTTGTTGATTTGTCTTGATTTTGTACTTTCGGATGTGTGCTAAATTTTAGATTGTAGAGTGTTGGACCTAAGGTATTCTTCTCAAGATGATAATATTTCGATTTGGATTAAAATACACTCTCATGTGTCAAGCTTGTGTGACTTTTCTTGCTTTCATATCACAGACTTCATTTTGGGCTATAAAACGAACAGAAATTTACTTTCTGCATATCTGTTACACATAGTAAATAGGCCCTATGAACACTAATTGTAGATGATCTTGAGAGAGTGAGCTTATTTCACTTGTTTATTCATCCAAATCTCCTCTTAACGAAGGATCCCCTTATAAGTAGGGAAGGTACTGAGAGCGTCTCACGTTCTACTAGATTTGTGTGTCTTCAACTTTTGATTGATACATTCTCTCTCCAGAGAGGTTGATAGATCATAAGCAGTTGACATCATAGATCTTTGTGAGATAATCTTATCTTAGCATGTCAAATTAATCTATCTACTTTGTTTTGGTTAAAAGTAAAAAGGCTAGAGGACTATGTTGTACTCCCTTTTTCGGTAGTATCAGAAACTCAGATTCTTGAATCTGAAAAGAGTCTCCATGTGGTATCTTTTGTGAGTCACCTTTAGAGAGGGTTAACTATAGTGGACATTTCCTTAATTGGGTCAACCACATGGATGGAACCTCAAGCGGTAATAGCCATTTTCATCATGGTAGCAGTAGTCGCTATATAAATGTCCTTGTGGAGGAAATCTTCATAGGTGTGGTCTCTTGTTGGGTTGTCAGATCTCCCTAGTAGCTCTTGATTTATTAATTTCTCAGACTGTGTCAAAACCCCAGTGTGCCTAGATTGGAGTTTTCCCTCTTGAGATCAAAAAATTTGCAAAGTCAGACCATTACTACAAACCCTAGTGAGGCCAAATTTTCATTTTCTAGGAATATGTGCATTATTGAAAAACTTTTTGGAACATACATAAGTAGTATTTCTAGGGATTAGCACAATAAGTCACTATTGCTTGTTCATGCGCAAGGTTTGTTTTGCCCTTGTTCATTGTTTTCAGATGATTGCTTGCTTCCCTTGCTTGCTATTTTTCATGCTTGATATCTTCTTGGTTACTTGAAACAAACTGTTACACCGATCTTCAAAATTTGCAAATAATTTGGTACTGAAACACTAAAAAATTGCAAAATCTAAGCAAAAATCCTTTTCTGGTGTGAGAATTGAATATTCTACCAGAGAACAGCTAGCATTGTGTCTTGAAATCTATGTCTCAAAATCTGTACCTCAAAAATTATACAAAACTATCAAACTATGTCCTTTTATTGCATGAGATTTCAACTTTTTGAGCATTCCTTCACACAAGACAGCATATTCTTGTGTGCAGCCTAGTACTTCCTCATGAAAAATAGCATTCTCTCATGCGAACCTATCCTAAAATTTTCAAAATAGAGAGCTTATTAATATCAATTGGTCAACTTTCCATCAGACTTGATTTTTGTCTGGGGTCTGTATGCCTATTTTCCTATTGCACACTATCTGAAACTGCATGTCTAGAGTTCAAAAACACATCCTGGAATCTATCAAACAAATCATTGTGTCAGAAATAGAGCAGAGCCTATAATGAATCCATTCATTTTCCTAAAGTGGTCTCTTGAGTCTAATCTAGCCTTCTGACTTATTGATTTGAGTCTTTTTCATCTTGTGTCAAAATTATCTTCAAAATTCAATCTTTTTACTAAACGGCTAAGTGTTGTGAGCTTGTGCCCACCATCTATTAGATGTCTACCCACACTACTATGGCACAGTATCCTTCATTTACATATGATCTAATCTTTAATCACTTCAATCTTGACAAGGTTGTGTCATTCGATCTTCTTGAATCAATTCATTCTTTAGCTGTCTTCATCTTATTCTCTTGCTTCACCCAAGGTTAATGGTGGAAACTCGAGCTTCATCACACAAGAAATATAGAGAAGCATCTCATACCTTACCTTTTTCCACTCACATGGGTTTGACCTTTGACGAACTCTATAATTCAGGTCTTTACGAAGATGACGGTCTTGGCAATCTTTGATTAAAAATTGGTTACACACCCCCTCCTCCATCAACACAAGGGGTCAATCAAAAATCTCTACATCAATCTATTTTAGGGAGTCCAAAAACTCCTAACATATCTCACGAAGGGACACATAATGGGTCTGAAGGACATCACTCTCAACATGGTGTGGATCAAGAACCCACACCTTCTAAAATTTCTCGATATCAAAATGATGATGACTTCAAGAAAATGATGAGGCATTTCTTGAAAGAAGATAGAGAAGCATATTTTCTAGAGTTAGCTCATCAAGGAGCTAAACTTCCTCCCAACTTTAATGTTGAAGATATCATTACACATTAGGAAGAAACCCCTATCATGGCTATGATGAAATAGATGCATGCCATGCAAGTCAAACTTAACAAACTTGAGAAAGAAAAGGAACCTAAGGAGTTCTCCATGGAGGTCCTATGTCCTTTTCCATTTGATAAAGACTTTTACATGCCCCCATTCCCTAAAAGGGTGGAAATGCCTAAATATGATAAGTATGATGGAAACTCTGATCCTCAAGATCATGTCAGAGAATGTTGTACTCAATCTATGGAGTTTATGCATGAACCAACTTACTTAATGTGCCTTTTCCCTCGATCTCTAGGAGGGTCAGCCATTCATTGGTTCTCTAGAATGCCTCCTACTATCAAAACTTTTGAGAAGTTAATCAAACTATTCTATCAACAATACTCCTAAAATATTCAACATCTAGTCACCATGATCGACATCTACAATCTGAAACAATACTCAAGAGAACCATTCCTAACTTTTCTTAAAAGATGGAGGAAGAAGTTTTCTCTATATTCTAGACCTATTCCAGAAATTAAGAAGCTGGAAATCTTCATCAACAATCTTGTTCTAGAACTCAACTACCACTTGCAAATGTAAAATCATACATCCTTTGATAAGATGGTAGAAAATGCAATCAAAATCGAGAAATTACTTATGCAAAAAGGAGACATATCACTTCAAAAGGACAAGTATGAATCTGGATCTAGTTCTAAGGACAAGAACAAAAATTGGAACAAGAATAAAGGCATTGTCATAGATGGCATTGTTGATACTATTCATGCCCCATCCAAGGCACCCACTTTCAATCTCAATGTTGGCACCCAAGCCATCAAAGCCTCTGAAGCTAGAACATCTGAATCTAACAAAAAGTCATCTGATTATAGACCTTGGGCCACATATCCTAATCACAAATTCACTCCTCTTGGAGTGTCCTTGGAATGTGCCATGAAAACTCTATTGGAAAACAAAATTATCTACTTTCCTGAGATGAAAGTCTTTGATCCTGAACCTAAACCAAAATGGTGGAGAGAGAATGATTTATGTGAATTCTATCACATTAAAGGTCATAACACTAATAACTACATTTGCTTGAAGCACATCATACAAGATAAAATTGATAATGGAAAAATCATGATTGACAATCATAAGAGCAATAATGATCATACAGCATTCATAGAACCATTTCCTAAACATGGTAAGGAAGATTCTTCTTCTCAACCTAATATGGCTACTAAAGTCAATTATGCCAACTCTAGAAATAATGTTGTTATCAATATGGTTGAACCATGTCTATTTGAGTGTTGCAATGTCATCACTATTGTAAGAAAAGATAGAGAAAACCCATCAACTAATACAGTTACTCGATCACAAGCTCAGGCACATCTGCAAGGACAAATCCCAGATCCATCCAATGTCCCTAAGATGCCTTTCAATCTTTCATCTGCTTCTAAATAGAAGGCTACATCTAAATCTTCAAATCCTAAAGACACAAGGCCTACATCATACAGTATTGTCCAACAACTCTAGCATACAAATGCAAAAATCTCCATGTTTGAGTTGCTTCAGATATCTCCAGCTCATAGAGCCATTCTAGACAAAGCTCTTCTCAGATCCAATGTTCTTGAAAACCTTGATTTAGATAGATTCTAGACTATGGTTGGTCATCTTACATCTCTGTAGTATATCTCCTTTTCAGAGGAAGATGATAACTCCTTGAGTCATTCGCATAATGAGCCTTTGCATATTGAAGTCTTGATTCAAAACCATCATGTCAAACATGTGTTGATAGATGGGGGCGCTGGCTTAAACATTTGTTCTTTCAACTTGATCACATAACTAGGATTTTTAGAAATGGCTATTGATCCTAGAAAGAAGATAACTATCAAAGCATATGATGAGCAAGAAAGATCTTCCAAAGGCACCATTGTCTTACCTATCAGAGCAGGTCCAGTTATCAGAGATACTACATGTCAAGTTCTTGATTTACCTTTGGCTTACAACATCCTTCTAGGGAGACCCTAGATACATGAAATGAAAGCTATTCCTTCTACATACCATTAGTTTTTGAAGTTTCCTTATGAAGGAATAGAGGTGACAATTCTAGCTGATCTATATACAACTTGCAATGCATTGAAAGAGAGTGCTAATAAACTTGTTCCTAATAACAGAGAATCTTCCACTAAGCAACTAGAGGTTGCTTCAACATCCAAGATGGAAGACATTGCTAAAGAGGTTAAAATCAAAGAACATGGTATGGGAGAATATACTATAGAGCCAGTCTTATCTTTGACATCTCCCCCTATCTCACCTAAGTCTTATGGACAAACTCTAAAACAGTCTAAAAAGGAGTCCAAAGAACCTCTTGAAGCATATAAAGGAAATTTTGTTGCAGAACAAGTGTCCAAACAAGAGTTTGAAGAGGATGAAGTTGTGCTTGCATGGCTATACAAAGATGAACCTAAATCTCAAGTTGTTCAAAAATGTGACTCTAAAACACCAAAGATCCCTTCTAAGTCATATGGCCCAGGAGACAAATTGATCACAAAAATGGGATACAAAAGAAAAGGACCTCTAGGACTATAGGGTAAAGGTCTTTTGTCACCTCTTAACCATCATGGCTGAGCAAACAAGAATACAAGTCTAGGATATAAGAAGAAGCCTTTCTATCTTAGCAAGAACTCCCCACATGTCTTAGAATAGATTGAACTATCCACAACAAATCAACTAAAGGAAGAAACAACTAAACAATCTGATAGTGATGATTGAAACACCACTGAAGAGATTATTCCTTATGAGCATTTTCTTAAAGAAATAAAAGACCTCCTTGAAGCTGAAGATGATCTAGTAAAAAGAATCAATGTAGTAGAAACACAAGAACCTACTATAGAGCAAGAGATAGTTGCACCACAAGAACCAGCTAATCTTGAAGACAATCAAAAAGACAAAGAGGAAGGTGGTAGTTATTCTAAGACAGATTCTCATGAGTATGAATTCAAATCAGAATCTAAGGGTAACCCTTCTTGGGGTATTCATCCTAACGTTACTCATGTTCTTAGATTTCCTAGAGGCATAGATGAAGAATCTAATGACTATGAATGGGGATCCATTCCAGAGGAAGATAATCTTATTACAGAGAAATATGTTGATGTTATTCACCAATATGCACCTAAACCCAACATAAGTCTAGAGTGAAATGATGAACTTATCGAGTCTGATCCAATGATGGCTGAAGTGGACTTCCATAATGACATTGAGCCTATTCATGAATTGAATGTCTTAAGTTGTAATATCACCTTTGAACTTGAGTGTCGGGTTAGGACCAATGATGACAGATCCATATCTGTAAACACTATTTCCCAATCTTTCATGACTTTGACTATCCAAAATCCTAAACTTCTTGATCAAACCTCTACAAATATGAGCCAAGGTATTTATACCTTTCTCGATGACTATGCCCTTGCTTTCTATCTCAATGCAATTGAGCCTATGAGGACTTCCAGTAGTGAATCAAGTGTTATCATGATGGAGTCATACATCAAGTATCTTAGTCAGAAAAATAAGAATAAGATTAAAAAGGAAAGGAGTTCTGAAGGTGAAAACCACTTTGTGGCAGTCTCAGAACCTACAAAAGTAAAAATAAAAGACGTATCTGAAGGTGAAAACCTCTCTGAGGTGCCTAAGGATGAGATATTTGATGTCCTTCTGAGTCATTTATAGGATAGATCTCCAATTCTAATTGAGCCCACTCAATCCATCAACTTGGGAATAGCAGAAGAACCACAATTGATTCATGTAGCACAATCTTTATCAGAAGAAGAGAAGAAAACATTCACAACATTCCTAATAGAAAAGAAGATCATTTTTTCTTGGAAGTATTCAGATATGCCAGGGTTGGATCATGATCTTATAATGCACCATTTTTCTATAGCTCCAAATGTCAAACCTGTTAAGTAAAAATTGAGAAAGATGCATCCACATGTTGCACTCTTGGTAAAAGCTTAATTAGAGAAGCTACTAAAAGCTGGATTCATCCATGTTATTGACTATGCTAAATGGATCTCTAATATTTTACCTATTTCAAAACCAGACAAATCAATAAGAGTATGCACAGATTTTAGAGATGTGAACAAAGCATGCCCCAAGGATGATTTTCCATTACCTAACATTGGTATGATAGTGGACATGACTGTAGGCTTTGAGATGTATTCTTCAATGGATGGTTTTTTTGGATATAATCAAATAAAAATTGCTCCAGAGGATCAAGAGAAAATTGCTTTCACATGTGCATGAGGTACCTTCTGTTGGAATGTCATGCCATTTGGGTTTAAAAATGCTAGTGCTACATATCAAAGAGCTATGACATCTATTTTTCATGACATGATGCACCAAACTATGGAGGATTATGTTGATGATACTTTAGCAAAATCTATGATTAGAGTTGAACATCTAAATGACTTGAGCAAGATACTAGATAGAATGGAAAAATTTAGTCTTAGACTGAACCCTAAGAAGTGTGCTTTTGGTATCACTTATGGAAAGTTCTTAGGATACATAGTTGCAAAGAAGGGCATTGAAGTTGATACAGCTAAAGTAAAGGCTATAATGGAGATGCAACCTCCTAAGAATATCAGTCAAATGAGGACTTTACAAGGAAGAGTGCAATCTATTAGGTGCTTCATATCTCAGTTGGCAGACATATCACAACCTTTTACAAAAATACTACATAAAGGTGTGACTTTTGCATGGAATGAGGAGTGTGAAAAGAACTTTAATTATATCAAGAAATATCTATCAAATCTTCCTATCTTGATGCTTCCTACTCAAGCAAAGCCATTGATCTTATATGTCTCTGCCACAAATACATCACTGGGGGCATTGCTCATATAGCATGATGAGAATAACAAGGAAAGAGCCATTTATTACATAAGTATAACATTGGTGGTGTATGAAAAGAACTATTCAATGATTGAGAAAGCATGTCTAGCTGTGATCTTTGCATCACAAAAACTAAGACATTATATGTTAGCTCATACCACACATCTGGTAGCTAAGATTGATCCACTAAAGTCCCTACTAAGCAAAGCTGCCCTCATGGGTAGATTAGCCAAATGGGTCATGCTCTTAAGTGAATTTGACATTGAATATGTTGAAAGAAAAGATATTAAAGGCCAAGTTAGTGCTGATAAATTAGTAGATGCACCTTTGTTCAATGACACACCAATGCAAATGGAATTTCCAGATTCCTCTATCATGAATCTTTCTTCTAGAGAATGGCAATTGTTCTTTGATGCTTCCTATACATAGAATGGATCTAGAGCAGGCATTTTGTCTATCACTCCTCAGGGGTACTCCATTCCTAAGACATTCAGAATCAAATTTCCTTGTACAAACAATATTGCTGAATATGAAGCCCTTTTAAATGGTATGAAAATAGCAATTGAGTGGAGAGTAATAGAACTACACATTCATGGAGACTCACAACTTGTTATCCATCAAGTCAATGATGTGTATCAAATGAAGGATGAAAAGCTCATTCCATACAAAAGAATGGTAGATGATCTCAAGAAATACTTCATATCTATCACCTTTGAAAAAATACCTAGAACAGAGAATAGGACTGTCGATGCAATGGCAACGCTATCTACTTTATTACAGTAGCTTGAACATGAGCTAAGCTACGAGTTCCTAGTGGAAGCACTATCTTATCCTGCATATGATTCCCCTGAAACCCACATGATTTGCACTATTGTTGGTCATGATTCATCCAAATATAAAAACCTATTCTCCTATCTCAAAGACTAAATCATTCCTGATACCTTTAACCGCCATGAAAAGAGATACCTTATCTGCAATGCCTCCTGATATGTTATCATTGGTCACGATATGTAAAAATGAGGTCTAGATGGTACACTACTTAGATGTTTAGAATGGGAAGAGTCTCAATGTGCGTTAGAGGAAGTCTGTGATGGTATTTGTGGGTCACACTCGAATGGTTTAACACTAGCTCGAAAGCTTATTAAGGCTGGGTACTATTGGCCAAAAATGGAGAAAGAGTCTATCAAGTTTGCTAAGAACTGTCAAAAGTGCCAAGTGCATGGTAATTTAATTCATGCTCTAGGGAGAGATCTAATTCCCTTTACTACACAATGGCCTTTTCACCAATGGGCATTTGATCTTATAGGAGCCATACATCCTCATTCTTCTAATGGACATACCCATATAATCACAGCTACAGATTATTTCACAAAATAGGTAGAAGCAGTCCCTTTGACTCAAGCGACTGGCAAACAAATTTCTATGTTCATTATAAACTACATCATATGTCAGTATGGAATCCCACATTCAATAGCCATAGATAATGGTGGACAATTCAAAAACATAGACCTCGATGATTTATGTGTTAAATTCAAGATTACACAAAATTGGTGATCTATCTACTATCCTCAAGGGAATGGACAAGTAGAGGCTTCTAACAAGAATCTATTGAAAATCTTGCACCGTATAGTTAATAAGATAGGAAGAGACTGGCATCTCATGATCAATCTAGCTCTCTGGGCCTACAAAACAAGTATCAAAATGCCCACTGGGGCTACACCTTTCACTTTAGTTTATGGGTCTGAAGTGGTACTACCTATTGAGGTTGAAATCCCATCACTAAGAATCAGAATGCATGGTTTAGTAACTGATGATGACTACAGAGTGTCTAGGTTGCAAAAACTTGAACTACTAGTTGAGCACAAAAAAGTAGCATATGACCATCTCAGAGTATATCATAAAAGAATGTCTAGAGGCTACAACAAGAAAGTCAGACATAGAGAATTTCAGGTTGGTGATCTAGTCTTGAGAGAGAATCCTAAAAATCAATCACATAGAGAACGCAAGGGGAAGTTTGAACCCAACTGGCTGGGTCCTTTTTTTATCACTACTACTTTTAGCTCTGGAGCCTATCAACTCTCAATGACTAAAGGAGAACAACTTCGAGAACCAATCAACATTCTCCATCTAAAGAAATTATATGCCTAAGGCATTTAGTCTTTGGTAAAATGTCCTGAAAAAATCTTTAAAATCTGAAAAAGTCCTGAAAAAATAAACATCTTGGTGAAAACCTAGCAATAGGTGCCTTGATGATTCACAAAAAAAATTGAAAATTGAAAAAGTACAAAAAAATTGAAAAAATGAAAACTACAAAAAAAAAAGAAGAAAACGAAAAAAGTGCCTTGGTGAAAACCTAGAAACAGGCACCTTGGTAGCAAAAATAGAATCTCTGCCAAGACAGTGAAAACTTGGCAAATGGGTGCCACTTGTTCAAAATGCTCCATCTATCATCACAATCTTGGTCTTTCCCAGCTTTCAATCTTGCTTTAGTTTGTACATATCTCTTGGTTTGTTTCCACATATCTTTGTTTCAATAAAGTCAATTTGTACACCAATCAGCTCAAGCATCTGTATCCTATCAATGCTTAACACTTGGGGGAAATCAATGTCATATCCTATGGCCTCTAGTACATCTTAGATGAGTCATATCCAATCAGAGTCCTTTGAAGCTTCATCCGAGTCAGTTAGTCTGTCTCCTCTCCAGAAAGGATTTTGCATCTACAACAATGCAATCAAACATCAAATTGAAAACAATCTATGCTTTTTACATGCTTCTATCTCCTTGTATGCTTACTGATTCACATTGAGATTTTTTTTGCATATTGTGTCCCTTCGAGCTCTTTAATGATGTCCTTTACAGTATCTAGAGAGTGATGACTAGGGGCATAATATTTTCTTTGTTTTCTTCTTGTATGTGAAAATCTAACAACTTTGAAAATTTTGGATTGAAATGGTGTCTGTTTGTAAGAGCCTCTATCTCAAATTGGATGGCCATGCGTACCTCAACCATTGATACCTAAAAAATTCAAGGAAATTTTATCTAACTATTGTCTTTTTGAGTGAGTTCTTTATCCTACTATGAAATGCGATCTTACCTGAGGATGTGAACAATAAAGGGTCATTACAGGTAATTCACACTGGATTTAGAATGATCTCTTGACTATTTGATGTGTTTCTAATGCAAGGTGTATTGAGGTCATCATGACATTTATGTTTTGATGCTTATACAAATTGCTATATCAAAATGGACATGATATTCAAGTCATCTTGGTATTTGTGCCTTGGTGCTTATATCTAATCTGACATTCCAAAAATAAAATCAATATTCATATGTCCATGGTTGCCTAACCAGTGGGTGTTGTATTGATTCCTATGCATACAACTCGATATTCATATGTCTATGGTTTCATAACTAGTGGGCATTGTATTGATTTATTTGGTTACCAAAAAAGTTCAATGATGAGAACGAATTGACGCATGATCAGTGACTAGGTCCTAGGTCCTAGGTTTGCATTTCATTTTTCACTTTGCATGATCTCACAAATTCCTTGAACACTTAAACGATTCTTCAAAACCAAAAATACTAAACATGATGCAAGGACTGAGCATTGTATGAAGGTTCCTCCAATGAAATAGCAAGTAGAATCCTTTTTGGGATCAAAATAAAAATCTGAGATCATTCATATTATTAACTACTTGCATAATCGACCTTCAATCATCATAGAAATCCATTTTTCAACTTAATTGATTATCTTACATCAAACTATCAAAATTTTAACTTGGTCAACTCATGGTCAAACCTAGTCAAACTTGGTCTCTAGGACCTCCAAATGATGGAGAATGCATTCTCGAATGTGTATAACCACTTCTCAAATCAATTAACATGCTTCTAAACTATAACACTAACTTTTCTTGTTAGATTTCAATTTTAATCCTGAAGGGGGCATGGTATTACACATCATTCAAGTCTGTAACTCAATTTTGTCAATCAAATCTTTCTCTCAGTAATCAAGACAACAACCACATCTAGTTGTTGATTCATCTAAAGTCCTCATCACTTGGGGCAAATCTATTGCAATCTGGTATTCTAAATCTATCTTGTAAACTGTATTAGCTTTTTGTAACTATCAGTTCATTAGCATCATTTCCTTGTTTCTTCGTAACTAATGGGTTCAAGATGTGATACCAATATGATTCATACAAGGACATTCAGGTCTGGAATCGGTCACTCACTTCTTCACAATCATAAGGTTCAGAATCAGGCATTTTGGCACTTTTTCGTAATCACCGGTTCATTATTGCTATAGTTGACATTATCTTTGGTCACTCAGGACCTAAATCTTAAATCTTACATCTTTAAATCTTTCAATTGGTTTCTATCTTGGAATTGGTTAATCTTTCAAATCAATTTCATACATCTTTATCATACATAGATTATTGTTTGAACCACTACGCTTTGCATAGTAATTCAAAGAGGGGAAAAATGTAATACCCCAAAAATGGGCTATAGGTTCATTAACCTGCTACATCTTCAAATCGAATGAAATCGATACAAATGTCCTAACCTAAGGCACATCTACACATTATCAAATTTAATTGATTATCCTAAATTCTGCATCAGGGAATATTCTTATAAATATTCCTAATTTATCATAATTATTTGGCGATTAATCTTATTTATCCTAAACTTTGATTAATTGAATATTCTGAATATTTAACTAATCAGATTTAATACTGCCACTTAATTATTTAATTGGATTTAATTATATTTATTCCTAAATTGTATTATTTAATTTTGACAATAAATCTAAAATCTCAGGACTAATTGATTAAATTCATATTTAATTAATTAAAGTCAGTTGTCAATATTTAATAATATAGTTTTTGAATAAAAGTTTGATTTAATGATTGATTAACCCATAACTCAATTGTTTTAATTTTAAAATTAGTTAAGTTGAGAATAAATCACTCTATTTTAAATTAATTTATAAATAAATCATGCACAATCAGAAAAGCAGACAACTAGAAATTAACAATCAATTTTAAAATTGAAACTCAACATCTGATGATGAGTTGAAATTTGATCTAAACTCTATTTTGAGTTAAAAACTACTTTTGCATGATTTTTGTGAGTTAATTATCTCTGATTTCTTAAAAATCAACCTGAGTTTATCAAGAGTAATTAATGGCTTTTCTCTTGCATCCTTAAAGCCCTGGATTTATATAAAACCAAGGCTCGGCTCTTCACAATCAACACCTCAAAATTGCATCCTCACTCTGGCAAATTTGTGACTGAAGAATCAATCTTTTGCCAATCAAGGCTATTGTGAGATTTTCATTTATTGTTTTGAGCATTCATACTTTCATATCATAGTTTTTATATTCATTCATAGCATTTCTTAGATTAAATTTGCATTCAAACTCAATTTCATACATTCTAGCTTAGATTCATATAGTTTTTCATTTTTATTGCACAAAAAATTCAAAAATATAGAATAATTTGCATTCATATAGTTTTTCAATTCTTTACATTCAAATCCTTCATTTAGGTGTTGCATTTTCATTGATCTTGATTCTAATCTGAGAACATCATACTCGCACCTACTAGAAGGCAGTAAATCACCTGGTTAGCATAGTTTCAATTACTTGCAGATGTCAGTTTTTGCTAACCTCTAATGTTTTACTAAAGTGTTGTGTCTACAGCTAGATACAAAATTCACACACACACATTTGAGGTCAAATTCTGATGGCAATTTGTCAGATTTGCAATGCACATTTGTCAACATTTTGACATATGTGTACATCATCATTTTTGCGTTGGAAATTTTGATAGAAGAGATAACTGTCAGTTTTCTGACATTCGAATCCATCAAAAACTTGCATAGGGATACCAGCTTTGTTATGGTATTTCTTATGGTCCACCTATCAGAAATCTGACATGAAGACCTATCGAAGATATAGCATGGCTATCGCAATCACTTGTCAAAAAGAATTAGTTTTTGATGTTCTAACTGTTGGAATAGCAACAGATAAACCTATCACTGCTATAGCATTATTATTTCTCCAGTCTGTCGAAAAGTACATAACTCTAACATTTCAACTGTTGGAAGAGCGATGGTATGCTAGTACATCTCTGAAAGGTAGCCCCGTCAGAGATATAGCATTCCTGTCACAATAATTATAAAAAATCAATTTTCCTGACATTTGATATGTCAGAAAGGCGATGAGTTGGCCTATACTTTGACGGGAAACATTGTTGGATGTATAGCACTACCGTCAGAATAAATTATAAAGTGTCAAAAAATTGATGGATATGGACATTAAAAATAAGAAAGCTCAAGAGACCATCATAGCTTGTCTCTTGGTTTGGTCTATATTATTGACAGAATGTTATACCTTTCATTAGCTCATCAAATCCGGGGATTTGAAAGAATTTAATAGAATATTTTCATGACAACGTATATTATTTAAGTTGACGTTGCATGAATTTATCTAATTCATGCACTTGTAGACTATGAGGACGGTGAGGGGATGCTTCTTTATGGCCGCCCTTATAGTATACAAGTGCGTGAAGTATATAAATTTGTTCAACATCAAACTTAAATAATGTACATTATACATGAAAATATTCTATTAAATTCTTTCAAATCCCTGAATTTGATGAGCTAATGAAAGGTAAAATATTTTGTCAATAATATAGATCGAAGAAAGAGACCAACTATGATGGTCTCTTGAGTTGTGTTATCTTTAGTCCTAGCTACTGGGTAAGGCCTGGAAGACTTATACCTATCGATTGTCAAGAATAATCATTGCCTTGCATTTATGTACACTACACAGTATCCAATATAATTGATCCCAATCTCACAAAAACATTTTACACTTATGCATCTCATCAATACTGGAGGCCTGAATTAATTTTATATGATCACTAGTACATTTTGTGCATGGAAGAGAAACAATATCCAAAGTTTCTAGATAACCATTTTTGAGAAGAGGAATGAGTGGATGCCAAAGAAGGGATAATTATGAAGGTTTTAAAGAGGTAGGTTACTGAATCATCATCTCTACATTGGTACTCGATCTGGCCTCCACTCCATTTACAATTTCTCAGAATCTAAAAACTCTCCATCATTGATTCCCGTCATTTTTTTAGCATCTTCATGGACTGAGACCTTAAATTATTGAGCTTCTCTTTGTTTTGAGAATAGTTTAACATTCTCTGCTTAACAAGGCCAACCATGTGAAGGTGAAAGCTCATCTAGCCCCTCCTAGGAGCCTCTTATGACCCTTTATGACATTTTAAGACCTCTAAGATGTATTCTTAGGGATCGTAAAGGGTCGTAAAGGGTCATAAGGGGTCCTGGGACAAAACAACTGAGAAACATATATGTAGGCATCATGGTCACATTTTTTTGGAGACACAACATAATTGAGTGGTATTCCCAGGTGATGCAAAGTAGTGGTTTCTTTGCATCATCTGGGAATACCACTCAATTATGTTGTGTCTCCAAAAAATTGTGACCATGATGCCTACATTTATGTTTCTCAGCTGTTGTGATATCTACATCATAGTCTGTAGTTGTTGCAGCAACAGAGCCTATATTCCACAACAAAAAGGAAGACATCTTTTTAGCTTGGGTCTAGATCCTACCCCAATTGTCGAAGGATCTAGGGCCAGGCTAGAAAGATGTCTTCCCATTCTATCTGCAACATTGTGTCCATCCATGATCTCAGGAATATCATTGTCTTTCCACTCTTCATTTGCCAAAATATATCACTTCTTCAAGCTTGCAGAGTAATCTTATTAATAAAAGAACTCTTGCCAACATTAGGGTACCCACAAATCAAAATAGTTGATGTTATTGGTGCTTGTGCTCAAGGATATCGATTCACTATTTTGAAATGGCCAAATCATTTTTATTTCAATTATAGAGAAAAGCAGTGGGAGAAAACGAGCGGGTTAAAGTTGATCGAGCACGAGAGAAGGCATTGCATTTTATTTGATCATGAATGCTCTCTGAAATGACCAATCATGTTTTCTATTCGATTCTTTTTGGTTCTTTTTTTTTCATATTCAATAGATAAAAATCATGGTGGTAACCACTTAGCCATCTTCTTGATGTTCCGGGTATTTTACAAAGATACACGTATGTGGATTTATCATTTAGTTGCTTGCAATTATTGGTCAAATGCAAATATTTTGTCAAGTTGAAAGGGCAAGATATCAGTTTGGTGTTTTTGGTTATGTTAAAAGTTGATTTGGTAAAACCCTCAAAAAACACACTACATGTTCTAAAATGTAAAGAAGTTGAATGTTAAATGTAAGATATATATATCATCCATAGTAATCAAAAGAAAGGACATGAAACTTATAAGGAGATTTACCAGTCCAAAAATATAAGTGAATAGGAAACATGATTGGTACCTTATGAATTGGTTTTTGAGGTGCACAATCTTCATCAATATCCTCAGAAGAAGACCCCTCCTCACGAAAAATGCATTTAACACAAAAAAAAAATCTACAAAACTAAACCAATGGCATGTCTAGAACAAATAAATAGAATGATAATAATATGCTGAAAATTCTATCATGTTTAATACACGCAAAAGGACTAGTCCCAACAATTCTTAAACATACTTTATCTGATATGATAATAACATGCTAATTAAACAAATAAAGGTGTTATCTACATTTAATCTACCAATTACTAATTACACAAAACACAAATTTACAAAATTGAACCAATGGCATGTTCTTCGTGTGGTACAAGGAAGATTTGGCTATGAAAAAAAAAAGTGAAACGGCTCATCATTTTTATTTCGATTGGATAGAGAAGGAGTGAGAGAAAAGGAGCAAAAGCTGTGCGTGAGAGAAGGTATGTGATTTCTTCATCTTTCAAGCATCTGGCATCATATTCAACCACAAATTTCAAATGCATTACATTTTATTTGATCATGAATGCTCTTTGAAATGACTGCATTCTACTGGTGTCGTGTCCTAGCCCGTGCTTTATCTCCATTATTTGATGTTATTGGTGCTTGTGCTTAAGGATATCGATTCACTATTTTCAAATGTTTGGATCATTTTGGTCATGATTGTTCCTCTACATGGTCAAGAAATGTAACTGTATAATGATTATATGTAATGTTGAATGGATTAAATGTTTTATTCTTGGTAGAAGTGAATGGAAGAAATAGTGTTGGTGTTAGGTTTCATTTATTATTTAATTCAATGGTTTCCAAGATGTTTTGAGGAGTTTGATCCTTGTTTAATGTTAACTATTCTTGCACAATCCACTCATACAATAGTGAAATTCTATGTGAATGATAATTTCATACAATTGGTTCTTTGGCGTGTATTAAATACAATCTAGTTACTTATTGAATGCTTTGGAGACTATTGGTTTGACTAGCCATACGTTACTAGTGACTGAGATTCATTAAAGCATACAAAACCCTTCATTTTGGGGTTATTGTGTGTGGATTTAAATGTAGGTTTGATTTGGTTAATGTTTAGAAGAGATCAATAAAATATTTAAAGAAAATCTTACATGTTTGGAGAGGTTTGAGAGGCACTTATCATGACTGTACCCTCACAAATAGCGGCATAGACTGGTTTTACTAAGTTTCCTTTCTCTATTTTGAGGTTTCCTTTCTCTTCCATAGGGGTACAGTCAGAGGGTTCATTGAAAAAATGATCCTTTGAATGGTTACTATGAATATGAATGATTTGATAAAGCATATTGCTCATTTTACTTGAAGTTTGGAATAGCTTGTGCAAGGGTGAAAGTAGTTTTGATCATTTTGGTCATGATTGTTCCTGTACATAGTTTGGAAATGTAACTGTCTAATGATTATATGTAATGTTGAATGGATTAAATGATTTATTCTTGGTAGAAGTGAATGGAAGGAATAGTGTTGGTGTTAGGTTTCATTTATTATTGAATTCAATGGTTCCCAAGATGTGTTGAGGAGTTGCTCTGTGTTTAATATTAATTGTTCCTACACAATCCACTGATACAATAGTGAAGTTACAAAATTGAACCAATGGCATGTTTACAACAAATAAATAGAATGATAATAATATGCTAAAAATTCTATTATGTTTAATACACACCAAAGGACAAGTCCCAACAATTCTTAAACATACTAGTTATCTGATATGATGAATTGTTAATAAAGGTCTAATTCTGTAGACTGCTAGCATGAAGGAAGATTTGACCTAGCTAAATCTTCTTTGTACCACACAAAAAAATGTGTGATAACTATGTCTACTCCAACCTTAATTATTTAAGAATTCATCATATCAGATAAAGTATGTTTAAGAATTGTTGGGAGTTCTATTAGACTTTTGTTGTAAACATGCCATTGGTTTTCAAATGTTTGGATTCATGTTTGTTGATATTACTGGCACATTTAATGATGCCATTATATATTTCTGAGATGCTCACTTAAATGACTGCATTCTACTGGTGTCATGCCCTATCCCATGCTTTAACTCTATTATTTGATGTTATTGGTGCTTGTGCTCAAGGATATCCATTTTTTTGAAATGTTGACTGTGGTTATCAAATGAACAGCCTGTGAGCTTCTAGCTAGGCCTCATTTGTATTGATAGCTTAGGGAATTGAATGTATTGTATCATTAATAGTTGAGACTTTGTTAAAATTAAATAGGACAAAGAACAATTTTGATTTAGTTTCTCTATTTTGATCTCTAAGTGACTTACAACTCTAGAGAAGTATATGCAGATTTACGGATGCAGTTGCAGGATACATAGCAGCCGATAATTCACAAGAAATCCATGCATCCAATTTGAATAGAAATTAATACAAATAAATAGGGTCCTCCAATGGCCCAATCATCCAGACCTTGACTATCCCCTCAACCAATGACCCTTCAAAATTGGGTTATCATGCAATCAATGAGTGATCCTTCATTCTCCTAGTCTACCCTGCATCCAAACATATTGGAAATACATAATACAATGATAACAAGTCTTTCACAGTCACCCTTCCCTCAAGGAACACTATCAACCATCCCTTCCACATAGCATTTCACTATTGTATGAGTAGATTGTGCAGGAACAATTAATATTAAACAAGGATCAAACTCCTCAACACATCTTGGAAAGCATTGAAAGGGAAAGAAATCAGTTTGGAGACCTTTGTTGTAAACATGCCATTGGTTCAGTTTTGTAAATTTGTTTTTTGTGTTAAATACATTTCAATGGAACATTAAGCATAGTAATAATATTCTTAATCTATTAGTAATTGTAGATTAAATGTCCATAACACCTTTATCAGTTTAACATGTTATTATAAGATACTAAAGAAGACCTGCTATTTCTCAGAGAAATCTTCACTGTCCCCCACAATGAAGACAATAACGATTGACCTCCCACCCCACAACAAAGAACATTGTAATAAGAATAAGATATAATATAGTGTTAGAATAAACTTTTAACAAAGACATGTAATGCTTAAGTTAATGATCTAAAAAGTTGCAAATATAGGAATTGAAAAAGAAGATAGTGCCAACAAACATTTTTACAAATATGAAACATGAGGAAAAGTAATAAAATTAACAATACCAAGATTCATAGCAATAAATTTCACCTACAGATGAGTTTCTGTAGTGGGTTTCCTAGCATCAAAAATATGTTGAGTTGCATTTGAGTTGTAACTAAGAGTATCATGTAGAATAGACCGTAAACTTTGAAAGCATTCTCTAGCCTGGAAATTAAAAATTCAATCTAGGCAAGCATCAGTAAGTGAAATAAATTATAAACATCAACATCATCATAATAATTAGACATAAATTATAGACATCAACATCAATATAATCATAATCATTTGGAGGGTATTCATTTTGGATATTACTATGTTTCTTGAAAGTTTTTATGATGCTTCTAAACTTTAAAGATATATTTTATGGCTTAGTGATAATATAGATTAATGTTTTTTTTTCTGATGGAATGTTGTTGATCATTCATGGTCTTGAAGAAACTTTTGATTGTTTTGATTCTCAAGTCTTGACGTTGTTTCTCAATGTGATATAGACTGACCACAAGATGGTTCAGTTGGTCCTCTATTTATGTTTAATCATTTGTCTTCTTCATGGTGTAAGTGTCAATATGTTATAATCCAACCAGCATGTCATACCCCCACTTCTGACAAACCTCACAGCATGCAAATCATAGCCAAAGACTTGGGTGATCAGCATACTCAAACAATAATTACCCTTAGGAAATAATGATCATTAATATTCATTAATGGTGGGTGGTGATTCCTTGGTAATAAAGGCATTGACAGCATTCATCATCTTAACCAATTCATGGGTGGTGATCCTTGAAATAGCACAATTAGTAAAATGAAATAACAACATAACATAATTTGGAGTGAGGAAGAAGGAAAATTGGAAAACTTTCCAATTTGGAATATGGAATAATCAAGTTGGAATTGGAGAAGAATTTAGAAATAAACTTGAATTGGAAAAAAGCCAAGTTATCTGGTTCTTTATTTGAGGCTGGGTTTCGGTTCTACTTTTTGTTCTCCTATGGGTTCGACTTGGGTTCCTTTGGTAGGAACTTGGGTGCCTGGGCCAATCCCGAGTGCACCTACAGTATTATAAATATGATACACTAGGTATTTTATTCATAATTTTATAGGCTAACTCATTATTATGGTAACATGGGTATTATCACACTCCATTCCTTAAAATGGTACCCGACATGGAGTGTGGTTCAAATGAAGTTGAACCAAATGCTGACCATGATGGTTATGATCATGATGAAGATGAATATGAATATTAAATCTAAAATATGGCTTGTAATTTTAATTTTCATTATGAATGAAGAAACTATAGATTCAAGTTGACTCATTCTATGTTGTAGTATATTTGTTCCCTAGATCTACCATATTATATATGTGTAGCCTATAAGGGACATCTTCTGCTCATCCATGTATCAGATCTCGGTAAGAGTTCTTAGGAGAAAGACAAGATGTCAGTGGGAGATGGAGAAACCAATCTCAGAACACCACTTGAAGCCTTGCAATGTTGAGAGTGGGATAAAGGCTACACTTGAGACCCTATATAAGGAAAAATCTTATTGAGCTTCACTTTGTTTCGAGAATAGTTTTATATTTTGTACTAAATAGGGCCAACCACATGAAGGTGGAAGCTCATTTGGCCTCACGCCCCCCCCCCCCCCCCCCTAACATCACTCTAAATTCCTCGTTAACATCTAACATTCATTCATTATTTCATCCATTAATAAAATGTAACATTCATTAATTATCACATGATAACATTCATTAACACATTAATAAAATGTAACATTCATTAATTATCACACAATAGCATTCATTAACATATTATAAAATTTATGAACATTCAATACCACATAATTAAATTCATTGGCACATAAAAATCAGTCATTATCAATTAAGGTGCATAGATGACAATCATTTTTTTTTTCTTTTGATTTCTAGTTTTTAATAAGTAATCGCTAAGAGCAACATCGATATCATCATAATGATCATCTACCCTATCATTAAATCTCAATGCACAACTAGTTCTCTATTGATGCAAAGGGGGGTCATCTGCAATAACATATAAAAGGGTTAAATTAAAGACATTTTATTATAATTAAAAACATTAAAAACATTTTAAAGTATTTCAGTACTTTACAAGCCATAATCGTATAGCTCTTTACCTGATCTAGTCACATCATCAACATCGAGATCAGTTTGTCTGGCCTCGGCCTCAACCTCATCCTGCTCATTAACAGTGACCACTACACTCTCTATAGCTGCAATAAAAATTGTTACATTAATCCAAACACCAATTGCAATTAAATTTGTATTACTACACTAATCAATTTAATATGTTTACTTGTATTACTCTGATGCACATCCTCATTGTCATCAACACGCACAGGTTGTGTACGGCAAGAATTGGTAGGCTACATTTCAATTTCATATGCATTTATGTTATCATTGTTTTCTTATTTAAAACAAATTTACTCACTTTATGTTGGAACCTTACTAATTGGTAAATAATTAAATTTGAAATATCATCTATTTAGCTTACTTACCGCGACGAATCCATTAGTAGAACCTTGTGCACTTATTTTTCTTTCTACCATGGCTTTATAGCCTTGTTGGAAGCCAATTCTCTTGTCCTCTTATGTGAGGCTTACATTGAACTCTGCACCCTACATTTTTTCTTGGTATCATCAAATTTTATTTTATTGTTTCATCAAAACAAAAAAAGATTTCAAATTATAAATAAATATTATAAAGATCAAAGAATTATTTTCAATGTTAAAAGCCATCTACAGATTGTATTTTTCTTCATTCAATTCTGACAATATTAACACTTACAACTCGTGCAGCAAGTTTTGAATAATCGTAGAGCCTAGCTTATGTTGCACGTGCTTTTGTAGTCTTGCCTTTGTTGCCTTTGATGTGTTAGGCAGTCTATGAAGAGATTGAAATATGTTAGTTCATATAAATATGAAGAGTATTTAGCACACAATTACATTCTTAACAGTATCACATACCTTCTTCTATTCGCTGGTGGTGTATTTCCATTTTTTATTTCAGTTTTCTCATTCACATCCAGAATAAGAGATTTCCACTCTAAATCAAGAATGCAAGGGGGCATTGGTAATTTGGGTTTTTGGTTAATGTGCACCTGAACTGGTCTCTAATATACCTCAAACATAACCCAGCTTTTTTAAGGAGCTTACCCTTCTCAAATGCACGAGGTCCAAAAAAGTTTTTCATACTCTCTACGAGATCATCCTTTAACTTTGGATTTTGGGTTTTCCACATTTTAAGAAAAAAACTAGTGTTAGATTCAAAAATGGATGTAATGATAACTATCCTAGCAATGATATGAAATCAAAATAGTGGATTGGGGTTTTAATTCGGATATGATGTTTCACCCTATACAGATGGTGGGCTCGAATATCTGCAAACACTCATCATTGAGTTTACCATAAAAAAACATCATTCCCTGCAAAATATTCATGGGATCATTAGTCAAAGGATATAATAGTATAAAATAAGAATACAATAGATGTAAGCTTCTCATATTGAATGCAAGGTGTAACTAACATACGATTGTATAGTAAAACAAAGGTCCAATATTTAAAGTACTTGGAAGTTTTTCTATTTTCAAGGGAACTCCTTCTTCATCGCTCATAAGCGATATGCAATCCTTCACCATTCCCATACTAGGAATACTAGTACATCCAAGAAAATCACCATCAAGTGTTGCATCCTCTGTTGCATAAATTGAATCCATTACGAAATGGCCCTAAGAAAGAACACTTCAAGAGAAATAAACATATATATAATGATAGAGAAAATAAAATTTGTGTATGAGTAGGTGGTGCCATGGTGTCTGTGATCATGCTACGTGTTTTTGACATTGCAAGATGTAGTACATCTGAGCCTGTCATCATATGAGGTGGCGATAGTAAAAAATCATTGACACGTGCTCAAGAATAAGATTGTTAGAGCATAATAAAAGTAGTGATTAGCATGGACAATATTGTTAGAGAGTAAAAAAAAATATAGTCCAACACATGATCTACCTGAACCAGTTGCAATACCCTCATCATGGTCATGAGGATCAAAATTACGCAAAAAAAAGCTATAAAAGCAACACATCCGCTTATTTTTTAATGACATAAAAGACTACTATAACATAAAAACTATTATTGAACTTGTTATAATTAAAAATTAAATTAATACTTACTTTGTAATTTTGAGACAGGTGCATCAGTTTAGTTGCCCTCTTTTGTGACTCAAGAGTCGGAGGGAATATAGATGCCAATTTAGCCAATCTTTTTCCAATTTTGTGGAGGCATTTTTTAAATGTAGAGGCCGGCTCATCACAAGTAGCCAAATCAACAACTAGGCCCTCGTCAAAGGACTCCTCTTCAAGGACTGTGGGTTCCTTTCCCTTTCTTTTCTGACCACCTGTCTGTGACAATAATATTACTAACACTATTACAATTAATCTGAAACAATGATGAAAAGAATATAATAAAAAAAATTATTTAAAATTTTACTTCTATCTAATTTGTAGTACAATAACAAAGAGGTATACCTGCTGGGAAGAAGTGCATGCATGATCATCATTTTCCCCTCTACGTGGTTGCTCCATATTGTGGTCATGTGTTATTATTTAATGTTAACCAATAATTAGAAAGGACTACATTGATAAATTTCATTAGAAGATGATGATGGAGATGAGGTGGATGGTGAGGAGACTCTCTAAATGTGGCTAGCAAAAAAACTCAATTATTTAATGGTACATAGTATGTACCTGCACCCTAATGATAGTGACATCATTCATATCTATGCAATTCAAATTGCAATCAATAAGTAGCTCTTCCCCTGCACTTATTTATTTTATCTCACATACAAATACATGATTTCCCTTGCATGCCTCAAATATGCAATTGGGTTGCTTAATAGTTGACAAAGGTCGCATGCTATTTATAAAACCTACAATATTCCTTGATGCTTTTGGCCTTCTTTCAATGTATATAGCCACTCTTTTACTTTTCTCATTGTCTTTTTGTTGAATATAATTTGCCGAGAGTGCATACCTACGCATACTTTTTTTATATTGAACAATTCGCATCCAACTTTTATAATCGTAACAAGGTCCAACATACTCCATCAATTCAACAACTTTGTTGTAAGAGACCTTTATGTCATCCATGGAAAATAGGCCCAAACCATGTATTCATGATGGTGCAATACAATATATCTTGCCTTTAACACTAAAATCAATGTTTATTGGAGGAAGTTCCTTGGGGACCCATTGTTTTAGTAGATTTTGGTACCTAGAGGCCACCTCGATGTCACATTTTCTCTCATCATCATAAGAACATGACCCCCCTTGAGCAAGGAAAAATTTCATGTGTTTATTGAATTTCCTTCTAGTCTTTTGACCTCTAGTTGATCTTCCTAATTCAGACATATTAAATGACTCACTTTCTTTGCTCGAGGAAGACACATCTGACAAATACCTATTTTTTGGTACCTACACTCCATCAAATGAGAGAGATAGCAAGTAATGTGAGATATTTTGCAAATTGTGAAATACATTAATCTCTATAGGGTGTATTGACTTATACCTGTCGATCCATGAGACCGTGTGGAATGCTTGTGAAAGGGATCCAGGTACCTACATATGTAATTCAATTATCTAATGTTAGCTAAAAAAATCATGATACATATACTCAAAATCACATAGTAAGTACATTAAAAACCATAAGCATCCCATAGTAAGTACATCATGAATTAATTAGATTAACCATTGATTGCATAACTGCACATTTCTATCAAGAAATCAATATTAAATAGATTAAGAAATGATCATGTAATTGTACATTTCATTCATGTCATTCATCTTCTTCATCTAACTAATCACCATGATCATCATTGACGTCGACATCACCACCACCACTTTCATTGTCATCATCCTTGTCGTCATCGTCATCATCAGCATCAGCATCATCATCATCATCAGCATTAGCATCAACATCAACATCAACATCATCATCATCATCATCATCATCATCATCATCATCATCATCATCATCATCATCATCATCATCATCATCATCATCATCATCATTATCATCAGTAGCATCATCATCATCTTCTTCTTCTTCTTCAAGAAAACTTGCGTCAGGAACATCATCAACTAATTGTTGTTCGTGATCATCATCTACATCATCTTCTAGTTGTTTGCAATCTTCTTCTTCCATCGCATTATACCTCATCAGCCTTCCTCTTGGATCATGTCTAACAAAAAATGACCAACCCAATTTATGTGGAACCTCTGAGTAAAATACTTGTTCACATTGGCTTGGAAGAACATAGGCCCCATCCCCAACTGGCTCAAACCACCTTCTATTAATCATTGGAAATCCATTATCATGTTCAATAATAGTTCTATCAGGATCATTTTGATTAAGTTGTAGCCTGTACCATCTAAAGATGAAGAGAACTAATCTGAAGGAATTAAAGTCACACTCAAGTATATCATCCAAAATGCCATAATATCAATTTTTAGACTCTCGAGGATGTAAGTCATTTTTGGATGAAATATTAGTCACCTGAAAGACTGCACTTATCCCAAAATCACAAGTTTTCTTTGTTTCATCCAAATTTTTGATGCAAAATTTATGACCATTTCAAAACATAGCCTTGTGGTGTTTGACCTGCAAAAATATGTCAAACATGTATAAATTAATGCATTGAGAGTTCATAAACATACGAGTGATTAACAAATTTATACGTACCTAGAAATCTCTTAAACCATGTGCTAAATATATTACCCTTTGTGTAACATTTGGATCTTCGTTATGATGAGCTTCATTAACCAATGAAGACATAGCTTCCCATGTTAATGTGAGACCTAAATGATGACATCATTCAATCCATTTCATCATCCAATCTTGATTGTTTGCAATATACAAATGTATTACATCCCACTCTCGAGCAGTTGTACAAAAAATAAATAGACAACTTACAACCGATTAATTTAGAAGATTAATAATTAATTAACAACTACAATAACATCTTATAATTTATTACCTCTCACTTTCCTCATTCTACCTTTCCCCACCAAGTACTCCCCTTAGAATTTTCTAATGGTGTCGAGATCCCAAATGCGATCTATATGGATATTTGTTGCAAGCTTAGGAATATATTTAATAATGTACACCATAGTCTGGCATACCATATATCCCTCCACCATAGAACCCTCAAGACGTGCTCTTTGCTGAACCAAAGCCTTCAAAAATTTTAGGTGCCTCTCAACCATCCACATTAACTGAGTGTGTACGGGTCCACACATTTCAATCTCCTCAACTTGGTGTATGAGGTAGTGTTCTTGTGCATTGAAAAAGGTTGAAGGTAGACACTTTTTCATTTCACACATTAGATGAGGAATTCTTCTCTTCTAGTATTTTATATCTACTTTATGGATTTCTTTAGATGACAACCACCTACAAGACATTCAAGACACAAAAATATATAAACATGAGACTTTACAATATATACAACAAATTGAACAGATATCATTGCTTACCTCATGTATTTTCTAAGATCATATATCACTTGTTTGATGTTATTGTTGAAGTTCTCTGGTAGAGATAAGGGTAGCACGTACTACAACAAATATAAAAATAATCACGTCATTCTTTTCTCATATAATACAATGAGAAGTACATGCAATTTACAAATATATTATAAATACAAAAGAACATGACTTACCTTGATGAAGGTATGTCAATCATGTGTTTTCAACCCTGGCCCAAATTCACTTTTCTTTGATATGGTACTACTTATGTTTGCAGCAAATCCTGTGGGAAATTGAATTTTTCATATGACTTTTTTTATGGCATCACTTTTCTATTCTATTAATAACCAAGGAAGGGAACTTATATTAATCCGTTCTCCATTTCTATTTAATTCAATGAAATTTTTCATTGCATGATTGGATTCATGAATGTCGGTACAAATTTTGACAATTTTTTCTTTGTCACACCTTCCATCCAATATCTTCCACAATGTCTCTGTTACATTCTTTCCAATATGCATAGTATCAAAAAAATGCACAATTTGTAGTTGCCCATAGTAGGGAAACCTACTAAATTATCTAAGATAACTTTTTAGTCCCTTTGGAAAGTGCTCAGTAGTGTTTCCTTGACGACATTCACGATCATCAATCACATAATCAGCAAACAAAACATAATATAAATATACAAATTCCAAACATAGACCATTAGGTAGAATGGTAGTACCTTGACGATTAATTCTATTATATTCCAACTTCCATAGGTGAGGTGTCATTCTCCATGGCTTAGATGTAGTCTCTTATTTCTCATTGAAAAGATGTTTTTCGGTAATTCGATAGTTATGATTTTTGTGAAGAAAGTATCTATACTCATCAAACACCTGCTTTCCTAAACTTTTTGAATGATGACATTTCATCTTTGGACCACAAATTGGACATGCAAATTTTCCCTTTGTTTGAAGACCTACAAGATAATGATACAATTGGATTAAATATGTTAATTTTTATTTTTAGAATTATCATGTGCAACTTGAATTCACCATAACATACCAGAAAAATGTGTTAGCCCTAGGGCATCATGTATTGTCCATACAAGAATTGCATGGAATTGAAATTGTCTATCTCCTATTGGTCTAGAGATGTCATATATAGTGACACCTTTCCGTAACTCCACCAACTCGTCAATAAGAGGCTTAATATATACATTCATATCTTTAACTTGGTATTTACCTAGTTTAATGAACAACAATATTACATAATTATTGTGACCATTTTACTGCAAGATTTATAATTACATGCAGATAACTATTAAATGATCAAATACTTGGAACAATCATTGCCAACATAATGTTCTCCCTCTTTATTGACATCCAGGGAGGAATGTTATTGTTGATGACAAAAATAGGCCAAACAAAGTAAACAAATCTTACCTCTCCAAATAGATTGACACCATCCGCTACCACTAAAATCTTGAGATTTCAAGGTTCTTTGATAAAGTGCGGCCACTTTTCCTCTATGTCCTTAAATATAGAACCATCTACAGGCATTCGAATAATTTCATCTTGACTCCTATTGCGTGCATGGTAAAAATTAAATTGTTCCAAGCTACTACACTTGAATAATCTTTGCAAATGTGGTATAATGGGGATGTAACGAAGAACTTTGTGAGCCACCTTTTTTGTTATTTGATCTGTTCGATATCTACTCGTATGACATTCAAGAAATTTTGTTGCAAATTCATGTTCTTTATGATAAATAATATGATCATTGGGACAAGCATCTATTGCTTGATACTCTATTCCATTATCTTTCATAGTGGCACATAATTCTTGGTATGAATGAGGGAGAATATTCGATGGTGGTAACAAAAACTCAACTATCAATCTATAGAAAAAAATATAAGTTGTTAATATTAACAATAATTATGGTACATGTTTCACCCTTTAATTACTATAATGACATATATGACATACCTTAGCATATGTGACATTGTTGTGTTGGATAAACCATTCATAACCTTCAAGTTCAACAACAATAATACAACAAAGAGAAGAGTTGTTTGGGAGCCTTCGTACAGGGTCGTGGTTGCCTTCTCAAGTAGAGGTATATCATGGATGACATCAACATCATCCTGATCATCATCATCAGTTGTCCCAATACCAAATGTGTCATGGATCAATATATTAGTACCATCATCTAATGCATCATCGTCATCTTCCATGGGATCGTAATCTTCAGCTTCAATATTTGCACCTCCATGATCCTCCACTTCCAAAGCTATATTCTCCATATTCACACCTCCATGGTCCATATCATGTACTCCCCTAGGGAGGTCGACCTGTATAAAAATGATGAACACAAATAAACCATGATAACGATCTCATCATCAAGTGTATTTCATATATATATTAATTGTTAAATAAATATAATGAAAAACTTACCAATTCATGATAATCAAACCCTCCTTCAATGTGACCATTATCCCTACAATGTCTCTTAGTTGTTTTGATTAGCAATATTCTAGTGTTTAAGCCCTTACAAATATTGCAGGGACAATAACATTTTCCATCGCCTTTTCTTTTCAAGTTCGACCACAATCTATTGATTGTATCCCCATTACCTTCTTCACTTGGATTGTTTGACATGATCCTTCTTCACTTAGATTATCTATAACCTAATTATATATAGAAATTGAAAACTTAGTTATGAAATGATGTTGTAGTATAGTATACCAAATTGAAACACTTCTTTTATTGTAGTCTTCCACCTCAAACTCTTTCCTATTATGCCAAGAAAAAAAGATATTCAAATAATATAGTAGTTTGTAAATCAAAATAAAATATCATATATATTATACACAAAATATTATCCCTACAATGCATCGAATTTGACCAAGCACTACTAGGAGCTAGACCTGGCAACAAATGGACTTGTGATGGTTTTCACAATAATACATTTGTTGCAAGGTATAAGGTCCCACTAGTGCTTAGGTAAATCTACATGGTGAAGGTTTTATATGTTGTATATGTTGTGTGTGTGCGTGCGCATAAAAAAGGGGGCCTTTATCTTTGATCTTAAAATGAAAAATATACATATCTAACACTGTTTGAGGGTGCATGGAACAACAAATGGAGGCAACTTGAGACCACAAATGGAGGCAATTTGTTGATTGAGGGTGTAGAGAACAACACCCGTCAGTACTTTTATCGAATTGTAAATTTCAATTTTGAACCACTCTGTGAATATAGAACATGGATGTAATCTTAGAAAATAACAAAATGAAGACACGACAGATTACTTATTTTGTTATTCTACATTACTTACTATTTGAGTGCATGTTCCACCTGCAACTTGATCAAGTCTTGTTTGATGCTTCAATTTTGTGTTCACTATCCTGTAGAAGTACACAGTTTTGTATTTCCCCAATATGTTATTCAAAAAACAACAATAGAATAAAATACTTGTTGAGAAAGATCATCATAAGAGTATCAGAAACTCGAGATCCAAAGGTAACACAACGTTAAGAATCTTATATTAAACCTTCAACTCATGCACCTAATAAATAGGAGAAAAAATACATGAAATTAAAAAATTTAACTAATGAATTATGTTTATCTTCTCATCTTAATCAGCCAAATTTATATGAGATTTTAAAGAAGGCCTCACTCTTAATCATCCAAATCTTCCTTGTACCACACAAAAAACTATGTGATAACTATGTCTACTCCAACCTTAATTGTTTAAGAATTCATCATATCAGATAAAGTATGTTTAAGAATTTTTGGGACTGGTCCTTTGGCATGTATTAAACAAAATACAATTTTTAGCATATTATTATCACTCTATTTCTTTTTTGTAAACATGCCATTGGTTCAGTTTTGTAAAAAAAAATTGTGTTAGATTCATTTGAAATTATCTTCATTGTCTTTTGATTGTCTAAATGCTTCTTTATTTGTCAGCCAATTAATACATGCTAGTATATAAAGAAGACAATCAGTAGACAATGAAGATTTGTCTAACAAAAATGAATACACTAAATTGATTGCATGATAACTCACTGATTGCATGATAACCCCACCAAGCATTCTTTCCTTTAAGTTTCCACAATATCTCAAAGTATGATCATTATTCTTTACTTTCTTCTATATGCTATTCTTTCTATGGTTTTGTTATCTCAGAAATATATCAAAAACATTGTAGATGTGCATATAAAAGTAAAATATTGTCCTTCAATTGTTCAACATTGAAGCATTTCCTCTTGGGAGTATTCTCTTCATTTGTACAATATCTGTCAAAAATGGTTCCCATATTTCTTCAAGATCTATTTTAATCTTTATATTGCAGTTTTGATTAGATTTGACCAATAGTTGATTTCATTAGTATTTTATAGCATATACTCCTAATGTGAAATGTGGAGAGAAAGAAAGAGACACACTAGGTATGAATTACATGATATACCCATCATCACTTAGCACTTAAATAATAAATTATGGATAGGGAGCAACCCCCTAACTTCTAGATGTTTGAGAAAATCAGAAAAAATTGTTTCAGATTTATATTATCCTTTTGAACTAGCACACTGCCATCAAAATGCATAATCATTGGTCATCTCAAGAAAATTCCTATTGATTAGAAGGATATCCTTATAAAAATTTGATGCATGGATTTCTTTTGAATTATCGACTGCTATGTATCCTGCAACTATGGAAGGAATAGTGTTGGTGTTAGGTTTCATTTATTATTGAATTCAATGGTTTCCAAGATGTGTTGAGGAGTTTGCTCCTTGTTTAATGTTAAATGTTCCTACACAATCCACTCATACAACAATGAAATGCTATGTGGAAGGGATGGTTGATAGTGTTCCTTGGGGGAAAGGGGATTGTGAAAGACTTGTTATCATTTTATTATGTATTTCCAATATGTTTGGATGTAGGGTAGACCAGGGGAATGAAGGATCACTCACTGATTGCATGATAACCCAATTTTGAAGGGTCACTGGTTGAGGGTACAGTCAAGGTCCAAATGATTAGGCCATTGGACGACCCTATTTCTTTGTATTAATTTCTATTCAAATTGGATGCATGGATTTCTTGTGAATTATCAGCTGCTATTTATCCTGCAACTACATCTGTAAATCTACATATACTTCTCTAGGGTTGTAAGCCACTTAGGGATCAAAATAGAGAAACTAAATCAAAATCGATCTTTGTCCTATTTCCTTTTAATAAAGTCTCAACTATCAATGATACAATACATTCAATGCCCTAAGCTATCAATACAAATGGTGCCTAGCTAGAAGCTGACGCGCTGTCCATTTGATAACCACAGACAACATTTCAAAAAAATGGATATCCTTGAGCACAAGCACCAATAACATCAAATAATGGAGTTAAAGCACAAGCTAGGGCATGACACCAGTAGAATGCAGTCATTTTAGTGAGCATCTCAGCAATAAACAATGGTGTCATTAAACATGCCATTAATATCAACAAACGTGAATCCAAAAATTTAAAAATAGTGAATCGATATCCTTGAGCACGAGCACCAATAACATCAAATAATAGAGATAAAGCACTGGCTAGGGCACGACACCAATACAATGCGGTCATTTCAAAGAGCATTCATGATCAAATAAAATGCAATGCATTTGAAATTTGAGGTCGAATATGATGCTAGAGGCTCAAAAGATGAAGAAATCACATACCTTCTCCCGCACCCAGCTTTCGCTCCTTTTCTCTCACTCCTCTAATATCCAATTGAAATAAAAATGATGAGGTCGTTTCACTTTTTTTTTCATCTATACCCCGAATCTGTCAAAATTCTGATGGTCAATTAAACACCCATCAGAATACTGACACCATTAGGGCCTATTACAAAAAAAAAACATCAAATCCATAAAAAAAATTACCCATCAAAATTTTATGTCAAAATTTAGCCCCAAATGTAGTAGTGTAGTTTCCTTGAAAGAAGTGTGCAACTATTTCACAATCTACCTTATAGATTGATGAATCTAAAATGCCTTACAATCCTAATTCATAAGAAATTAAAAGAAACTTACAAAGACAATCAAGTGTTGAAAATGGGCATAAAAATTCATTTTAATGTATCAAGTTTTAGTACATTCAAGAAGAACTAAGTACCTTCAAAAAATAGCAAAAGGTCTCAAACCAAGGCTGTATGTTTTCTATCTAAATTTCCAGTTGATTTTTTCAACACTTCTAAATGATCTTGGGAATCCTTTTATAGAACAAGGATTGCAACAAGCTTTGAATCATTTAGGGAAAGGTAAATTATCAACTACCAAAACAACTTGTGGCACATAGAGTAATTACAAAAGGGATGACCGAAAAGCCCAGAGATATCAAAATCCAATCTGATTTACAATTTTAGGCATAATCTTACCAAGTGAGCTGCAAGGACATGACTTATTTCATTAAATGGCCTCTTGCCCATAACTTCTCAATCAATGGCAAGACTGTCTCACCTACCTCCATGTGCCATAATCTCCTTCTCAGAAGAATGTCTCTTCAAAATCAAAATTTAGTAGTGATCAAAGAAATTTGATCTGATCAACCACCATAACATTTATTCATTCTCTACTTGCATTTTTTTCCTTTTTATCTCTACAAAATCAGATCATACTAGGTCAAAAATTTGATCTTCCCGGCTCAATCAATTTCATTTCTATATCATCATTTTTAATTTATCGACCCTATTGAAAAGCTTCATCAAATTTAAAAAATACGACCCCAACGGGTAAAATCGATCTATATCCTCCCAGCACATTGTGTGGTTCACAAAAGGTCAAAAAACTAATGACCTCCACATCATAGAAAAAATGACTAATTAGAAAGTAGCATCAAATTCCATATGGCACCCAGGCCCCACCCTTTTTCCTTTCTATCAAACTGGACATGCGTCACTTTGGTGTGATCCTGCGATGAGTATCTATCTTGTAGGTTTTAATCGTGGGATTATGCCTAGCATCTGATCAAAAATATATCTTTCCACTCATTACTACCTTTAATCCCAAGCTATGTGACATCATCCTAGACACACGTCACCAAGGCATGATGCCTTGATTAGTATCTAGTGAGAAAATAATGATTGTAGAATTATGCCAACCGTTAGATTAAACTTGATCAAACCTCGCTTTATCTTCTATTCAAACTGGTCCCACAATCTGAGGGTGGACACATGTCAATTAGGCATGATCCTATGATGGTTATAAGGGATGCAATTTTAGTTCAAGGCATCACATCCATCGTTGGATCAAATCTGATCTACCCATCATCTATACTTTTCTTTAGCTCCGACTAGGTCCTACCATCTGCTACGTGTCATTTAGGCGTGATCCCACAAAGGATAAACTATGGACATCTTTTGATAATGGGATTGCACCCACCGTTAGGTTGAAATGGATATGATTGGCTTTTAATACATGATGGAAACATTAGACTTAGGAAAAATATCTTATGGGTCCCGGTAGGATTCATTACTTAAAAGACTTGGCCCATTTCAATGATAACTTAAAGCACATGCTTTAAAACCAACTTAAGTGACTCCCAAAAAGGTATTGAAGAAATATAAAACTGAGGGAGACCCGGGTTTTAAACAAGAAAAACAATTAGGGCTTGGACCAAATAAAACTTAGGGTTTTCAAGAACAAGACTTAAAGGTGGGAAGGATTTCAAAATCAAACAGATACCTCTAAGGAAAAAATTAAAACCAGAACCAGGATATGACATGAAAATCTTTGGATCAAAAATTCCCACAACAACACAACAAGTAATAGTGGACAGGGTGTTGAGTTTGAGGGATATATGCTTATCTTATTCCATTTGTTGATAACTCAAACAAATAAGGTCTGAACACTCAGAGAGGCTTTTTACTGGTAAGCCCTTCCAAATGTGACCAATCTACTTGCAACAGTTTTGGTATTTCTCATTGCAATATACATTCAAGGCTTTCAAGTTGTTTTCCCTATGAGATCAAAAATCCATGTGGACAACAAGGATAATCTCCTATTAAATTAATTTATACATCTAGCATGCCAATCATTCTATAGACAACTCTAGTCTTGAATTTACATTTCATTTCTCAGGTATTGTTTCCTTTGTTGTCTAAAATTGTCAGCTTTTCTTATGTCATTTCTCTTGCATATGATAATTGTATAAATTCATTTTAAGTGCATGTATTTTTTTCTAGTTTCTCTATAGGAGGTACAATGCAAACTTCCTTATTAATTTATTAATTTATTAGAAAGGTGGAAAGAATCTGGATATTCTTCAAGTGGCTAGTTTCTTCATGTGGGTGGTCTTGTCTATTACATCACTCCACCTTCAAGGTAAATGCTAATAATAAATGGTTGGTTTGAAATTTGTATGTTATATCAATCTTGACATTGTTACAATGCTTGTCATTTTTAGTTGTTGTGGAAAACTAAAATTTATGATTAACATGTTGCTTGGAATATATGGTATCAAATCTTTTCAATGCTCCTTTCTATTTGACTTTCATGCTAACAATGTGTGTGCTCTTTTCAAATACATGGACTGAAGTAATATCAGGATCTTTTTTTAGAGAATGATGAACAATTTCATCATTGGAAAAGTGAATTTTTTCTTAGGTGGGGTATTTTTAAACATTTGGTTTTGCATTTCCTAGCTCCAAATTGGTATTGTAAGAGATTGTGATGTAATTTGAGGAGCAGAGTACCTCAACGAGGTTTTTGCAATGCTTTCACATGAAGCCCAATTTTCTTTGTCTCAAACCTTCTTTTCATTCACAAATTTGATTTCCACAAAGTTGGAATCAATAGAGTTATTAGTTCTTTGATAAATCAAAGGCCAAATAACTTCAAGGCATAGGGTCCTTAAAATAGTTATGATTCCTTAGAAAGTAAGCTATTCCCTTCAAACTAATGCCTTATTAGGTAGGGTAAAAACTCTTGGAAGGTATTAAAGTATAATTTTGGCTACCATTGAAATAGTAACTAGGTTCTTGTTATTCACCCATGATAAGATTCTCACCTTGTTCAATACTTATTTGGTGCTTTTATTGCTGCCCAATTTGGTTGCCTTCACTACAATCATTTCCAACTTCTAGGGTTCCTTTGTATCCTTCACTAAAATATCTATGCCCATGACTTGTTTGACAAAATGCTCAAAAGAAGTTTCTTGTCATGGACTACAATTATTGCAAGATATACACAAAATGGAATTGATAAAAAATATTTAGAAACATTCAAGAAAATGTAATTGGTAGGTGTAAAGCCAGACTCCACAACCTTTTCCAACATCCTCCTCGCCTATGCCAAAATGGGAGCTTTCAAACAGGGAATGTACATCCATCAAAATATAAAGAATAGAGGAGTTTTGTCAAATGTTGCAACTACTTTGCTAGGGCATGCATGCAAAATGTGGAAGCATGGAGAAGACACGTGAATTGTTTGACAAAATGCCTCAAACATATGTCATCTCATGGAATGAAATGATTGTAGGATATGTACAAAATGGATTTTTTAAAATTCTTTAAAACTAGTAACCTATACTTGCATCCCCCTACCTTTGCAAAAATGGGAGCTTCAAAATAGTGCATGGGTATTCATCAAAGCATAAAGGAGGGAGGAATGTTGTCAGATGTCATAGTTGCAATTGCCCTACTAGACATGAATGCAAATTTGAGGAATCTCAAATGACATGGGAATTATTTGTCATGATGCCTCAAAGAAATGTGTTCCCATGGATTGCAATGCTCATAGGCTATTCACAAAATGGATTGGATGAAAAGGCTTTAGAAACTTTTAGGAAAATTATAATTATCAGGTGTAAAATCAAATTCCACAACATGTTACAGCATCCTCCCTACAAAGGCAATTGGATACTTAGTAGTAAATATTTGAACACAAGCTTTAATTCAAATGTGGGTGAGTAAAATAAACTAATTAGTAAACTCGATGCAACATATTTTCTTAGCAAAGTAAAATAAGCTAATTACGAAATTCAACCTGACATATTTCCTTAGTGAAAAATGCAAATTTGTTGAAAGTTTTTTTTGGGGCTTTATGTATTATATGCCTACATAATGATTCAAATTCTTAAATAGCTATAAGATTTTGTATGCTCAACCACTCAAACATAAAATGATCCTTCTTTCATTGGTAAGGAAATCCTGCTATGTTGTATAACTAATAAATATTAGGGCATGGATTTTGACGAGTCAATTGACTAGAGTATGTATGAATTCAAATCTCCATAAGCAACTTGTGCAAATAGAAATGGATTAAATACATAACGAACATTTCACAGGCATCTTATTTAAGAGTGAATCTTTTTTCTATTCTTTCTTGTTATTTGAAATCATGTTTAATGGAAAGTACTAGTCTACATGGTATGATTATTCTTTAACAGGTACCAGCTCAATCGAAGAGCACCTACTTTACAAGTGGAAGGATGATGGTTTGATTCCATCGTGCCCTAATATGACTAAATTAATGATCAAATATATGTCTAAATTAATGATTAAATATGTGACTAAATTAAAGACTAAATATATGACTAAATTAAGGACTAAAGTAATGACTAAATATATGATTAAATACATGACTAAATATGTGATTAAAGTAAAGACTAAATATATGATTAAATTAATGACTAAATAAATGACCAATTAAAAATAATTAATGATTAAACTAATGAATAAATCAACAACCTAATTAATGACTAAATAAATGACCAAAATAGTTTAGTCATAAATTTGGTCGTGAGATAATTGACCGGCAATAAACTACTAATGGTCACGTGAGTAAAATTAGTCATTTATATGCAATTTTTAGTAGTTTCTTTAGTCATATATGTTGGCAAGTTGACTATACTAGTGTATATGACGAAGTTTAGTGTTGTCTGTAATACCCCAAAAATGGGCTACAGATTCATTAACCTCCCACATCTTCAATTTGAACAAAATCAACATCCAAGTCCTAACCTAAGGCACATCTGCACATTATTGAATCCTAATTGATTTTATCCTAAATTCTGCATCGGAGAATATTCCTAGCAATATTCTTATTTATCCTAATTATTCTTGATTTAATAATTATTTGGCGATAAATCCTATTTATCCTAAAGTTTGATTAATTGAATATTCTAAATATTTAATTAATTAGATTTAATACTACCACTTAATTATTTAATTAAATTAAATTCTATTTATTCCTAAATTTTGTTATTTAATTTTGACAATAAAATCTAAAATCTTATGACTAATTGATTAAATTCTTATTTAATTAATTGATGTCAATTGTCAATTTTTAATAATATAGTTTTAGAATAAAAGTTTGATTTAATAATTGATTAACCCATAAATCAATTGTTTTAATTCAAAAATCAGTTAAGTTGAGAATAAATCACTTTATTTTTAAATTAATTCAAAATAAATCATGCACAATCAGAAAAGAAGGCAACTAGAAATTAACAACCAATTTTAAATTTAAACTCAACATTTGATGATGAGTTGAAATTTGGTCTAAACTCTATTTTGAGTTAAACACTGCTTTTGCATGATTTTTGTGAGTTAATTATCTCTGATTTCCTGATAACTCAAAAATCAACCTGAGTTTATCAAGAGTGATTTATGGCTTTTCTCTTGCATCCTCAAAGCCCTAAATTTCTATAAAATCAAGGCTCAGCTCTTCATAATTATCAACACTCGAATTTGCACAATTACTCTGGCGAATTGGCGATTGAAGGATTAAGCACTTGCGACAGGCGATTTGTGAGATCTTTCATAGTTGATCATAGTTTTTGCATATTTTTCATATCATAGATTTCATATCGATTCATAGCATTCTTAGATTAAATTTGCATTCAATTTCATTCATCTAGTTTAGATTCATATAGTTTTTATATTATTGCACAGAAAATACAAAAAAATAGATTAATCTAGATTCATATAGTCTTTCATTCTTTTGCATTCAAATCCTTCATTTAGGTGTTGCATTGTCACTGATCTCAATTTCAATCTGAGAACATCATACTCGCACCTACTAGAAGACAGTAAATCGCCTGGTTAGCATAGTTTCATTTATTTGCAAGATTTTGATTTCTGCTAACCTCTAATGTTTTACTGAAGTGTTGTGTCCGTAGCTAGGTACAAAATTCACACACACATTTTTGGCACCCACCGTGGGGCCCTAAAATGGGTTTCCATCCTTTCTATTTCACTTCTATCCATTTTTCTGTCATTTTCTGGTTGATTCTATGATTTCATTCTCTGTCCGTACATTTTTCGTATGACTTTTGTCAGAAAGTCATACCAGGAAGACCCCACAATCATATGATAGTTGATTCTATCAAGGCTCGTATCAGAAGCTATACATTATCATTTGGGAGCTTGATTATCATATGAGAAGACACCCACTATTGTACGAGTTTCCCAACTATCATCTGGAAGGTAACCCACTATCGTATGAGTTTTGATACCAGAATTTTAGGCAATTTTTCAGGTTTGATTCTAAAAACCTAAAATTTGCAAAATCTGAATCAAAATACCTTTCTAGAGTCAAAAGTTGTCTCACAGCCGCAGATTATCATACGAGTCTTGAGAAAAAGTCATTTCACAACCCCTGTATTGTCGTACGGTATCCAGTATTGTGTCATATGAGTGTTGTCACTAGAAGTCAAAAGAAAAATTATCCCTGACAGCAACTGTCATGTGAGTCTTGCAATTGTCATTTGAGAGCATACCCAGTGTCGTACGAGCCTTTAGAAAATCATTTGGGAATTTTCAAAAAGTTGTCAGAGATTGGTCAAATTTTTCAAAAATCTAGTTTTTACAACCTATTTCTAGATCTTGTCAAAACATTCGTTGTGTCAGGAACATAGCAGAAGCTAGAATGAATTTGATCATTTTCCTAAAGTGGTCTCTTGAGTCTAATTTAGCCCTCTGATTTATCGATTTGAGTCTTTTTCATCTTGTGTCAAAACCTTGTCAAAATTATCTTCAAATTCAATCTTCTTACAAAATGGCTAAGTGTTGTGAGATCGTTCCCACCATCTATTGGGTGTCTACCCATACTGCTGTGGCATAGTATCCCTCATTTATGTCCAATCTAATCTTCAATCAATTCAATCTTGACAAGGTTGCATCATTTGATCTTCTTGAATCAAGTCATTCTTCAATTGTCTTCATCTAGCTCTTTTTCTTCACCCAAGGTTAATGGTAGAAACTAGAGCTTCATCACATAAGAAATCTGGAGAAGCATCTCATACCTTACCTTTATCTACTCACATAGATCCAACTCTCAAGCAACTAACCCATTTGGGTCTTTACGAAGACGACGGTCTTGGCAATTTTTGATTGAAAATTGGTTACATACCCCCTCCATCAACTCACAAAGGTAATCAACAAACCCCACCTCAATCTATCCCAGGGAGCCCTAAAACTCCTAACATGTCTCATGGAGGGACACATCATGGCTCTCAAGGACATCACTCTCAACACGATATGGATCAAGAACCCACACCTTCTAAAATTGCTTGATATCGAAATGATGATGATTTCAAGAAAATGATGAGGCATTTCTTGAAAGAAGATAAAGAGGCATACTTTCTAGAGTTAGCTCGTCAAGGAGCTAAACTTCCTCCAAACTTTAACATTGAAGATATCATTACACATGAGGAGGAAACTCCAATCACCACTATGATGAAATAGATGCATGTCATGCAAGTCAAATTTAACAAACTTGAAAAAGAAAAGGAACCTAAGGAGTTCTCCATGGAAGCTCTATGTCCTTTTCCATTTGATAAAGACTTGTACATGCCACCATTCCCTAAGAAAATGGAAATGCCTAAATATGAAAAATATGATGGAAACTCTACTCCTCAAGATCACGTCAGAGAATTTTGTGCCCAATCTATGGAGTTTATGCATCAACCAACCTATTTAATGTGTCTTTTCCCATGATCTCTGGGAGGAGCATGCATTCATTGGTTCTCAAGAATGCCCCCAACTATCAAGACCTTTGAGGAGTTGATCAAATTGTTCTACCAATAGTACTCCTATAACATCAAACATCTGGTCACTATGATCAACATATGTAATCTGAAACAATGTCTAGGAGAACCATTCCTCACTTTCCTCAAAAGATGGAGGAAGAAATTTTCTCTATATGCTAGACCCATTCCAGAAACAGAGAAGCTGGAAATTTTCATCAACAATCTTGATCCAAAAATCAAATACCATTTACAAATGCAAGATCATACATCTTTTGATAAAATGGTGGATAATGCCATCAAAGTTGAGAAAGTGCTTGTCAAAAAGGGGGACATATCCCTTCAAAAAGAGAAGTATGAATCTGGATCTACTTCCAAAGATAAGAACAAAAACTGGAACAAGAATAAAGGTGTCATCACAGACGGCATTATTGATAATATATGTGTCCCATCTAAGGCACCTACTTTCAATCTCATTGTTGGCACCCAAGCCATTAAAGCTTCTAAAGCTAAAACATCGGAATCTAACAAGAATTCATCTGCTTACAAACCTTGGGCTACAAATCCTAACCACAAATTCACTCCTCTTGGAGAATCCTTGGAATCTTCCATGAAAACTCTGTTGGCTAACAACATCATTTACTTGCCTGATATTTGACCATTTGATCCTGAACCTAAACCAAAATGGTGGAAAGGGACTAATTTCTATGACTTTCATCATAATAAGGGTCATAAAACCAATAACTAGGTATGCTTGAAACACCTCATACAAGATAAAATTGATAATGGAGAAATCACGATTGACAATCATAAGAGCATTACTGATCATACAGCATTCACGGAACCATTTCCGAAACATGGTCAAGGAGATTCATCTTCTCAACCTAATATGGGTGCAAAAGTCAATTATGCTTACTTTGGGAACAATGTTGTTATCAATATGGTCGAACCATGCTCATCTGAACATTGCAATGTTATCACTATTGTGCAAAGAAATAGGGATAATCAATCAATGAATGCAGTTACTCAATCACAGACTCAAGCCCATCTTCAAGGACAAAATTTTGACTCATCCAATGTCCCTAAGATGCCTTTTAATCTTTCATCTTCTTCCAAATAGAGGGCTGCCTCAAAATAAAATTCTAAAGATACGAGACCTACATAATATAGCATAATCCAAAAACTCTAGCATACCAATGCTAAATTCTCCATGTTTGAGTTGCTCCAGATTTCTCCAACTCATAGAGCCATTCTAGACAAAGCTCTACTCAGATCCAATATTTTTGATAACCTTGATTTAGACAGATTCTAGACTATGGTTGGTCATCTGACATCTCCACAATATATCTCCTTTTTAGAAGAATATTATAATTCCTTGAGTCACCCACATAACCAGCCCTTGCATATTGAAGTCTTAATCCAAAACCATCATGTCAAACGTGTGTTGATAGATGGAGGTGCTAGTCTCAACATCTATTCTTACAACTTGATCACACAATTGGGCTTATCTGAAGCTGCCATTGACCCTAAAAAGAAAATAACTATCAAGGCATATAATGAAGAAGAAAGATCTTCCAGAGGAACAATTGTCTTGCCTATCAAAATGGGTCTAGTCATCAAAGATACTACATGTGAAGTTCTTGATATACCTTTGGCTTACAACAATCTCCTAGGGAGACCGTGGATACATGAAATGGGAGCTATTCCTTCCACATACCATCAATGTGTAAAATTTCCTTACGAAGGAGTAGAGGTGATGATTCCAGCTGACCTCACTACAACTTTCAATGCATTAAAGGAAAGTTTTGATAAACTTGTTCCTAATAATAGAGAATCTTCTAATAAGCAAGTTGACATTGCATCAACATCCAAGATAGAATAAATTGCTAAAGAAATTAAAATCAAGGAAAATGGTATGGAAGAATACACAATGGAACCAGTCTTATCTCTCACATCTCTCCCATTATCACCAAAGTCTTATGGACAACCCTCGGACAAAGTGAAACCTAATGCTGAAGAATCCTAGGTCATATTCAATGGAAACTTTGTCCCGGAGCAAGTATCTAAACAAGAGTTTGAAGAAGATGAAGTTGTATTGGCATGGTTATATAAAGATGAATCTTAATCCCAGTCAGTCCAAAAATGTGACTCCAAGACTCCAAAAGTTCCTTCCAAGTCATATGGACCAGGAGACAAACTAATTGCTAAAATGGGATACACTAGAAAAGGACCTCTAGGAGTACAATAAAAAGGTCTCATATCACCTCTTGACCACTGTGGTCGAACTAACAAAGATACAATAGGTCTAGGTTATCGAAAGAAACCCTTTTATCTCAAAGGAAGTTCTTCCCATGTGATAGAACAAATAGAACTAGAGAGAGATAACAATGAAGAAGAAGATGCCCATCCTAGTGACAGTGATTTAGACACTACTGATGAGCTTATTCCATATGAATTCTTGCCTAAAGAAATTAATGTTAGGAAAGGGAACACTGAGAGGGGGGGGTGAATCAGTGTTCACTATATTTTAATTTTTCACTTTAATCTTTATACTGAACTTAAATGCTTAAGTACTAAATTAAACATTCACATAAACATGAAACATGAAATCAACACTTGACACCAATATGATTATGGGGAAACCCAAATAGGTAAAAACCCCGATGGTAATTGACACCCACTAATATTTAGCACTAGTGTTTTGTGATCCCTGTTAGAAGATCCTTTACCCTGATAGGAGTAGCTTTCCAATGCTTTAAGTACAGTAGACCTTGTTAAGGGTCAGACCCTGTTAGGAGTCTTTTACAATGATCCATGTTAGGGGAGTGGACTCACTGTCCTAGATCACACTGCTCAAATGGTGAAGGCTACAACCTTCTGATATCAGATACACACTATATCTCTCAGGTGAACTGTCACTATGACACTGCTTGTCAGATTAGTTCCTTTGATGCATTGATGCTTTGACCTCTAGCAAAGCTCTAATACTTCTTATGTTGTCTTTGCATACCTCTGCTCTACTTCTCACAACTGTCTATCAACATCCATGCTAAATACAATGGGTGCACCTTATATTTATATGCTCATACAAAATAAACAACTAGGTTGGCCCTTAGACCTATTACATATAATGTTTCCAAATGAATTGTCTTAAGCATGCTTACAAATAAAAAAGTATACATGTCCGAAACCTAAATACAATGCACACATAGCCTTTACAACATTACATTATAACCGCATACCAAAATACTAACTGTCAGCTCCATGCTCTGTTCTTCTCTGGCACACATTGGTTGTGCAACTTCAACTGACTGTAACTTTCACATCCTTTCATATCTTCTTATGCACTCTTAGACTAAGAAATAATATATTCTAACCAACTTAAATTCTAGGGCACATACCATAATTCAACTGTACACATGTGCACTAATGCTCTGAGCTGCAGGAACTCTATACACTGTCCAGTCTTCAACACTTAACTGATTTCTGATCTTTACTTCAAGTGCGCTAACTCCAAACTGATATATAACTTTGTTGCCATAATGAAAACACTATATCAAGTTGTATATATTATTATAGTCAACTTTCCAACAATCTCCCCCTTTTTCATTGATGGCAACAAAGGAATATGGCCAAGTTGCTAACTGTACTTACTGCAAAAAAACTTTTGTCTTCTTATACATAATCTTATATTTCCCTATACATATCATACTCCATATTCTATACACAACTCCCCCTTTGACATTAATGACAAAGGTGTATCAAAAAACTATATTTACATACACTTACTAAGGGAAAACATCTAGATATTCAATCTTTAGGTTCTGGCTCTCCTTCTTCCAAAAAGTTATCAAGGAGTTAACTATCTGGAGAAGGGCGCATAATGCATATTGAAGCTTCTCCATTTTCTTCAAATCTATGCTCAGACCTTGATCATAGGTTATCATGGTGGCATAAATCTCCTTAATATTCTAATTAAGAATGTCTAGTGAGGGTGCAAGAGGATTCCTCAACTAGGTCTGTCTAGACCTTATCTTTTCCATCTCTTTCTCTTCCTTCTCAATTTTATCAATCTGACCCTGGTAAACATTGTTGCACATGTTCACATCAGTGGATTTTTTTTCACTGATCTCTTCACTTTCTCAATCATAGCTTTTGCTTCTTTGATTTTCTTAAAATGATCATCAGTAAGCTTATCTTGATCCATACATTCTGCTATGATTCTTCTTCCTTCATCTGCAAATTCTTTTAGAGATGCTTGTCTTGTCTTAAGTGAATTCAGGTCTAGTACAAAGTTGCTCATCATTTCATTGAGTCTCTTCTTTAAGTACTTCTCCTCTACCACTATGGTCAAAGATTCTTCTAGGCTATAAAATTTTCTTTTGAACTATGAGATGACTGTACTCACATCATCAACTGAGTGTACCTTGGACACTTTCTTGTCTACAGGTAACAAACTGTTCAAAATGTTTACTGATTCCACAAGGAGAGGATTTCTCATGACTTGTTTCTCCTTTTCCTTCTCCATAGCCAAGACAGTGAACTTAATCAGGTTTTCCTCTTTCCATGAATCCAAACTAGATGTGTCAGGTGTCAAACTTGACAACAATGTTGAGGAGGGAGTGATGGGAGTGTTGTCCATCACTTCTAGTTTTACCTTGGTTAGTTCAATAGAAGTTTCATCTTTCTTTTGTTCTTTTCCTTCCATATTTTCTTCCTCTATCATTTCTTCCTCTTTTTCTATCTCTTTTTCTACCATCTTTTCTCCTTCTTTTCACCAGTCAATGCTTCCTTTTGATGAGAGGGTTGTGTGTTGCTACATAACATCTTAGCTTCTTGTGTGCTCACAAAAGCTTCTTCAAACTTATCCAAATCAGTATCAATGGCCACCATGGTTATTTTTACATTATCAATGATAATGGTGTTTTCCTTGAGTGACTCTGACATGGGCGAAGACTCATCTAACTTTGTTTGTGGTTCCACTATAGGCGTTGAATTCTGAGGACCTGTAGAATGTATCTTGATGGTCTCTGCTACTTTGTCTTGGTCACTAGGTGCTTGAGTGATGGGCGTAGACTTAGGTTTCATGTGTTTCTCTAAGAATACCTTCTCAAAGGCCTTCTCTATTTCCTTCAAGATCAGCTCATAGTCTTTGTTCATGATGTGTAGTGTTCTCATCTTTGTCCTTAAGTGTGGCTTTACCAAATTCAATAACAGTGACTTTTCTTCAACAGAACATACTGGAAGAGTGGAATCAAGAATTTGTTCCCTTATTCTGAGGTCTTCTTCAGTGGCTTGTCTCTTCAAGGTATCCATTATCTCCCATACCTTATTTGTAATTATTTTTTTCAATTCAAGAACTATCTTCTTGAACTTTATCATGTGTTTGACAATCATATCATATATTTCTGATTTGTCAATCTCACTGTATGTTTCATAAAACTTCCCTACTTGATCAATTCTACCCTCATCAACAATTCTTGTGCTCAAGACTTTAAGGATTGGTCTGAATCCTATCTTAGGAGGTGCTTGTATGTTTTTCTTGCTCCTTGTTGCTCACGAGGATGGATGACTAGCGCCAACTTCTTTCTTTCTCTTGATTATTGACTTATACTCCAAAGGAGCAATAGGATCACTAGTTTCTTTGGGTGTAGAAGGAGTGTCATCAGTTATATCCTTCTGACTATCATCTTTTTCTATTTTTCTCTTCTTCATCTTAGGATCTTCTTGTTCTTCTTCTACTATTGTGCTTTTTAATTCCAAAGCAATCTTCTCTTCCCTTGCCTTGTCAAGGTCTTCTTGAGACACACCATGTATTCTCAAGATTTCTAATGTGACTTTAGCAACCTTTCTTTTTGTTGATGCGTTGTTTAACTTTGCATCTACTTCTCTTGTCTTCTCCTCATAAGTTCCCCACCTAGGTTCATTAGGATCCTTGGGGGCTGACAGTAGTACCTGTGCATATGCTTCAAGGACTTGTTCCTCTACCTCATAGCCAAGTGGATGAATCCACTTAGTTCTTGGTTCAACTGCTTCCATACAAGTTGTGTCTATCTCCACCATAAAGCATATTGAGTTCTTGTACTTCTCCACAATGCTCTCTGGAATTCTATACCTCATTTGCATCTTGACCCTAAGGGCCCATTTGGAACATGGCATACGGAATGCTGGATATAGTCAATTCTGGAATATGCTACAATTCTAGAATATACATATCCTCAAAATGATATCCGAAATATGTGTTCGACCCATTTGGTTCACCTGGAAGATGACCGAGAAGATGTATTTTCCACATTTGGGTGCCGCATTTTGGAATTGGAATATGCACTGAATGAGAATTTGTTTTATTAATTTCTTTATAACAATTTGTGATTTTTTCAAATGTTATGATGTTTTTCACATTTTGTACGTGTTTTTGAATATTTATTTTATTTTTGTATCAAGGTTAATTTCATTTGTACGCATTTTTGAATATTTATAATATTTTGAAATAAAATTATGTTTATAAGTTTTTAAAAATTTTAACATTTTGTATAACTTTTTTATAAAAAAAAAATTGCTATACAAATTTATAAAATATGTAGACCCAAAATACACAAGTCATCATTATAAACAAGTCATTTATTTTATTATTTATTTTTTACAAAATGTTGCCAACCTAGCTCAATAAGAGCACTGGTAGGAAAGCATCGGGTGGAGAAAACCTCTGGTCTAGCCCCACAAAGTCATGAGCAGATATAAAATTACAACTTGAATGAGGCATTCCTCATTACATAATGCAGATATGAATTACAACTTGAATGAGGCATTCCTCATTTTACATAATGCAGATACAGAGTTAAAACTTGAATGAGGCATTCCTCATTTTACATAATGTAGATATAGTGTTACAACTTGAATGAGGCATTCATCATTTTACATAATGCAGATACAGTGTTATAATTTAGTCTGATGAGTCTTTGACGCTCTGTCATGCCCGAACTCTTGTTTTTGTCTCTAGACACTGCATACATAGAACATACAATTACTTTGTGCTTTTTTTAGTACACCAATGAAGTACATTCAGCTACTAACTTTTGTATGAGTTTGATGAAGGGTGCTCCCCTTAATATCACAAACACATAACAGAAATAGAGAAACAACAACAATTTGCAAGAACAGAAAATGGGCTTCTTATTATCTCCACAATTGTGGAATTACAAACTTTCAGAATTACAATATGCAAAGCCACATGGGCATTCCCTTACAATATTCTATAGGACTAAGCCTCGAATCAATACCCAGATCTACTACCTAGAACTGCCCTAGACAACACTACGGACTTTCTTTATATAGGCATTTTCCACCGCCCGAGAAGGTTCCAGAAATTTAGCCCTAAGTGCCGACCAAACTTAGAATTATTTTATTTTTCAATTTATTACATCAAAGTCAACTCAAAATAAATTTTGAAACCCAAACAGAAATTTTTAAGGAAAATTATTTTCTGCCATTTCAGGTGGCCCAACTTCGGGAGACCATAAGTCATCACCAGTTGACTTGATTGACTATTATAACCCCATTTCAGAAACACCATGAAGTGCCCTACAGGCTTGACCCATGCAAGTGCCCATCACCCAAATTTTCAACCTCATTCAGGGCCTCTAAAGCTTTCAAAACTGAGTTCAAAGTTTCTGTACCCTACTGCCAATACTGAAAATCTTCAATATCTTCAAAACTAGACCTAATCTAGCCATGAAACTTTGCTGGCAGGCTGATATGACTAAGATGACTTTTGAAACCCAAACAGAAATTTTGAAGGAAAATTATTTTTCACCATTTCAGGTGGCCCGACTTTGGGAGACCATAAGTCATCACCAATTGACCTGATTGACTATTATAACACCATTTTGGAAACACCACAAAGTGCCCTACAGGCTTGATCCATGCAAGCACCTATCATCCAAATTTTCAACCTCATCTGGGGCCTCTAAAGCCTTCAAAACTGAGTTCAAAGTTTTTGTACCCTGCTGCCAATACCGAAAATCTTCAATATCTTCAAAACTAGACCTGATCTAGCCATGAAACTTTGCTGGCAGGCTGATATGACTAAGATGAACCTCCACATGTAAAATCAGAACATTCTAAGATTGTAAGACCAACTTACTAAAAATAGAAAGTTTCCATAAATAGCAGCTCTACACAAGATAGCCCTTATTGAATACAAAAATAGAAATATTTTTGGGTGATGCAAGATTGCTCTTACACCTAGGATGCTCCTGCATCAGACACCCGGGGTAATTTGAGAAGTGACCCCATCACGACTCAAGTGTGCAAAGGAAAACCAAGATGATTAACCTCCTCCTTTGTTAGCCATGATGAATCTTCAACAAGTCATCATTTCCATTTGACCAAATACTCTTTATATGTCTTATTCCTTGTGCTTCTGCCAACACAACTATCTAGTATGTCTTCAATCTCCTTTATATCTAAACTGGTTGCTGGAATACTCCACTGTGCTACTGTAACATCATCTTCAACACCTCCCTCCTAATACTCTATCAAATCTGAAACATTAAACACTGGTGAAATATTCAGCTCAGTAGGCAATTCTACCTCATATGCATTTCCTAAATCATGCTTCTTCAGTATCTTACATGGCCCAAACTTCTTCATTTTCAACTTGTTATATGTACCAACTAAAAATTGCTCCTTCTGCAAATGAACCATGACTTCATCTCCAACCTAAAATTCCTTATGCCTCCTTTTCACATCTGCTTTAGCCTTATACTGTGCTTTCATCTTGGTAATATGCTTCCTCACCTCCTCATGGATGTTCTTCAAGTGTTCTGCAAAATCCTTAGCTTCAGCACTACTTATTTCTCCTTTATCTATCTTTCTCAATTCTGATGCATTGCTGGGACTACTCCCATATACAATCTGGAATGGTGATTTACTAGTGCTCCTGTCGACATAATTATTGTATGCAAATTTTTCCTATGGTAAAATCAAATCCCATCCTATTGGCTTATCTCCAACCAAACATCTCAGCAAATTTCTCAAACTACTATTCACCACCTTTGTCTGTCCATCAATCTATGGATGATGTGATGAATTGAATTTCAAATCTATCTTCAACTTCTTCCACAATGTACGCCAAAAATATCCAACAAACTTAGTGTCTCTATCTGAAACTATGGTCTTTGACAAACTATGTAGTCTCACTACTTCTCTAAAAAACAATTCTACTATATGAACAGCATCATTAGTCTTCTTGCAGGGAATGAAATGTGCCATCTTTGAAAATCTATCAACCACCACAAAAATTGAATCATGTCCCCATTGTGTCCTTGGTAAACTAAGAACAAAGTCCATACTGATATCCTCCCAAGGTTTCTCTGGTATAGGTAATGGCTAATACAACCCTGTATTCTACTTCACTCCTTTCGCCATCTAACATACTCTACAACTCTGTACAAACTTCTTGACATCTTGTTGTAAATGTGGCCAATAATAATTCTCACTAACCAAAGCAAGAGTTTTATCTTAACCAAAATGTCCAGCCAATCCTCCGCTATGCTTCTCCTTGATGAGATTCTCCCTCATAGAACTTTGTGGAATGCACAACTGACTCCCTCTGAATAGCATATCATCCTGGATGATAAAATCTATCCATTTCATCTTGTCTAGAGTAATAGGTTCTTTACAAGCTTTTCAAGCTTCACCAAAATCAGGATCCTCTAGATACAAATTCTTAAGTTCCTTGAACCCAACCACCTCAATTTGCATCTCTGTCAGCAATAGTTGCCTTCTGCTAAGTGCATCTACAACTCTGTTAGACTTTCCACTTCTGTGTTTCAAAACAAATGTATAACTCTGCAAAAACTCAACCCATTTCAAATGCCTTTGATTTAACTTTCCTTGACTATTTAGATATTGCAAAGCTTGATGATCAGTATACAAAACAAACTCCTTAGGAAGCAGATAGTGTCTCCACTTCTTCAATGCCTAAACTATAGCATAAAATTCTTAATCATAAACAAAATATTTTCTATTGGCATCATTTAACTTCTCACTGAAATAAGCAATAGGTTTACCTTCTTGGCTCATAACAGCTCCTATTGCAGTACCACTAGCATCACAGTCTACTTAAAACACCTTATTAAAATTTGGAAGTGCTAAAACAGGTTGTTCTATAATTTTTTGTTTCAACAATTGAAAATTCTTTTCTACCCCATTAGTCCACTTAAACTCTTTTCTATCCCCTCTCATTGTTTCAGTCAAGGGACCACAAATGCTACTAAAATTTTTGAGAATTTTTTTGTAAAAACTAGCTAGACCATGAAAAGATCTTACCTCGGTAGCACTCTTTGGAGTAGGTCATTCAAGGATAGCATGTACCTTCTCTGGGTCCATTTTTAGACCTTCTGTTGAAATTGCAAATCCCAAATACACTAACTCTTTCTTCACAAAACTGCACTTCTTCAAATTAATCAACAATTTCTCATCTCTCAGCTTCTCAAACACCATACGAATATGCATCATATGTTCCTCCAATGTCTTGCTAAAGATCAAAATATCATCTAGGTAAACAATAAAAAACTTACCCAAAAATTCTTTCAGAACCTCATTCATGAGCTGCATAAAAGTGTTTGGTGCATTGGTTAGCCCAAAAGGCATGACTAACCACTCATATAGTCCTTCCTTTGTCTTGAAGGTAGTCTTCCATTCATCTCCTTCTCTGATCTGAATCTAGTGATATCTACTCTTTAGATCTATCTTTGAAAAATATACAGCTCCACTCAAACAATCCATAATATCATCCATTCATGGCAACGGAAACCTATACTTGATTGTGATCTTGTTTATTGCTCTAGAATCTGTACACATCCTCCATTCTCTATTCTTCTTTGGTGCTAATACTGTTGGTACAGCACATGGACTTAGGCTCTCCCGAATCAATCCCTTCTATAACAACTCATGTACTTGTCTGTTCAACTCTTCACCTTCTGTTGGTGTCATTCTATGTGCTACCTTGTTTGGAAAACTAGCTCCTAGAATCAAATCCATCTAATGACTGATCTTCCTTACCAGTGGTAATCCATCAGGTACATTATCAGATACAATATCCTGAAACTCATTCAACAAATTTGCAACCTCTACAGGTACATCCTCTACTTCCTCTTTACCAACTTTTAGAATTAAAGAAAAACACACATGCTCATGCCTCCTACCATCTAGGAATTTTCTTCCATCAACAAATGTTATTCTTGCATTACCACATACCTTTTCTTTGGTCTCCTTCAATGGCTTTAGTTTATGTCGCACTCCATCCTTTGTCAGGGAATAGGTATTCGCATGACCATCATGTACAGCACATCTGTCAAACTGCCATGGTCTATCCAACAACATATGACATGCATCCATAGATATGATATCACATAGTATCTCATCTTGGTACCCGCCGATCTTGAAGTTTACCAAGCACTGTTCATTGACCATGACCTTAACATCATCCTGCACCCAAGCAATCTGATATGGATGTGGGTGTTTCTGTCTCTTGAGCTTCAACTTTTTCACCATCTCTTCTGACACCAAATTGTCAGTGCTTCCACTATCAATAATCACATCATAGCATTTACCCTCACACTTGCATCTAGTGTGAAACAAGCTCCTCCTTTGCTTAGGTTCATTCTCACCACTCAACAAGACTCTTCTGTTAATCAGCATTTCTCCTCTTTCAGCATCTTCAGAATTTGATGATCTGGCATCTTCATCTGCATGCGCAACTCTGGCCTAGCCTTCATTCCTCCTATCCATCCTTGGTGTTGAGGACATTAAAATGCCCTATGACCTTCTTCTCCACAGTGAAAATATGTTCCACAGAAGCCTCCTCTTCCTGAACCTTGTCCTCTTCCTCTTCCTCTCTGATCTCTATTGTTCTAATGTTGGAAATGATTGGAATTGTTTTCTCTTTGATTTTGACTACTACTAGCCTCATTCTTCTTTTTCAGATCTTCATTTCAGCCTCCATATGATCGTCCACCAGATCGTCCACCGTGACCTCTTCCATTTTGTCTGCTCTCAAACTTCTTGTTCAACTTTTCCTCTACTTTTAGGGCAAACTGGTATGCCTCTTCAATACTGTTCATTAGAACCAGATTCAGCTCTTCCTGAATGCTCAGCCTCAACCCATTAAGGTAACAGACAACTTTCTCCTTATTCACTTTTGCATGGCCTATTCTGATGAGGATTCGATAGAACTCCTCTGTATACTCCTGAACAGATTTTCCTGCTTGCTTCAAACTTTGCATCTTCTTCAGAAGGTCAAGCTCATAATCAACAAGGATGAACTGTCACTTCAATTTATCCACCATTCAATCCCATCTTGTGATTTTATCTTTCCCTCTTCTATTTCACTCTGATTGAATCTCTTGCCACCAGATCTTGGCATGACCTTTCAGTCTGGCCTTCGCAAATTTGACCCTATCAGGATCGTCAATATCTTCATACTCAAAATATTCTTCACATTCATTGATCTAGTCGATCAACTCGTCTAGGTTAAGATTTCCTAAAAATGCAGGAACCTCAATCTTAGGTCTTTTCCCAATCTTGGAAATGGCATGAAAAAGTCTTTCTTCCTCCTAGTTCACAACTTTGACTTCTCCTTCTTGATCTTCTTCTTCGGCTTCATCCTCACTTTTGTCTCTAACATTAAGATTCATTCCTCTATGAATCTCCTCTTGAAATGTTCGCACTTGTCTCTGGAGTGCTCTAACCTCAGGTGTTACAACACCAGATCTTCTGCCACGTTCCCTTTATGGAGGCATTTTTGTGATGTGCACTGAAACCCTAACCACGGTCCTGGTGCAAACTGCCTCACAATCAGTGATCTCTTTACACACTCAGGAACACCTGCTCTAATACCACTTGATGAAGGGTGCTCCCCTTAATATCACAAACACATAACAGAAATAGAGAAACAACAACAATTTGCAAGAATAGAAAATGGGCTTCTTATTATCTCCACAATTGTGGAATTACAAACTTTCAGAATTACAATATGCAAAGCCACATGGGCATTCCCTTACAATATTCTATAGGACTAAGCCTCAAACCAATAGCCAGATCTACTACCTAGAACTACCCTAGACAACACTATAGGCCTTCTTTATATAAGAATTTTCCACCACCTGAGAAGGTTCCAGAAATTTAGCCCTAAGGGCCGACCAAACTTAGAATTATTTTATTTTTCAATTTATTACATCAAAGTCAACTCAAAATAACTTTTGAAACCCAAACAAAAATTTTGAAGGAAAATTATTTTCTGCCATTTTAGGTGGCCCAACTTCGGGAGACCATAAGTCATCACCAGTTGACTTGATTGACTATTATAACCCCATTTCAGAAACACTATGAAGTGCCCTACAGGCTTGACCCATGCAAGTGCCCATCACCCAAATTTTCAACCTCATTCAGGGCCTCTAAAGCTTTCAAAACTGAGTTCAAAGTTTCTGTACCCTACTGCCAATACTGAAAATCTTCAATATCTTCAAAACTAGACCTAATCTAGCCATGAAACTTTGCTGGCAGGCTGATATGACTAAGATGAACCTCCACACGTAAAATCAAAACATTCTGAGATTGTAAGACCAACTTACTAAAAATAGCAAGTTTCCATAAATAGCAGCTCTACACAAGATAGCCCTTATTGAATACAAAAATAGAAATATTTTTGGGTGATGCAAGATTGCTCTTACACCCAGGATGCTCCTGCATCAGAGTTTTAAAAAAAAATCTTATTAATTATTATTACCTTCTATGACCTCCTTTGATTATTACCTGAATGATCCACGCTTGTCAAGATCAAAACATGACCAATTAAATGAGTTTATACATGATATATCTCTGTTAACCTCAAAATTCCTCTACAAACCTAGGTTAGAATTCTACAAAGCAATAACCATGAAAACAATGTTAAATCATGTGACTGATAGCAGATTGGGGCTCACCTAAGCCATAAACATGAAAAATTATTGTAAAAAAATATGTAGACCATATATATGTGCACTTGGGGCAAAGAGGAGTTACCCCTTATCCATATTAAAATATTAGTTACAATATGAAAATACAAAACTGACTAATTCCTGAGCTCGTCTCCGCATATGGTCGCAACAAAGATATGCGATTACAATACAAAGAAGGCATCATAAAAATATAATTTTAGCATTTGCCCTAGCTTGACAAGTTTTGCACTCAAATCCTAGATCGTGGATGAGTGGAGATGGGCGGATAGACGTAGATGGGTTGTCATCGACCCACCCAAAGTATCCACAATCATTATGGCCCTGTGATGCCCAATCTACATTAGTTTTTATAATATAATGAATAGTATTTACATTACAAACATTAAATATAATGAATAGTATTTACATTACAAACATTAAATATATACACATTAGCAACCTTTTTTCTGTTTGGACAACACCAAAATTGTCATCCAAGATTGTTCAATGTCCGTGAAATCTTCAATAGGCACTGCCCACCACCACATGGACAGCTTGGCACATTGAGAAGAGCCATCAAGCTGATATCAATAATGCACCTATATCAACAATCCCAAAATTAAACAAAATTCATTGAGAAAAACAAAAAGTGGCAAGGCTGAATCAACCATAATTAGTTATGACATATTGTAGTTTTGTCATGTTATATTTAATGTTTTTATGTTATATTTAATATTGTCATGTCAACATTGCATTATGACAAAAGAAGTGGGCAACATGGATGCTCAGGTTGAAGTGATCCATCCAACTTCTTCTTGCAAGAAGGTATTATGGAGAAAAGATTACTTTCTTGATCCCAAAATGTCAATGACAGAGAAGAGATGTGAACCAAATGACACAAGGGCAATCAATGCAGCTATATAGTTTTTTCTCTTTTATACACATTAATTTGCTAGACCAAGGTCAAGGAAACAACATAGTTTTGACCAGGGAATGATGAACAACATTGTGCATTCATAAGAATGTACTACAAATGTCCTTTGATTCATATTTCATGTTTCAATAAATAGAGTACATTGCAAATAAGAATAGAAAATTGAGATATGGAATAGGGGTCCCATGCATTGCCTCATGTTTTTAAGTTGGTTCTGTCGGTCTCTATCAGGTCCTTTGCATTTAGGTCACTCCCGTATCACCATCAACATTCAGGTCCTTAAGGCAAGCATCATCTAAAAAAAAAGAAAAAAGAACAATGGTTAGATCTTGACGGATCTAAGCAATGCAAGAGAAACAATTACATACATCAACAATCTATTTCTATCTGCATTTCAATCTAAAATAATAAATGTAATAAGAAAATGTAAACCAGCACTCACTACAAGGAAGTGTTAAAGGGACGTGTTTTGGAACATGAAACCTTTCACTTTTAGTACCTATTGTGGTTTATGATTTCATTTTTGAATAGTCATGAATCTGAATGAAAGGGACTTAGTATGTTTCTAAACTGAGAAACCTTTTTCAGATTATGTTTCACATTGATATTGCATGAAATTAACAAGTTGTTTTTTAGATAATAGCTGATTGATTCACATTTTCAATCATTTTTCAAGATGCAGAACAAGCTGGTTTCCTATGCCAAGTTGCTACAGGAAGTTCTAGATTGCTGATCTTCAAAGGAATCAAATTGCTTCATCAGAAAAGATGTTGATTTCATGTTGATTACAAAGTACATTTTCAAAACTTTCAAATGACTTAATGCTGAATATTTTTACAAGTGCTTCAAGATGTCATCATAATTTGAATGTTTACAAAATGTTATGACTGGGTGTCACAAACCCATGTTTGAACCTCAGTCATTAACATTCTGTCATTTTTGAGTGTCACAAGCCCGTGCTCGAACTTCATTAACAAGATAATAAACATTTTCATCTTGTTGTGCTTCATAACAAAAATTGACTAATTCAGTATCAAAAAGGAAGTGTACAATGATCTGCTACAGGAGCTTCAATAATACTGGTGTTATTAATTTCAGAATGCCAATGGATCACATTTTTCAGTACTTGTCAGAAATCACAAAACTAGTTCATATGTACAATTTCTGACAAGTGACATATCAAATTTATTAATGCTGGAGTGTTGATAAAATTCTGAAATTTGAACTCAAAGTTCAAAAATGATGTGCTTATGCTGGAGTAACAGTAATGAGTTCATGTTTACAAATGAATACTAATGAAGTGGAATAGCGAGTACAAATTTATCAACTGTCAAAAGCCGCAAGTCAAAATGATGATCATCGATATATTTTTCAGACAATTTCAAAATCCAATGATAGTATTGAACTCATATTTTATGCAGTACATAAGTATAATAGTGGGCACTCTTTCAAGATCTGTATGTTCAGATATAATGCAACATGTTTCTTTTTCAATAATGGTAGGTACTATTTCATGGAAGCCACAGTTTACATACATATTCAGTATACATTTATATTTTATAAAAAAAAAATAGCAGTGAAGTGCATCTTCCAGGTTTCGAACTAAACATCAGAATAAGGTCTTCATAAGAGTTCGAAACCCCATTTTTTATGGAAATCCCAAAGTGACAGGCTGCAAGTCCAAACTTGCCAAACTTATGCAATGTAAGCTATAGAATGTTGCTGAACTGTAAGTGTATATGCTGAATATTCTTTTATCAGAATGGTGGCTATCAACAGATAAGGGTTTGAACCCTATTTTTATGCCAAAAAGAGTCATGATATATGTATTATTACAAGAAAAAGAAACAAATTGTTTCATTCTAAAAGCCCCGTAGGTGTATTTGCAACATTTATGTGTTTTTCAAATAGTTGTTTCAACACATTTTTCAGAGAGAAGACAGCACGTTTTGTGCTTTATTGTTCAAACAAAAATGAAACAGAGGGTTATAAGACAATAACTATTTGAACATGCAAAGAAGTTCAGCATTTTATGGAAGGAAAAGATGGCACGTTATGTGCCTTATATCATTGCCAAAGAAGAACCAATAGTGCACATCAAAGTGTTCATTTCAAGAAGAAATAAAGGAGGCACGATATGCAATAATCAAGGCACATTTTTGATAAAAATGTTGGCATCTTTCACCAACAGAGAAAGCATATATTTCTAGCAAGAGTGAACTCATGTAAACTTCAAATGATTTCCATATTCTATGCAAAAGGAGGCACAGCTTTTTAGAGGCCACGTTTTATTAAAAACGTTAATGAAAAATACAAATAGTGAACTCAACATTTCCAGCATTGATCTTCATGTATTTTTGCAGAGAAGGAAGCGGGACTTGCACTATAATATCTTCAATAATGGCTTAAAAGAGGCATTTTTTTGTAATTAAATGTTAATAGAGAGTTCGAAATAGACTTACAGATTGTTTGCAAAGGTTGAGTTCAACAGAGATAACAGAGAGTTCCATATTTTCCAACAATCAAATGCAGAGTTCCAGCATGATTTTGAGAGTCAAGATCTTCAGCAAAGACCCTACTTCCAGTTCATGATTCAAAGAATATTTCCAGCTAGGGTTTCGACCCTCATGTTTAGCAAATGAAACAATCAAAATGCCCAAATGAAACAATAAAACTATTTGGAGTCTGCAAGGTGTCTGACAGAGCATTCAATGCAGTTACAGAGACAGTGCCACCTTGCACTTTGAAGACCACAATAGGATGCCACCTTTCATCTTCCATACATTCCCACATGTGTATTTGCAAGTGGTGGTAGTCATGTCGACTCCCCACTTTGCAAAATTTTCACTTATTTTTGCATAAGTTAGGGGATGTATAGGATAGGTAAATTTATGTTTTGGTTTTTGGGCATCAATAAATATTAAAGTCTTTTTACTATTTATTTTCTTTTAGATAAATTTGGCATTATATATTGTAAAAGGAATTTTTTATAAATTCCTTATTTTTAGAGCCATTTTTATTTAAAAGATAAATAAAATTTTGGCATTATCATTTTGTAAAAGGAATTTTTATTCCTTATTTTAGCCAAAATTTAGGGGGAGATGATTGTCTTTTTGAAGGTGGCATATAGGCTGGATTTTTGGCACGAATTGTGGCTAGATTAGAGCATTTTTGTAGGGGTTTTGCATTCCTGAATTAGGGTTTCTGAGGTCTCTTAGGGCCCATTTGGTACATGGAAAATGGGCCCATATTCCGGAATAGCATTTTTCGATTCCAGTCTTCCATGTTTGTGTCCATCTCAATAATAGTGAATTGGATTTTCGGAATTCCAATTTTGGCCATAAAATGGGCATTCGGTCTTCCAGTTGAAAAGGTGTTATTGGAATATGGGCCTCTAATTCCACTTTTGCTATGCCAGTTTTGAGTTTTTCCATCGGGTCCGCGTGTGTTTTATAAAGTTTTGCGTCTACAGTTTCATTTTTGTCAATGGTTTCATTTTTGGTAACCTTGCTCTCATCTGTGGATGCTCTGCTACGTTGCCCTGCTAACGTGGTAACTTTTCTGCCCTACTCTTGTTTATCGACGCTCTACTACTCTACAACACATTCACCTCTGGTAACTCATGTTTTGCATTTAAATGGTTTTTATTACGGTGAAATATGCAGATTTGTCCATGGCTTTCAAGTGATTGGTAGAGCACTGGTGTTGGTAGAGCACAAAAACAAATTTTTGTTTCGGATTTACGTATTTGTTCTTTTGCACTGGTGTTGGTAGAGCACGGCAACAAATTTTTTGTGATCTCTGTGAAACTCAATAGGGTTTCATAGAGATCACATAAATTTTATGTGAAACTCTACAAAAGCCTTATGGGTACTTGATATCAATAGGATTTCATAGAAATTTATGTGATCTCTGTAAAACCCTAGTTACAGATTTGAAAATTAGAAACTTTGTTATCTAAATGCTTGTAAACAAGGCTAACTTTCTAATGCCTTGGATAGTGGTAATGCCAAGGCTAACTTTCTCAGTCATCTTTCGGGTTCACCAAACGCTCCATACACATATTCTAGATATCATTTTGAGGATATTTATCTTCTAGAATTGCTGCATATTCCAGAATTGACTATATCCAGCATTCCGTATGCCATGCACCAAATGGGCCCTTAAGGAAGGGAGATGAAATTTTTTGGGGGTCTGATGGTGGGAAAGAGAGGCTATAGTGAATTGTTTTGTTCCTAAAAGCTCAAGAGTCCATATTGTAGCCATTTTGCATGGATTTTTTGAGGAAATATACCAGATTCTTCAGCTCATTTATGTGTTCATATTTTCAATTCCTTTTCATCTCTTCTTGTAAGTGTTGCAATTCTAATTTTAAATCTGGAAGTGAATGTCATATTATTCCTTCCTAATTAATAATCTGATATCTCATGCCTTATTTGAATAATTTATGTTTGTTAAGTGTTGAACTATTCGTGGTTTATCCCTAATAGTTTGAATACATTAACCTATATGTTGAACAGTGTGTCAAATCATCTGAATATCATTATGTGTTAGGTCTGGAATTGATTTTTTCCTTGACAGATTTCTAATTAATTATTCATTGGTGTATCACCCTTTTTTCTAAGTTTTAAGTTCCCTTTTTCCCTTTTCCCAACAAGTTTTTCAGGCTTAGTAAGTGATAACCAATATTTTATAGGAACTGGCCTAGAATCCAGAGATTCCTCTCTAATCATAGTCTACCCACAACTAGGAGAGGTTTCTATTGTCAGTTGGAATTGTTATTTAGCTTTATTGCCTGATAGAGGTAACAATTCTAGAACTGAACAATTTTTGGCACGCCCGGTGGGACTTACAAACTGCTTCTCAGTTCTGAGCTGTTCGATATATGTTGGTTTCAATTTTCAGCTACAGCTCTAAGTGTCAATTTTAATGAGAACTCCTACCAGAGAAAATAAGGAAGGTTTTTTTTATCAAGAGTTACAATCAAGAAAAAGGGGAGGAAGATCATCTAGAGGTGGAATAACATTGCATGATTCTAGAGGTATTTCTTTGAATTCAAACTTCTCATCATTTAATAATCCTATTTTCCAACATCAAGCTGCAAATTCAAAAGAACTTGAGGTTATCATTGAGGAGATCAATCTTCCTGAAGATCTAGACATTCCTAATCATATTGGGTCTAAATTTCCAAGTTTTGAGGATTTATCTATTAACAATTTTTCTCTTGAAGCTTCTACAAGTGGTGTTGTAGTAACACCCCAGCATTTAAAGACTTATCAAAGGAAGGTAGTTCAGCCTGCTCAACCTTTTGTTACACCAGCTATTTATCAACAAGGTCAACAACAAGCAATGGCCAGAAATGTGCCATTCATTACATTCAATCAAGGTAGTCCTTTGAGGATTAAAAATCACAACAATGTTCCATTGGCTGCTCTTAAGGGATTGCCAACATTTACTAGAGAAGGACCAATGACAGCTATTGAACATATTAGAGATGTTGCAACCCTGTGCAATGTCCATCATATTACTGAAGAAGATGTAGCTTTGAAGCTATTGGCAGCATCACTCAAAGGCAAAGCTCTTGACTAGTTCAGAACCCTTCCAGTAGATTCTATTGCTACTTGGGATGCTTTAGGTGAGAAGCTATCAAAGTTTTTTGAGGACAAATCTAATAACTTTTCTCTTGTGGAACAATTAACTACAATCAAAAGAGCACCACAAGAGGAGATGAGTGATTTCAACCTTTAGTTTCAGAAGACTTGGAATCAGATCCCTGCTACAGTAAGGCCTTCAGCTGAATATGCATTTCTATATTATTTGAAGAGTCTCAATAGTGATATCTCTATAATGATTCAATCTATGGGGGGTAATACTTTGCCTCAAGCTTTTGATACCGCTAGTAGGGCAGAGAATAGTCTTATACAGGTGGGGAAGATAGCTCCTAGGCCTCCTATGCCTTTCTTTCCCCATATTCAGTCAAATATGTCATTAGTGGTTCCACCATTAGCTATTGTTCTATCCTATAAGTCTTTAGAAATAGCTCTTGTAGCTTATCCAAATGAGTTACAAACTATTAAGGATAGCCAGCAAAAAATTGAAAGCTTGTTACAGTCTTTTGGTAATGATTTGGTAGCCCTCAAGAGGAGTCAAGCTTAGGTTAATCTTGTTGTTCAGAACTAGTTTGTTGGTTCATCTTCAACACCATACCCTAATCAGTCCAATTTTTAGTCTAATAGGGAGCAGTTTCAAGGTAATATTAATGCAAATAGGCAGAATTGGAATATGAGACCAAATAGATAGTATAATCCAGCACCTCTTAATGCTATTAGGGACATTGTACCATCTCAGAATAATATTGTGACTAACTGGTGTTTCCCATGCAATGAACCACATGATTAGTCAACATGTTCTAATGGTATTTTGATCAAGCTCTTATGGTTCAAAATTCATTAAATTCATAGCAAAATATATCTGTTGAAGAGGTTCAAAATCAGGTAGATCCGAGTGTTGAAATCAGGTTTTTGAATTGGCAAGAGGAAGAATTCTATGGATTTAATGAGGATACATCAATTGCAGCAAATACTAGAGCCAAAAAGAGAGCTCTTGAAGCAGATCAGTTTGCTGGAAATACTTCTAGTTCATCAGTTTCTATCTTGAAGAATCCAACAGTTACTGCTTCTAAAGATCAGTATCCTAAAGGGACTGATCAAGGATCACCTAGATCAACACACAAGGTACAGTTTTCAGTTCTTTTTAATATTGTTGATACAATGAAGAAAACCAATGTTACTTTGTCTGCTTGGGACACTCTACATATTCTAGGTCAAATTGAAATATTGAAAGAAGGTTTATCTAAGTTGTCAAGCAATTCTCAGCAAGCTATCTAGTAGCAACCAAATTTAGTTATGGTTAATTATGAGTCTTCAAAAGCTCAAGATAATCATCTAAAGAGGCAAGAAAGCCTATAAAAGTACAGTAGCCAGCAAATTAAGAGGTAAAGAAGGCTATCAATACTGAAAAATTAGCAGTTTCAGCTGATCAAAAGTCTTCAAATGTTCAGAAAACATCAAAGAAGGAAGGTAATAAGACTCCAAACTAGAAGCCTCCTCCTTTTTATGTTACTCTGATTATTGGTAATAAGTTGGTTCATAATTGCATGGTTGATAGTGGTGCCACTAGTACAGTTATGCCAAAAAAAGTGGTTGATTCACTGAATCTTAAGTATGAACCTCTTGAAAAAGGTGTAGTACAGCTTGATGGTACTACTGTTAAGACCTTAGGAGTTATCAAAAATTCAATTTTGACACTTCATTCATGCCCAAATTTTTCCATTCCATAGGATATCTATGTGATTGACCTACTAGCTTACTTTGCCATATGTTTATCTAGGGATTTCACAACTAAAATTGATGGTTACTTTTCATCTAATTGGTCACATCTATTTTTTAGAACAAGGTATGGTACTAGAGTGACAATCAAGTCTAAATCCTTGTCAAAAAACCATGTAGAGCCATATAATCCCATTCCAATCAATGCAGTCTGCATAAACATGGATCAAGATGAGATTCCTGAGTGTTCATCTTATAATACTAAAACTGAAGCATATCCAGAAATTGTTTTAGATGAATGGGCTTTCAGAAATGCCCATAATGATGAATCCTTTGATGTTGGATTTGGAAAATATATGATGTTTGAGTTTGATTCTGTTATTCCTAATCTTGTTAAGGGTCAAGAATCTAAATCTAATGAGTCTAATCAGCTTTGGGATCTATTTTTTGATGGTTCAAAGAATAAGGATGAAATTGGTGTAGGAGTTATGTTAATATCTCCTGATGATGATAGATTTTATGCTTCCTATAAGTTAACTTTTCTTTGTTCCAATAATGTAGCTGAGTATGAAATTTTAATCCAGGGATTAGAATGGGCAAGGCTGAAAGGTATTAAGTGTATCAGAGCTTTTGGAGATAGTGAGCTTATTGTTAAGTAGGTGAGAGGCCTTAATACTATGAAAAATGATTTATTAAAGATGTACAAGTCTAGGGTATCTGATATGCTAGTAGAATTTGATGCATTTAATCTGATTTCAATTCCTAGAAGAGAAAATTTGCATGCAGATAGGTTGGCTGGAATTGGTGCTCATATTGAAATAACAGAGAATAAAGGACTGATTTCTGATCAGTCGCATGTTAAGATAATTGTTAGGCCTTCTATACCTGATAATGATGCATATTGGCAAGTTTTCAATATTGATGAGCATATTTTGAGTTTTCTGATAGAAACTAATGACTTCTCAGCTCCTAAGGACAGCAAGAGTAATCAGAAAATAGAAGACCAGATTATCCAGTTGAAGTCCAATAAGTTGCCAAAGGGACTAGTCAGCTTGGAATCCGCTTTCAATTCTGATGATCAGTTCAGAAAAGGTAAAACCAGCTTGCTGGTTAAAGAAGATCATTATGAAGAAGTTGAAATTTTCAGAGACAAGTGGTTGAAAGTTAGTAAGATAAATTCTCCTAAGGAAAAAGAGTTGTTCATTGATATTTTTAGGGAATTTAATGATGTTTTTGCTTGGGACTATTATGATCTTAAGGGCTTTGATCCTCAGCTCACTCAGCATACTATAGAATTAGAGCCCAATGCAAAGCCTATTAGGTAGAGACAAAGGCCTATCAACCCAAAATTGGAGCCATTAATGCTCAAGGAGTTAAGCAAACTGTTAGATGGTGGCATTGTTTTTCCTATTAAACACACATCTTGGGTTTCTAACTTAGTTCCAGTTAGGAACAAGAACGGTGAGATTAGACTTTGTGTAGATTTTAGAGATCTCAATAGGGCCTCTTTGAAAGATAGACATCCACTTCCTTCCATGGAGCAGATTTTGCAATATGTTTCAGGATCAGAGAGATTCTCTCTTCTATATGGTTATTCTGGTTATAACTAGATTCTGGTTAAGGAATCAGATCAGTATAAAATAGCTTTTATGACAAAGTGGGGTACTATGGCTTACAAGAGAATGCCTTTTGGATTGTCCAATGCTGGGGAAAATTTTTAGAAGGCAATGGATATGGCCTTTAAGAATCTAATGTATAAGTTTGTTTTAGTTTACCTTGATGATGTGATAATTTACAGCAAAGTAGCAAATCAACATATTGATCATTTAAAACAAATTTTGCAAAGGTGTAGGGAATTTGGAATTTCTTTAAACCCTAAGAAGTCTGTATTTGTAGTTCATGAAGGAAAACTCTTAGGGTATAAGTATCTAAGGAAGGAACCACAATAGACCCTGAAAGAATCCATGCAATCCTTGAACTTTCATTGCCTAAACACAAGAAAGGTTTGCAAAGTTTCATTGGGAGAATTAATTCTATAAGGAGGTTCATTCCAGATATTGCAAATTTGTTGAAACCATTGACTTCTATGCTAAAAAAAGATGCTTCCTTTAGCTAGACTGGAGAAGGGAAAAAGAATTTTGAGCTGATCAAACAAGCTCTATCTTCAGCTCCTACTCTAGTTAATCCAGATTTTATCTTATATGCTTATGGTGCTACTGATATAATTTCAGCTATGCTGGTTCAAAAAAATGTCAAAGGACAGGAGTAGCCAATTGCTTTTTTTAGCAAAGGTATGGATGACTATGAGAAAAGGTACACATTTGTCGAAAAACATGTACTTGCTACCATTAAGGCATTGAAAAAGTTTAAGCATTTGATTACTAGTAATAGAGTGCATTTAATGGTTGCACATCCAAGTGTAAAAGAATTCTTACTGAATAAGGATGTGAATGAAAAGCATGCTAGTTGGATAACTATAGTGATGGAGTATGACGTTTAGATTCATGTTACCAAGCTGGTAAGAGGGAAAGGCCTTTGTGCCCAACTTGCAAATGAAGTGCAGAAATTCATAATAAATCTAAAAATTCTCAGATTGATACAATTCTGATTTTTAATTCAGCAACCTGGTTATCTGATATGATGAGGTATCTTCAGATTGGACTATGTCCAAGTGATCTCAATAAAGCCAAAAGAAGGTAATACAGGTTACAATCTATCCCTTATGTCCTTATTAATGGTGTTTTATATAGAAAAGATTATTCTGGTATGTTTCTTAGATGTGTTGATACACTAGATCAGAACAGAATATTGTCTGAATTTCATGATGGATCATGTGGTGGTCACTTTAGTCCTAAAACAACATCATGGAAAGTAATAAGGGCAAGCTATTATTGGCCTGATTTGTTCAAAGATGCTTATCCTTGGGCTAGAAAATGTTAGAAATTTGCATTGTTTACAAGAAAACAAAAGCTTGCTGCATTGCCATTGAAACCTGTTATTGTTGATCAACCATTTGCTAAGTGGGGTATGGACTTCATTGGTCCTATTCATCCTAATTTTAGTGCAGGTCATAAGTGGATTTTGACTACCACTGATTATTTCATGAGATGGACTGAAGCAATTGCATTAAAGGAAGCTACTGGACCTACTATTCTAAAGTTTTACGAAGATATAATTACCAGGTTTGGGGTTCCTCAATCAATCATTTCTGATAATGCTATGGCTTTTATTGGATTATCTATTACAGAATGGGCTGTTAAAAATGGAGTGTACCTTAATACTTCCTCAAACTACTATCCTCGGGGTAATGGTCTTGTAGAGTCTACTAACAAAAACCTAACAAGGATTATCAAAAAGATTCTACAGGAAAATAAGAGAGATCGGCATTCAAAATTGAAGGAAGCCCTATGGCTGGACAAAATTACACCTGAACATGTCATTGGGAACTCTCCTTATGTCCTAGTTTATGGTAAAGAAGCTAGATTGCCAGTGTCTATTGAGTTTCTAGCATTGCAACTTGCTGATCAAATGCTTTTATTTGAGGAAGAGGACCCATTAAAGCTCAGGTATGTGGATTTACTACAGTTGGAAGAAGAGAGAAGGAAAGCCTTGGACATAATGGAGCTGAAGCAAGCTCAAACTAAGAAATATTTTGACAAAAAGGCTAAATTTAGAGATTTTAAAGGAGATTTGGTTCTTAAGTAGGATGTTTTGAAAAGTAGACCAGGGCAGCATGGTAAATTTGATATCTTTTGGTCAGGCCCTTTTGTCATAATAGCCTGCAAGGAGAATAATGCTTTTCAGTTGTCCACAACTGAAGGAGAAGAGCTACAGATTCTGGTTAATGGAATACACCTCAAGCTTTGCTTTGAGGGTTAGGTTTCTTTTAGTTTTCATTTTCAATAAGTGTTGTTCAAGCACTAGGTCTTAGGTTGTTTTGAGCCTAGGTTCTAGGTTTCATTTGAGTCTAGTTATAGATGCATTTTCATTTCAATAAACTCCATTCATGGTTTAGTTTTCCAAGTTTTCTTGCCCTAGGATAAGTCTACAGGTCATGTCTAGCAAGCATACATCTAGCAGAAGTCACCAAAATTGTTATTCAAAATTAAAATTATACAACACAATAGGCACTAGTAGAGAAATTTACACATTTCGGTTATCTATCTAACACTACCTTATAGGTTTTGATGATTTGCATTTACTTACTACATTTATTATCAGATATTCATTTATGTACTCTAAGTGTTGATCAAACTATTACAAATTCAGAATTCATCATTGATCATTACATTGTGCATTCATAAGAATGTATTACAAATGTCCTTAAATTCATATTTCATATTTCAATAAATAGAGTACATTGCAAATAAGAATAGAAAATTGAGATATGGAATAGGGGTCCCATGCATTGCCTTGTGTTTTTAAGTTGGTTATGTTGGTCTCTGTTAGGTCCTTTGCATTTAGGTCGCACCTGTGTCACCATCAACATTCAAGTCCTTAAGGCAAGCATCATCTAAAAAAAAGAAAAAAGAACAATGGTTAGATCCTGACATATCTAAGCAATGCAAGAGAAACAATTACATACATCAGCAATCTATTTCTATCTGCATATCAATTTGAAATAATAAATGTAATAAGAAAATGTAAACCAGCACTCACTATAAGTGTTAAAGGGACATGTTTTGGAACATGAAACCTTTAGCTTTTAGTACCTATTGTGGTGTATGATTTCATTTTTGAACAGTCATGAATCTGAATGAAAGGGACTTAGTATGTTTCTGAACTAAGAAACCTTTTTCAGATTATGTTTCACATTGATATTGCATGAAATTAACAAGTTGTTTTTTAGATAACAGTTGATTGATTCACATTTTCAGTCATTTTTCAAGATGCAGAACAAGCTGGTTTCCCATGCCAAGTTGCTACAAGAATTTCCAGATTGCTGATCTTCAAAGGAATCAAATTGCTTCATCAGAAAAGATGTTGATTTCATGTTGATTACAGAGTACATTTTCAAAACTTTCAAATGACTTAATGCTGAATATTTTTACAAGTGCTTCAAGATGTCATCATAATTTGAATGTTTACAAAATGTTATGACTGGGTGTCACAAACCCATGTTCAAACCTCAGTCATTAATATTCTATCATTTTTTAGTGTCACAAGCCCGTGCTCAAACTTCATTAACAAGATAATAAACATTTTCATCTTGTTGTGCTTCATAACAAAAATTGACTAATTCAGTATCAAAAAGGAAGTGTATAATGATCTGCTATAGGAGCTTCAATAATGTTGGTGTTATTAATTTCAGAATGCCAATGGATCACATTTTTCAGTACTTGTCAGAAATCATAAAACTAGTTCATATGTACAATTTCTGACAAGTGACATATCAAATTTATTAATGCTGGAGTGTTGATAAAATTCTGAAATTTGAACTCAAAGTTCAAAAATGATGTGCTTATGCTAGAGTAACAGTAATTAGTTCATGTTTACAAATGAATACTAATGAAGTGGAACAGTGAGTGCAAATTTATCAACTGTCAAAAGCCGCAAGTCAAAATGATGATCATGGATATATTTTTCAGAGAATTTCAAAATCCAATGATAGTATTGAACTCATATTTTATGCAGTACATAAGTATAATAGTGGACACTCTTTCAAGATCTGTATGTTCAAATATAATGCAACATGTTTCTTTTGCAATAATGGTAGGTACTATTTCATGGAAGCCACAGTCTACGTACATATTCAGTATACATTTATATTTTATTTTTTAAAAGGGCAGTGAAGTGCATGTTCCAGGTTTCGAACTAAACATCAGAACAAGGTCTTCATAAGAGTTCGAAACCCCATTTTTTATGGAAATCCCAAAGTGACAGGCTACAAGTCCAAACTTGCCAAACTTATGCAATGTAAGCTACAGAATGTTGCTAAACTGTAAGTGTATATGCTGAATATTCTTTTATCAGAATGGTGGATATCAACAGATAAGGGTTTGAACCCTATTTTTATGCCAAAAAGAGTCATGATATATGTATTATTACAAGAAAAAGAAACAAACTGTTTCATTCTAAAAGCCCCGTAGGTGTATTTGCAACATTTATGTGTTTTTCAAACAGTTGTTTCAACACATTTTGCAGAGAGAAGACAGCACATTTTGTGTTGTATTGTTCAGACAAAAATGAAATAGAGGGTTATAAGACAATAACTGTTTGAACATGTAGAGAAGTTCAGCATTTTATGGAAGGAAACGATGGCACGTTATGTGCCTTATATCATTTCCAAAGAAGAACCAACATTGCACATCAAAGTGTTCATTTCAAGTAGAAATAAAGGAAGCATGATATGCAATAATCAAGGCACATTTTTTATAAAAATGTTGGCATCTTTCACCAACAGAAAAAGCATATATTTCTAGCAACAGTGAACTCATGTAAACTTCAAATGATTTCTATATTCTATGCAAAAGGAGGCACAACTTTTTAGAGGCCGCGTTTTATTAAAAACGTTAATGAAAAATACAACAGTGAACTCAACATTTCCAGCATTGATCTTCATGTATTTTTTGCAGAGAAGGAAGCGGGACTTGCACTATAATATCTTCAATAATGGCTTAAAAGAGGCATGTTTTTGTAATTAAACATTAACAGAGAGTTCGAAAGAGACTTACAAACTGCTTCTTAGTTCTGAGCTATTGGATATATGTTGGTTTCAATTTTTAGCTACATCTCTAAGTGTCAATTTTAATGAGCAAAACTCCTACTAGAGCAAATAAGGAAGTTTTTGTTTATCAAGAGTTACAATCAAGCAAAAGGGGAGGAAGATCATCTAGAGGTGGAATAACATTGCATGATTCTAGAGGTATTTCTTTGAATTCAAACTTCTCATCATTTAATAATCATGTTTTCCAACATCAAGCTGCAAATTCAGAAGAACTTGAGGTTATCATTGAGGAGATCAATCTTCCTGAAGATCTAGACATTCCTAATCATACTGGGTCTAAATTTCCAAGTTTTGAAGATTTATCTATTAACAATTTTTCTCTTGATTGTATCACCCTTTTTTCTAAGTTTTAAGTTCCCTTTTTCCCTTTTCCCAACAAGTTTTTCAGGCCTAGTAAGTGATAACCAATATTTTATAGGAACTGGCCTAGAATTCGGATATTCCTCTCTAATCATAGTCTACCCACAACTAGGAGAGGTTTCCATTGTCAGCTGGAATTTTTATTTAGCCTTATTGCCTGATAGAGGTAACAATTCTAGAACTAAATAGAAACATTAGTTTTGATTTGAAACACAAGACCTAATAAACATGGATCAACTAAAGTCCTCCAAACTTTTGTATCATAGATGTGATTATGTCTCCTTCATCCATTGTCAAGAACAATGCGGTTGATTGTGGATCATGCATTAATTTTTCATATGCATCAAGCATAGTAGAGTCTCTAAGTCCAGGGATTTCTTTAAGTGCTTTATACAAATCCGCTGCATCATTTTTCAAAGTAGATGTTCTATCCACTTTCAAGGTTGTCCAAGGCCTATTGTATGGCCTACAGACATATCTTTGATCACTTTGCAAATCAAATCCAATGAACCTACCAATGTTCCCCTCCTCCTGTTTGGCCTCCTTGATGATGTTGAAGGGTTCTTTTTGCCGCTTGCACTAGATTGGTTCGATGTAGGTGTATCAATAGATTTGATACCATCATTAGCCAAATTAGCAGCAGTCTCAAAACATGCATTATCCATACCATGATAACTGAAATCTTCATCATCATTGAAATCTTCCTCCATCTCTTGAGCTGTTGTAGCTGAAGTGCCCTTAGCTATGTCATTCCCAACAATATAGGATAGTTCATTGTAGTATTGAAATGGTTGCCTCTTATACATTCTGGCATTTTTAAATTCCTTTCTCTGTATGATGGCATAATAATTGAATTCATTATTGGTCTTTCATTACTTAAAAAGATATATTCAACTTAAAAGGAGATTTGAAGACCATGTTACCTTCAACAACTCGTCCCAAACACTATCATCAGCATCCATAGTTTGGGTACTCTCATTCTAGGCTAAGCCGCTTGTATTCCTCAAGTCTTTCATAACTCTATACCCTTGTTTCCAAGTTTTTAGCTTGTTCTTGAAGTTATCCTTCGATAGCTTCATTTTCAACTCATTATTGAACCTCCTTTCAATGGTTGTCCAAGCCTCTTTCTTGAAACCCCCTTCAGCTTTTTTTCCAAGGTGCACTTGTTCCTGTAGCAAGTCTAGCAACTTGCGTTCCATCTCTTTTGTCCAAAAAACCTTCTTGCAAGAAGAAGTTGGATGGATAACTTGAACGTCACCATCAATGTTCATGTTTACATCCATAGACATACCTGAGGCACACACAACATGAGCTACCCACTTCTTTTGACAAGATCAATTGCAATGTAAACAGATGCAAAGAGGCATATACGTAGATGTAAACATTAAATATAGCAACATTAAACATAACATGACAATATTAAATATAACATGGCAAAATTAAATATAGCAACATTAATCATAACATGGAAATATTAAATATAACATGACAACATTAAATATAGCAGCATTAAACATAACATGACAATATTAAATATAACATGACAACATTAAATATAAAATATAGCAACATTAAACATAACATGACAATATTAAATATAACATGACAACATTAAATATAAAATATAGCAACATTAAACATAACATGACAATATTAAATATAATATGACAACATTAAATATAACAACATTGAATATAACATGACAACACTAAATATGGCATAACAGCTTTTAATATATAGTATCAGTTTGTGAAATTTATGAAATCTGAGATTAGTTTAAACACTGCCATAATAGTTATTCAACCGACTAAGATCGAGATCTATAGTCTTCCCACATCCTTCTTTCTATTTCATCTCAAAAATTGCCCCAATCATCTCTTTCACGCTGGCTCAACCCATATGTGTCAAGCACTGGTACATCTATCCGATCACGACCATCTTCCTCTTCAAATTCTACCTCAGATAGAAGGTCATCCTCTATCATAATGAAGTTGTTAAGTATGCAACATGCCAAAACAATATGTGTTTGTGTCTTGATTTGATAAGATGTCGCATGCTTCAAGATAGGAAAATGCTGCTTCAAAATCCCAAATGTACTCTCTATTACATTCCTGAGCGAGGAGTGTCGATGATTAAACAACTCTTCTGGGGTGTTTATTGGGTTTTCTCTTGAAAAATCATTTAGGTGGTAGCGTGTGCACCGATAAGGCATGAGAAATCCTGGTACGTTTGGATATCCAGCATCGACCAAATAATATTTACCTAAACAAAACAAAATGTCATTGTTATAATGTTGTCTTATTTTTCATATGCTTCAATAATATAATCATATTTTACAAACCTAGGGGAACTACCAATGGATCGGCTCTAGATAGAGACGAAGCTAGAACACAGCTATCTATAGTAGAGCCTTCACAACTAGCAAGGATGTATTGAAACTTATAATCAAATGAACACACTCCCATAACATTTTGTGACAAGTTGGCTTTTCTATCGCGATATTTAGCTTGCATGTTGACATCGACAATGACTGGTATATGGGATCCATCAATTGCTCCCACATAGTCCTTTAGTCAGATAAATCATAGGTCTAATGAACACGCAATAATAGGATTACAACTCTAAACAAAATTAAACCACTGGGAGATATACCTTGAAGAATGGATCAAAACGGGTCTTCCCACTGATTTCCCGAGGAGTGCTTGGACCAAGGGGTATAAAAAAATCTGAATGGAGTGCTAAGATAGCCCTCAAGACCTTGTGGAAGTATCGGCTTACCGTCTCTCCAGAGTGCCCAAAGTTATGGGCAATCTTATGATTCCTCAGATTGTGGCCAAGAGTATGGAGGAACATGACTAATTATTCTTCTAATGTGAGGAATTATGTATCTCTAATGCTTCCTTTTTGCCTTAAAATATTGGCTAGTTTAAAGAAGGATCATCTAGTCATGCGTATTTGGTCAAAGCAATCCATCTCATTGGAGTTGATAACATGCTTATAAAAAGGAATTACATCTCTTGTGCGCTTACTCATATTTTGACTACCTTCTTTTATAGACTCCGCTATGGCCGCAACAAGGGTGGCAAGAACAACTACAACAATAGGCAGGACTCTTCTCCTCCTCATAATCTCTCCTTCCATTTCAATATCATCTTCATCATCAATATCATCAATGAGATCCATTGAATTACCTAAAAATACCAACAAAACAATCATGAAACAACATAAGAAAACACCCAACTATAATGCATAATCAGATAATAGAGTTGCAGGTTGAGTATACAATATATGTCGACAAGAAAGTACCTTGTGTAATTTCACTAAATGAGGAGATCTCACAGTGACTGTCCCTTGTGTAATTTCCACTTGAATGTATTGGTATTGAACCATGCAAATGCTTTTCTTCTTGAAAAAATGAGGACATCTCTTCATTCAAAAATGATGTGCATTGTGAGATGTCCTCATTTGTGACAAAGATAGTCACAAATGAGGACAGTCACTATAAAGACAACATGATAATGTATAGTCACTGTAAGGACAGTCACAAATGAGGACATCTTACAGTGACTGTACATTATCATGTTGTCTTTATAGTGATTGTCCTCATGTGTGACTATCCTTGTCACAAATGAGGACATCTCACAGTGACTATCCCTTGTGTAATTGTCACTTGAATGTATTGCCTATTGGTATTGAACCATGTGAATTCTTTTCTTCTTGAACAAATGAGGACATTATCAAGAATAAAACCATTAATGTGGTTCAATACCAATACATTCAAGTGGCAATTACACAAGGGACAATCACTGTGAGATGTCCTCATTTGTGACTGTCCTTACAGTGAGTGTACATTATCATGTTGTCTTTATATTGACTATCCTCATTTGTTCAAGAAGAAAAGCATTAATGTGGTTCAATAGCAATACATTCAAGTGGCAATTACACAAGGGACAGTTACTGTGAGATGTCCTCATTTGTGACTATCCTTACAGTGACTATACATTATCATGTTGTCTTTAGAGTGATTGTCCTCATTTGTTCAAGAAGAAAAGCATTAATGTGGTTCAATAGCAATACATTCAAGTGGCAATTACACAAGGGACAATCACTGTGAGATGTCCTCATTTGTGACTGTCCTTGTCACAAATGAGGACATCTCACAGTGACTGTCCCTTGTGTAATTGTCACTTGAATGTATTGCCTATTGGTATTGAACCATGCAAATGCATTTCTCCTTGAACAAATGAGGACATTATCAAGAAGAAAATCATTTGCATGGTTCAATACCAATACATTCAAGTGGCAATTATCATAGTTGTAAAAGAAGATACAAACCAAAAATTTCTCCAAGAATTGTTATACCTCCCTATTCTTAAATGACATGTCATTATCATAAACAAGGATGGAAGACACTCCAAAATGATAAATTGTATTTCTTTAAATAAACCTATAGATTACTTAATAGGTAGTGACTCAAAATATAAAATGAAGTATCTGACGGTCTAGACTTACCAACTGTGTTTTCCATGCCAAGTTTCCTGAAATTAAAAGATTTCTTTAATGTGGTGAATATTATGGAAAGATTCAGTTAAGGCCCTTTTTTCTTGATTAAACATAATATTTATAGGTGCCTAAAGTCATTTGTATGAAAGCAAAATCTTGGTGGTACTTGCTATGTTGATAAATTGGTAACACTTGGAATAAAAGATTGGGATATTAGGTAGCAAAAGGGGTACAAACTAAAATTAGAATGCCTCCTAACTATCATAATCAGAATATCATGACCCTTAGATCAAAGGCTTTCACTATAGTGTCTCAAATACCTATTGTAGGAACAATGCAAATTTATTCCAAACAGCTTGATGTAAATCTACATGTTCCTATACACTAATTACCTGTGGCATTTAAAAGGCATTCACATGTAAGAGAAGTTAAGTAGAGACAAAGCCAAAACATTTGCAGTCAACCTTAATGCAAAGAAACACACATCATCTTAATATCCACATAATATCAAGGTAGCGTATGGAATTTAAGTGCAACAAGACACCTAATTAAAAAAAGATGAAAACTAAAACAAGCAAAAGATTCTAGCTAGTGGGATGGATCCAAAATCTCATAGATAAGGATGATGAGTTTCATAATTTCTACTATGACCATCTAGTGTACAAAAGGAATAAGTGCTATAGCGACTTGTACTTGTGAAACTAGTTGAAACCAGAGGACCATTTCTTGTTTGAATGAAGTTATTAGATATGACTTCTAAAACTAGTGTTTGTAAAATGTATCTGTTATAATGTTTTGTCAAAATATTACCAAATCATATGAAAGGATTTTTTTCTTTACACAATGTCCTTGCTTCAAACCTGAGTTCCAGCATCACAAGAATGGCTACAAAAAAAAATCTGTAAGTGTTTCCCGTTGAAGGGTTTTTCTAATTTTTGTCTCCGTGATGAAGAGAAAACTCTGCAAGTATTTCCTGTTGAAGGGTTTTTCTAATTTTTGTCTCAGTGATGAAGAAAAAACTCTGCAAGTGTTTCCCGTTGAAGGGTTTTTCTAATATTACTCTTTTCATATGAAGAAAAAACTCTGCAAGTGTTTCCCGTTGAAGGGTTTTTCTAATTTTTGTCTCAATGATGAAGAAAAAACTCTGCAAGTGTTTCCCGTTGAAGGGTTTTTCTAATTTTTATCTCAGTGATGAAGAAAAAACTCTGCAAGTGTTTCCTGTTGAAGGGTTTTTCTAATATTACTCTTTCCGTATAAAGAAAAAACTCTACAAGTGTTTCCCATTGAAGGGTTTATCTAATTTTTGTCTTGGTGATGAAGAAAAAACTCTGCAAGTGTTTCCCGTTGAAGGGTTTTTCTAATTTTTGTCTCAGTGATGAAGAAAAAACTCTGCAAGTGTTTCCCATTGAAGGGTTTTTCTAATTTTTGTTTCACTCGATAATTAAAACCCTAGGCTGTGTAAAAAATGCCAACACATATGAAACAACTTTGCAAAAAATGCCAACACAATGAAACTGCTGGTGAATAGAAATGTGAAGAGGAGAGACTTACAAGCTTGGTAGAGTAGTCGTTTGTTAAGCTTTGCGACCAGCGAAAATGAAACCAGCGACCTCTGCAAGATCACCACAAAATGAAACCAGTGACCAGTGAAAATGAATGTGAATGGTCAAAATGAAATGGCAAGTATGCAGACCTCAAAAAACATTCATTCCACCCGGACCCGACGGATTTCAAAATTGGCATTTTGAAACCAGAATTTGAGCCTCATATTCTAATTCCACCTTTTCAAGTGGAAGACGAAATGCCCATTTTGTGGGTAAAATTGGAATTTCAAAATTCCAATTCCTGCTTATGATGTTGCACAGAAACATGGCATTCAATAATTTGATAATGATATTCTGGAATTAGGGCCGATATGCCATGTTCCAAACGGGCCCTAAAGGTCTTCAATTCCAATGTGATATAATCTCTTAATGAGCTTTCAGTGGATGCCTTTAGGGATATCTGTGGCATGGTTGAAATGGTCTTATCCAAATAAACATCTGATACTCTCCCAAAAATATGAAGATACATATAGATGATTAAGGACCCAAACCTGAATATCTTTGAATTGTCATGTTTGATGGCCTTGATGTTATCAATCAACTGTGCGTGCAAGATCTCACACAAGTTGAATTCTCCATCTTCCTTCACAAGTCTGATGGCTACTAGAATAGTGCCCATAGATACACTTCACCCTACTGGTGTGATGAAACCTATATCCTAGTATCATTGACATCAATTTGATGTATGTTTGTTCAATAGGCTGAATTGTCATGTCACGCCTATCGCTCCTTGACTTACATGTTTTTTCAACCATCTTTCTAACAACCTTGCCAATGGGAAGGACGGTGCCTATTCTAGAGAGGCCTGTCATCTAATGTATAAGGTCACTAGTGATCCTTACTAGTACATCTCCAATCCAAAATAGATCATCATGAATTCTGCTTAATAAAATCTTTATCCATTATGTCTCATAGAATTCATATGCCATAGCATACTCAACTAAATGGTGATCATTCCATTTAGCATATTCATCCATGAAGGTTTTTATCTAGTTTTAACATGGTATCCATGTGTGCCCTTAACCTATCCAATCCAACTAGTTCCTTTTTGCAATAGATATATGCCCTAATATCCTCCACATGCATGACACCCATAGGCGTGTGGGAGAAGGCTCCCTCTAAATCATCTAGGGTTGATTTAAATGGGTGCTTCTTGAATATGTACCTCTTCTTCTCAAAAACATCAAAAACTATGGGAGTGGCCATGACTTACTTGTTAAACGCTTTCCAACTGAACTTTGAGATAGTCTGAAGGCTTCTGAATGGGTGCAATGAGCTAGGGTTTCTGCAATTGATCAAATGTACTGTAAACACTAATAGATCAATCTCCAAGTCTTCACAACAACTTCCAAGGCTCGTTCTTATCTTCAATCACTCTGACTTTGAATGTAATGAGTAATTAAAGAACTTTCTATTTACTTAAAGTGAGAATTCTGCCATTAATGCAAGTCGCGTAAACCAAGCTGTCACTTCAAAATTTCCAATTTGAGTTCTACTAACAACCAGCTTGTGCGCTCTTGCACAAAGGTTCCTTTATACTTCTAAAGCTTAATTCCAAAGGTGCATACTCTGAGGATGAGTATACCAACCACGCAGGGGTCTGGAGCTAAATTAGCTCCCCCTATGACCCTAAGGGCCATTCATCCAGATGTAGAGGGTGTGTCCACTGTGGATGCATCCAATACATTCTCATCAACCTTGTCCTTCTTTTTCTCTGACCAAATCATGCTCACATCATCTGAGGCTTTAACAAAATTAACTTCTCCTTCTAGATCCAAAACTAGTTCTTTTCTCTTTTTAGGACTTTCCTAACCTTGCGTCCTTGATTTACAGAACCTAGAGATATGTCCAACCCTGTTACAAGAGTGACAAATGACTAGAGGTCTTATATTCCTCAGTGCATTAACATGAGTCATCATTTTACATTATTTTGCTGAGTGACCATTATAGTTACTGTAGACATGGAAAATTGGCCAAAGGCTTAAATCAATCAAAAGGTGCATCAAATCATCAAAATAGCACGAAAAATCAATAAATGGAACAAAGGCAATTCAAATCAAAGGAAAATTCAATTAAATCATTAAATAAATCTTGAAAAGGGGAAAAACACTACGAAATTGATTAAACTCAATTAATGACATAGTTGTTGAAAGCAAAAATCAAAATGAAGCTCTTACCCTTCATGGCTAAATTTAATTACTTTAATTAATTAATAAATCATAATTTCCCTCAACAAAGCAAATTGGAGACAAAATGGACACAAATCACTCACTTTTGTTGAAATGGTCCAGCCTTTTGAAACCATTTAAATGATTGTCCCCTCCTTGTCCCTCCATTTATGGACAAAGCAAAGCCAATTGACCTTACCCAAGCATAACCATGATCAATTCACTCTACCCCCTACCCTTGGGAAATTACTATAAGTATGAGGCATTTTGGAGAGCATTTCCATCTTGGAAGTCATTTGCAAAAGCATTGTTATTATAGGCAAATGAAGCATTCTAAGAGCAATTGAAGCATTTGAGCATTTAGAGTTTATCATTTTAGCATTTTATCATTGCATTGTTATCAAAATGGAGCTAGATTAAGCATGAATTCATCATAGAATAAGCATTGTAAAAGCATAATAGCAGCATAATTTCTCATTTTAGAGGTGTCACTAGTGAGGATTTGCAGCTAAGAGCTCACTTACCACTTCTTTCTAGAGATCCATGAGATGTTATAGATTGTAGTTGCATTTTAGAGTAAATTTCCTTTGTATTTAGCTTAAATTGTTGCTACTTGATCTTAATTTCATGAAGGTGAATAATATCATCACACAGTTACATATCTGACATGTAACATTCTAAGAACTTCTTACATTTGTCTGATTCTAATTTCTTTGATCATTTTGAATCCTATTCTTCTTACTAGTCTTGCAATTCATAGCTTTATGACCAAATCTATTGCATGAATAACAGTAGCCATTAAAAGCTCTTACCTTTGTACAGTTTCTTGCAATGTGTCCATGCTTCTTACATGCAAAACAAGTGCATTCTACTTGCTTACACTCATTCTTAGGTGGTCCACCATTATCTTTGGTTTGATCTTCAGTCTTTCCAGCATCAGTAGAGTCCTTTTGTGTCTCCTTTCTTTCTCTCATATTGTCAATCTGGTTTTGTGCTTCATTGTAACCAATACAGCTAGTGTCTCCTTTGGCTCTCCTTGCATACAATTGAGATCCTATCAAATTAGAACTGATGTGTAACTTGTCAATATGATTCTTTGCTGCTTTCAATTTAGACTCCAAGCTTTCTTTGCTATTCCTTAGTGCCAAGATTTCCAAATTTTCTTCCCTTAATTCCTCATTGAGTTGAAGGTTCTCCTTGACCTATTCATTGTAGGCTTCTTGATTATTTATCATTGTATCATCTAACTCTTCAATTAATTCTTTCATAGATGCATTTTCTTCATTCAGTTTCTTGACCTTTGCTCCTAAATCACTGTTAGAGCATTCTTTCAAATCCCTTCTTATCTTTTTGATAACTAATTAAGCATCACTGACTTTCTCTTTTAGTTCTTCAATTTCTCTTTCAGATTTGTCCAGGTCTTCAAGAGCGGCTTCAAGATTTTTCTTCAGATGTTTCATTTTTGCTTTGTCCATGATCTCCTCAAGTGGTTAAACTTCTATGCTGAGGACTAGAGCTCTGATACCAATTGTTAGGAAAGAGAACACTGAGAGGGGGGGTGAATCAGTGTTCACTATATTTTAATTTTTCACTTTAATCTTTATACTAAACTTAAATGCTTAAGTACTAAATTAAAAATTCACATAAACATGAAACATGAAATCAACACTTGACACCAATATGATTATGAGGAAACCCAAATAGGTAAAAACCCTGGTGGGAATTGACACCCACTAATATTCTGCACTAGTGTTTCATGATCTGTGTTAGAAGATCCTTTACCCTAGTAGGAGTAGCTTTACAATTCTTTAAGTATAGTAGACCTTGTTAAGGGTCAAACCCTATTAGGAGTCTTTTACAATGATCCTTGTTAGGGGAGTGGACTCGCTGTCCTAGAGCACACTGCTCAAATGGTGAAGGCTACAACCTTCTGATATCAAATACATGCTATATCTGCCAGGTGAACTGTCACTGTGACACTGCTTGTCATATCAGTTCCTTTGATGTGTTGATGCTTTGACCTCTAGCAAAGCTCTAATACATCTTATGCTATCTTTGCATACCTTTTCTCTTCTTCTCATAACTATCTAACAACATCCATGCTAAATACAATGGGCGCACCTTATATTTATATGCTCATACAAAATAAACAACTAGGTGGGCCCTTAGACCTATTACATATAACATTTTCAAAATGAATTGGCTTAAGTGTTCTTACAAACAAAAAAGTATACATGTCGGCAACCTAAATAGAATGGGCACATAGCCTTTACAACATTACATTATAACTGCATACCAAAATACTAACTATCGGCTCCATGCTCTGTTCTTCTCTGGCACACACTGGTTGTGCAACTTCAACTGACTGTAACTTTCACATCCTTGCATATCTTCTTATGTGCTCTTAGACTAAGCAAGAATATAGTCTAACCAGCTTAACTTCCAGGGCACATACCATAATTCATCTGTACACACATGCACTGATGCTCTGAGCTGCAAGAACTCTGTACACTGTCCAATCTTCAACACTTAACTAATTTTTGATCTTTTTTTCAAGTGTTTAGACTCCAAACTGCTATATGACTTTATTTCCATAATGACAACACTATATCAAGTCATATACATCATTATAGTCAACTTGCCAACAATTAAAGACCTCCTTAAAATAGAAGTTGATCCAATCACAAGAATCAATGTAGTAGACACACAAGAACCTACTATGGAACAAGAGATAGTTGCACCACAAGAACCAGCTAATCTTGAAGACAAAGAGGAAGGTAAGCCTGTCACTATAGCTAAACAATTGGAGCATTCCAGTGATTCTGAGATAGACTCTCATGAGTATGAATTCAAATCTAAATCTGAAGGTAATCCTGCTTGGGGCATTCGCCTTGACTTCACACATATTCTTAGATTTCCTAGCGACATAGATGAAGAATCCAATGACTATGAGTGGGGAGTCATTCCAAAACTAGATGAACTTATTACAGAAAAACATATTGATGTTATTCACAAATATGCACCTAAACCCAACATAAGTCTAGGGCGAAGTAACGAACTTAATGAGTCTAATCCACCTATGGCTGAAGAGGACTCCCATGATGACATTGATCCTATTCAGGAATTAAATATCTTGAGTTGTAGTATCACCTTCGATCTTGAGAGTCAGGTTAGGACCAATGATTACATATCCATATCCGTAAACACTATCTCCCAATCCTTTCCCACTTTGACTATCCAACATCCTGAACTTCTTGACCAAACTTCCACAGATCCAAGCCAAGGTATCTATACTTTTCCAAATGACTATGCCCTTGCTTGCTACCTAAATGTAGTTGAGCTTATGAGGACTTCCATTAGTGAACCGAGTGTTAGCATGACGGAGTCAGACATCAAGTATCTTAGTCAAAAAAAAAAAGAATAAAAATAAAAATAAAAGGAGTTATTAGGGTGAAAACCACTTTGTGGCAGTCTCAAAACCTACAAAAGTAAAAATAAAAGATGTATCCGAAGGTGAAAACCTCTATGAGGCACCTAAGGATGAGATATTTGATGTCCTTCCGAGTCATTTACAGGATAGATCTCCAGTTCTAATTGAGCCCACTCAATCCATCAACTTGGGCACAGCAGAAGAACCACAGTTGATCCGTGTAGCATAATCCTTATCAGAAGAAGAGAAGAAAAAATTTACCACATTCTTAACAGAAAAGAAGATCAACTTTGCATGGAAATATTCAGATATGCCTGGACTTGATCCTGATCTCATAATGCACCATTTATCTATTGCTCCAGGTGTCAAACCTGTTAAACAAAAGTTAAGAAAGATGCATCCTCATGTTGCACTCTTGGTAAAAGCTGAATTAGAGAAGCTCCTAAAAGTTGGATTTATCCGAGTTATTGATTATGTGGAATGGATCTCTAATATTGTACCTATTTTGAAACTAGACAAATCAATAAGAGTGTGCATAGATTTTAGAGATGTGAGCAAAGCATGCCCTAAAGATGATTTTCCGCTACCCAACATTGATATGATAGTCGACATGACTGCAGGCTTTGAGATGTATTCTCTAATGGATGGTTTCTCTGGCTACAATCTGTAATACCAAAAAATTGGCACCTTATAATTTCAATCAATTTTGGTGCATTTTCTTCAATTTTACATCATCAAAGTCCTAGTTTACTAGGCAATTTTCTCTCTCCTACCTAACTTAATTCGACTTGATGTCAAATGCAAAAAACCCTAAGTTCCATTAATGAAATATTATAATTAATTCCTAAGTCTTCGACTCTTATTAGCTAAATTACCCCTTATGATAAATTAATTTAATTCTAAAGTCCTAAGTGCTTTAAATTAAATTAAAAACCCACCCCCTTTAGCTAATATACATAAAGGAATTAATAAATTGCTTGGTTATTCGAATGGATTATCATATTTGCATTTAATAAATTAAATATTTGAAGAGCCACCCATGTGGCAATAATCCATTTCTTTAATTAATTAATTCTCTAATATTTGTCTCTTTCTCCTCCATGGGAAATGAAGAGTCCACCGTTCGAATCAAGAAACTCTTTGTTCCTCTTCCAAGATTGCCTATATCTTGAACCTCATTCCTCATTTGAAAGAGAGCAATTTGAAAGTACAAGAACTATAGAAAATTTTTGTCTCATTTATTCTCATATTTTCAAACTTATTTGCATTAATTAGTTTGCTCTCATTTAGTGACTAAATTGCATCTTTCATAATAGATTAATTTTCTAATTGTTAATAGTTAGCTATCATATTTCTTTAAAAGCTTTCTTAGACTAGAATTTGCATCTCATATTTGCTTTCAAGTTATTAGCTTAAAATTTGCACTTCATTTAGATTAAAAACTACATTTTCATCTTAGATTAATTGTACTTTGCTTATCATTCTAGCTTCAAAATCCTGTTGTTGGCTGTCCAATTTGAGAGTAATTAAACACCTCGATTAATTAGGAGGAAACAGGTCACTTCACCATGGATTTCAAATTGAGTAATTCATACTCTTTCTCGTAATTCAATTGTGTGAGTAATGACTATGTTGTGTGTGTAGTTGCATTAGAGGTCCACATTTGACTATATACACAATCAAATAAAAATTGCTCCTGAAGATCAAGAAAAGACTACTTTTACATGTGCATGGGGTACCTTGTTGGAACATCATGCCACTTGGTTTGAAGAATGTTGGTGCTACATATTAGAGAGCTATGACGTCTATTTTTCATGACATGATGCATCACACTATGGAGGATTATGTTGATGATACCTTAGCCAAATCTATGATAAGATCTAAACATCTAAATGATTTAAGAAAAATTATGGATAGAATGGAGAAGTTCAGTCTCAGACTGAACCCTAAGAAGTGTGCTTTTGGTGTCACTTCTGGAAAGCTCTTAGGCTACATTGTTTCAAAGAAAGGCATTGAAGTTGATCCTACTAAGGTCAAAGCTATCATGGAGATGCAACCTCCCAAGAGTATCAGTCAAATGAGAAAATTACAAGGGAGAGTACAATCTATTAGATGCTTCATATCTCAACTAGCAGACATATCACAACCTTTCACAAGAACATTACATAAAGGTGTGACTTTTGCATGGAGTGAGGAATGTGAAAAGAACTTTAATCATATCAAGAAATATCTATCAAACCCTCCTATCTTGATGCCTCCTATTCAAGGGAAGCCATTGATCTTATATGTCTCCACAACAGATACATCACTAGGGGCATTACTAGCACAACATGATAAGAACAAGAAGGAAATAGCTATATACTATATCAGTAGAACATTGGTAACATATGAGAAGAACTATTCCATGATTGAGAAGGCTTCTCTAGCTATGACCTTTGCATCATAGAAATTGAGACACTACATGTTAGCTCATACCACACATTTGGTAGCTAAGATTGATCCACTAAAGTACCTACTAAGAAAAGCTGCCCTCACATGTAGATTAGCTAAATGGGTCATGCTCTTAAGTGAATTTGACATTAAATATGTTGAAAGAAAAGATATCAAAGGCTAAGTAATTGTAGATCAACTGGCTAATGCACCTTTGTTTGACGATACACCAATGCAAATGGAATTCCCAGATTCTTCTATCATGAATCTGTCCTCTAGATCATGGAAGCTATTCCTTGATGGCTCCTATACACATAATGGATCTAGAGTAGGCATATTTTTTATCACTCATAAAGGATACTCAATCCCTAAAGCATTCAGAATCAAGTTTCCTTACACCAATAATATTGTTGAATATGAAGCCCTTCTTAACGACATGAAGATAGCAATTGAGTGGAGAATAATAGAACTACACAGTCATGGAGACTCACAACTTGTAATACACCAAATCAATGATGTGTATCACACAAAAGATGAAAAGCTAATCCCATACAAGAGAATGGTAGATGATCTAAAGAAATATTTCATACCTATCACATTTGAGCAAATACCTAGAATGGAGAACAAGGCTGTCGATGCAATGGCCACGCTCTCTACCTTATTACAGTAGCCCGGACATGAGCTACGCAATGAGTTCTTGGTGGAAGAACTATCTTATCCTGCATATGATTCCCCTGAAACCTGCATGATTTGCACTATTGTAGGTCATGATTCATCCCACTATAAAAACCTTTTCTCCTATCTCCAAGACCAAATCATTCCTGATTCTTTCAACTACCATGAGAAATGATACCTTATTCGCAATGCATCCCAGTATGTCATCATTGGTAATGATCTGTATAAATAAGGTCTAGATGGTACACTTCTTAGGTGTTTAGAATTTGAAGAGTCTCAACATGCATTAGAGGAAGTCCATGATGGTATTTTTGGTTCACACTCAAACGGTTTAACACTAGCTCAAAAACTTATTAGGGCTAGGCACTATTGGCCAAAAATGGAGAAAGAGGCTATCAAGTTTGCTAAGAACTATCAAAAGTGCTAAGTACATGGTAACTTAATTCATGCACCAAGGAGAGATATAATTCCCTTTACTACACAATGGCCTTTTCACCAATGGGCATTTGATGTTATAGGATCCATCCATCCTCATTCTTCTAATGGAAATACCCATATTATTATAGCTATAGACTATTTCACAAAATGGGTAGAAGTAGTTCCTTTGACTCAAGTGACTGGCAAACAAATTTCAATGTTCATCTTGAATTACATCATATGCCGGTATGGTATTCCACACTCTATAGTCACAGATAATGGTGGACAATTCAAGAATAGAGACTTAGATGATCTATGTGCCAAATTCAAAATTACACAACATTGGTCATCAATCTACTATCCTCAAGGGAATGGACAAGCAGAGGCTTCTAACAAGAATCTATTAAAAATATTGCACCTTATAGTTAATAAAATAGGAAGAGACTAGCATCTCATGATCAATCTAGCTCTCTGGGCCTATAGAACAAGTATCAAAATGCCCACTGGGGCTACACCTTTCACTTTAGTATATGGGTCTGAAGTGGTACTACCTATTGAGGTTGAAATCCCATCACTAAGAATCAGAATGCATGGTCTAGTAACTGATGATGACTACAGAGTGTCTAGGTTGCAAGAACTTGAACTACTAGATGAGCACATACAAGAAGCATATGATCATCTCAGAGTATATCAGAAAAGAATGTCTAGAGGTTACAACAAGAAAGTTAGACACAGAGAATTTTAGGTTGGCAATCTAGTCTTGAGAGAGAATCCTAAAAATCAATCACATAGAGAGCGCAAGGGGAAGTTTGAACCCAACTGGTTGGGGCCCTTTTTTATCACTACTACTTTTGGCTCTGGAGCCTATCAACTCTCAATGACTGAAGGAGAACAGCTTCGAGAACCAATCAATGTTCTCCATCTGAAGAAATTCTATGCCTAAAGCATTCAGTCTATTGCAAAATGTCCTGAAAAAATTATAAAAATTGGAAATAGTCCTGAAAAAATGAACATCTTGGTGAAAACCTAGCAATAGGTGCCTTGATGATTCACAAAAAAATCAAAAAGTTTCAAAAATATCAAAAATATCAAAAAAATTGAAAATTTGAAAAATACAAAAAAATGAGAAAAAGAAAAAGTGCCTTGGTGAAAACCTGGAAACAAGCGCCTTTGTAGCAAAAATAGAATCTCTACCAAGATGGTGAAAACCCAGCAAATGGGTGCCACTTGTTCAAAATGATCCATCTATCAGTGAAATCTTGGTCTTTCCCAGCTTTCAGTCCTACCTTAGTTTGTACATATATCTTGATTTGTTTCTACATTCTTGTTTTCAATAAGTCAGTTTGTACACCAATCTACAAAAATGTTTGTATCCTATCAATGCCTAACACTTGGGGGTAATCAATGTCATATCCTACAATCCTCCAGTATACCTCAGAAGAGTCATATCCATTCAAGGTCCTTCAAAGCTCAAGTCGAGCCAGTCAGTCTATCTCCTCTCCAGAAAGGATTTTGTAATCAAACACAAAACAACATTAACAAAAATTGAAAATAATCTATGCTTTTACATGCTTTTATCTCCTTGTATGCTTACTGATTCACATTGAGATTTTTGCATATTCTATCCCTTCGAGCTCTTCGATGATGTCCTTTATGGGATTTAGAGAGTGATGACTGGGGCATAATCTTTTCTTTGTTTTCTTCTTGTATGTGAAAATCTAACAACTTTGGAAATTCTAGATTGAAATGGTGTCTGTCTGTAAGAGCCTCTATCTCGAATTAGATGGCCATGAGTACCTCGACCATTGATACCTGAAAAATTCAGGGAAGTTTGATCTAACAATTATCTTTTTGAGTAAGTTATTTCTCCTCCTGTGAAACGCGATCTTACCTAAGGATGTGAACGATAAAGGGTCACTACGAGTAATTTACTCTGGATTTAAAATGATCTCTTGACTGCTTGATGTGTTTGTTATGAAAGGCGTATTTTGGTCATCATAATGTTTATGTTTTGATGCTTATACAAATTGCTATATCAAAATGGACATGATATTCAGGTCATCCTAGCATTTGTGCCTCGATGCTTATATCTAATTTGACATTCTGAAAATAAAATCAATATTCATATGTCCATTGTTGTCTAGCCAGTGGGCGTTGTATTGATTCTTGCACATACAAATCAATATTCATATGTCTATAGTTTCATAACTAGTGGGTGTTGTATTTATTTATCTAGTTACCTAAAAATTTCAATGATGACAACAAATCAACACATGATAAGTGACTAGGTCCTAGGTCTTAGGTTTGCATGTTATTTTGCACTGTGCATGATTGCATGATCTCAAAAATTGTTAAAAACACTTGAATGTTTAAACAATTCTTCAAACTAAACTTAAACTTGGCATGAAGAGCTGAATCTTACATGAAGGTCCATCCAATGAAACAGTAAGTAGAATCCTTTTTCAGGATCAAAATCAAAATCTAAGATCATTTATATTGTCAATTGCTTGCATAATCAACCTTCGATCATCACAGAAATCTAGTATTAAACTTAACTAATTATCTTACATCAAACTATCAAAATTTCAACTTGGTCAACTATGGTCAACTCATGGTCAAACCTAGTCAAACTTGGTCTCCTGGACCTCTAAACGATGTAGAACATGTTCTCAAACATGTACAACCACTTCTTAAATCAATTAGCATGCTTCTAAAACATTTAACACTGACTTTTCTTGTCAGATTTTGATTTTAATCCTTAAGGGGGCATGGTATTGCATATCAATCAAATATGTAAATCAAATTTCTTTCCTCAGTGATCAAGACAACAACCACGTCTACTTACTGATTCATCAAAAGTCCTCATCGCTTGGGGCAAATCTATTATCTCTTGGGGCATATCAGATTCATCTAGATCCATATCAATCTGGTATCTTAAATTTATCTTGTAAATTATATCAGCTTTCTATAAGCAACAGTTCATTAGCATCATTTCCTTGGTTCTTCATAACTAATGGGTTCAAGATGTGATACCAATATGATTCTCTTGGGACAATCAAGTCTGGAATTGGTCACTCACTTCTTCGCAATCATAAGGTTCAGAATTAGGCATTTTTATACTTTTTCGTAATCACCGGTTCATTATTGTTATAGTTAACATTATCTTTGGTAGATCAGGACCTAAATCTTACATCTTTAAATCTTTCAATCAGTTTCTATCTTGGAATCGGTTAATCTTACAAATCAATATCATACATCTTTATCATACACAGATTATTCTTTGAACCACTACGCTTTGCACAGTGATTCAAAGAGGGGCAAAATGTAATACCCCAAAAATGGGCTATAGGTTCATTAACCTCCTACATCTTCAATTCAAATGAAATCGACATCCAAGTCCTAACCTAAGGCACATCTGCACATTATCGAATCCTAATTGGTTTTATCCTAAATTCTGCATCGGAGAATATTCCTAGCAATATTCTTATTTATCCTAATTATTCTGTATTTAATAATTATTTGGGGATGAATCCTATTTATCCTAAAGTTTGATTAATTGAATATTCTAAATATTTAATTAATTAGATTTAATACTGCCACTTAATTATTTAATTAAATTTAATTCTATTTATTCCTAAATTGTGTTATTTAATTTTGACAATAAAATCTAAAATCTTATGACTAATTGATTAAATTCTCATTTAATTAATTGATGTCAATTGTCAATTTTTAATAATATAGTTTTAGAATAAAATTTTGATTTAATAATTGATTAACCCATAAATCAATTGTTTTAATTCAAAAATCAGTTAAGTTGAGAATAAATCACTTTATTTTTAAATTAATTCAAAATAAATCATGCACAATCATAAAAGCGAGCAACTAGAAATGAACAACCAATTTTAAATTTAAACTCAACATCTGATGATGAGTTGAAATTTGGTCTTAATTCTATTTTGAGTTAAACATTGCTTTTGCATGATTTTGTGAGTTAATTATAACTGATTTCTTGATAACTCAAAAATCAACCTGAGTTTATCAAGAGTGATTTATGGCTTTTCTCCTGCATCCTCAAAGCCCTAAATTTCTATAAAATCAAGGCTCAGCTCTTCATAATTATCAACACTCGAATTTGCACAATTACTCTGGCGAATTGGCGATTGAAGGATTAAGCACTTGCGACAGGTGATTTGTGAGATCTTTCATAGTTGATCATAGTTTTTGCATATTTTTCATATCATAGATTTCATATCGATTCATAGCATTCTTAGATTAAATTTGCATTCAATTTCATTCATCTAGTTTAGATTCATATAGTTTTTATATTATTGCACTAAAAATACAAAAATATAGATTAATCTAGATTCATATAGTCTTTCATTCTTTTGCATTCAAATCCTTCATTTAGGTGTTGCATTATCACTGATCTCAATTTCAATCTGAGAACATCATACTCGCACCTACTAGAAGACAGTAAATCACCTGGTTAGCATAGTTTCATTTATTTGCAAGATTTTGATTTCTGCTAACCTCTAATGTTTTACTGAAGTGTTGTGTCTGGAGTTACGTACAAAATTCACACACACAATCATTATGGAAAAAAATTCATATGAAGTTTTGAGGTTAGCTCAATAACTTAGAAGATCAAAATTTTTCTAAGTATGAAAGACAGAGCAGACAGAGAAGCACCTGATGATTAGAGCATTCACGCACGTGTGTATGATCAAGTTTTGATATGCGCCCTTGAAGATAAGCTTTTGAGTATGTTAGTAAGCTATGGTTAAGCACACATGGTTAGATGTGATAGTATGAAGAAGTTACAGTGAGTTGAAGTGACACAGACAGTGAGCGGCAGAACATAACAGACCATGCAGCCAATGGGAAATATTTTGATTAGCGTGTATTAATTTTTTTTGTAAAGGCTATGCACCAATTTTAAATGTGTTCTAAACATGTTAATATCATTGTATGTAAACATGCTTGATCCAATTCATTTGAAAGCATTGTATGTGATAAGTTATAGGCCGACCTAGTAATTAGTTTTGGGCGCGCCTATTCAGCATGTATATATATGACATGTGCTTTTGTATTTGAGCATGCATGGATTAATGGATGAGAATAAGTATGTGAAGTATGTATTAGAGTAGTAAGAATGATATAGAGCTTTACAAGAGGTTAACGTATCACCGCATAAAAGGAACTGATCAGACAAGCAGTGTTAAGGCAATAGTTCACCATTGCAGATATAGTGTTAATTTGATATCCAGGAGGTTGTAGCCTTCTTCATTTGAGTAGTGAGCTCTTGGATAGTGAGTCCTCACCCCTAACAAGGTTATTTGTAAAAGACTCCTAACAGGGTCTGACCTTTGACCAGGTCATTATACTCAACATTGTAAAGACTGCTCCTAACAGGGCAAAGGAACATTAACAAGTTCATAATAAAAAGTACAATTATTAGTGGGTATTAATTCCCACCAGGGTTTTTCCTTTGGCCAAGGTTTCCTCGTAAACATATCTTGTGTTATGTTTTATGGTTGAATATTTTCTTTTCTTTTCTATTCATTTCAGTACATAAGTAATTGGACTTAGTTTAAAGAAGCTGAAAAATATTAATTGTAGAACACTAATTCACCACCCCCCCCCCCCCCTCTCAGTGTTCCCATTCCTAACAATTGGTATCAGAGATTTGGCCCTCTAAGAGAAGTTTAACCACTTGAGGATATTATGGATACAACTAAAATGAAACATCTAAAGAAGAATCTTGAAGCAACTCTTGAAGATCTTGACAAAGATGAAAAAGAGATTGAAGAACTAAAATTGAAGTTCAGTGGTTCTCATGTATTCATCAAGAAACTAAGAAAGGATTTGAAAGATTGTTCAACAAATGATTTGGGAAAAATGGTCAAAAATTTGAATGAAGAAAACATATCTCTAAAGGATCAGATTGAAGAATTGGATGATAACTTAATCAATAATCAAGAAGCCTATGAAGAATAGATCAAAGAAAGAAAACAATTAGATGAAGAACTCATGCAAAAAATTCTAAAAATCTTGGAGTTAGAAAACATCAAGAGGAAGATGGAATCTGAATTGATAGAAGCATAGAACCATATTGACAAATTACACACAAGTGTTGATCTATTAGATTATTAGATCTATGCGTGGAAGTTAAAAGGAGATACCACTAGTATTGAATACAATGAAGCTCAAATTCAGATTGATGCAATACAGGAAAGAATGAACATAGATTTTCTTTTTGCATATCTGTTACACATAGTATTTAGGCAATATGAACACTATTTGAGGATGATCTTGAGAGAGTGGGCTTCATTCTCTTTTCTTTTCATGCGAAGCTCTTCTTGATGACAGATCCCCTTGTAGGTAGGGAGGTTACTGATACTATCTCATGTTCACTTGGTTTGGTCCTCGACTTTGATCGGTATGTTCTCTCTTGGTCCCACTTAGAGAGCTCGGTAGACATTGTTGTTGACATCACAAATCTTGGTGAGGTAGTTTTAGTCTTAGCATGTCAAAGAATTTGTTTGCTTTGTTTTGGTGAAGTGAAGAGGCTAGGGGATTATGCTCTACTCCCTTTTTGGGTAGTATCAGAAACCTAGATCCTTGAATCTAATCTAGTCTCCCTATGGTCCTTTTTGTGAGTCACCTTTAGAGAGGGTTAACCGTAGTGGACATCCCCTTTATTGGGTCAACCATGTGGATGGAACCTCAAGTGGTAATAGCCATTTTCACCATGGTAGCAATAGCTCTTATATAAATGTCTTTATGGAAGAAATCTCCATGAGTGTGGTCTCTTGTTGGACTGTCAGATCTCCCTAGTAGCTCCTGATTGATTAAATTCTTGGACTGTGTCAAAACCCTGGTGCACTTGGATTGGAGGTCACCCTCTTGAGATCACAAAAGTTGTAGAGTTAGACCATTACTAAAAACCCTAGCGAGGCCAAATTTTTCATTTTCTAGGAATATGTGCATTATTGAAAAACTTTTGAGAACATACACAAGTAGCATTCCTAGGGATTAGCACAATAAGTCACTATTACTTGTTCATGTGCAAGGTTGCTTTTGCCCTTATTCATTGTTTTAAGACAATTGATTTCTTGATTTCCCTTGCTTTTTGTTCTGTGTACCTGATATCTATTTGGTTATTGAAAATGAACAAACCTGAGACAAACTAGTACACAAATCTTCAAACCTGGACAGAAAAATTTGCAAACAATCTGATATTGAAAAATTGAAAAATTGCAAATCTAAAGCAAAAATCCTTTTTGGTGTCAAAAGTCATCTTGAAATTTCAAAACTCATATCAAAGCTAAAGTCAAAGTTGTCAGAAACCTTCCAAATATGTCAGAAATCCAATTTTTACAGCCAACTTCTAGATTCTGTCAAAAAATTCACTGTGTCAAGAACATAGCAAAAACCAGAAGAATCCAATCATTTTTCCTAAATTTGTCTCTTGAGTTTGATCCATCCTTCTAATCTATAGATTTGAATCTTGTTTGATCTTGTGTCAAAACCTTGTCAAAATCATCTTCAATTCAGCCTTCAACAAAATGGCTAAGTGTTGTGAGCTCATGTCTGCCATCTTTTGGGTGTCTATCCATACATCTAGGGCACACTATCCTTCATTTACGTCCAAATAAATCTTCAATCAATCCAATCTTGACAAGGTTGTGTCATTCGATCTTCTTGAATCAAGTCATTCTTCAGTTGTCTTAATCTTTCTCTTTTGCTTCACCCAAGGTTAATGATGGAAACTAGAGCTTCATCACAGAGAAAACAAGGAGAACAACCCAAACCCTCGTCAATGGCATCTTCTGTGATTTCTCAAATAATTCATCAACCTTACGGCATGACTAAATTTGGAGAAGACATTCTTGGCAATCTTTTCTTGAAAGGTGGTTACGTCAGCCCACCCATATCTATTCACAGAGGTACCCAAACCACTCCACATCAACCAATTTACAAAAGTTCTCAGAACAACACTATGTCTCAAGTAGGAGGAAACCAAGGATCCCAAGGCCATTAGTTTCAACATGAGGATCCTTAACCTACTCCATCTGAGATTGACCAATACAGAACTGATGAACACTCTCAAAAATTGATGCAACATTTCTTGCAAGAGGATAGAGAGATATATTTTCTTGAGCTATCAAGACAACGAGCCAAACTTCCTCCCAGCTTCAATGTTGAAAATATTGTCACTCCGGAGGAAGAAACTCATCTTACTACCATGATGAAACAGATGCATTCCATGCAAGTTAAGCTCAATCAATTGGAAAAAGAGAAGGAACCTAAGGAATTATCCATGGAGGCCCTATGTCCTTTCCCATTTGACAAAAACTTGTTCATGCCACCATTTCCAAAACAATTGGAGATACCTAAATATGAAAAATATGATGGCAACTCTAACCCACAAGATCACATCAAAGAATTTTTTACTCAATCTACGAAGTTTATGCATGAGCCAACTTACCTAATGTGTATGTTCCCATGATCTCTGGGAGGATCATCCATTCATTGGTTCTCTAAACTTCCTCCAACCATCAAAACCTTTGAGGAGTTAATCAAACTATTTTATCAACAATACTCCTACAACATTCATCATCTGGTCACCATGATCGATATCTGTAATATGAAACAAAAGATAGGAGAACCCTTCCTAACTTTTCTCAAATGACGGAGGAAGAAGCTTTCACTCTATGCTAGATCTATTCCAGAAACTGAAAAGCTAGAAATCTTCATCAACAATTTGATCCCAGAACTCAATTACCATCTACAAATGCAAAATCATACTTCTTTTGACAAGATGGTGTAAAATGCTATAAATATTGAAAATGTACTTTCTCATAAGGGAGACATATCAATTAATAAAGATAGCAAGTATGAATCTGGTTCTAGTTCCAACAACAACAAAGATAAAAACAAATTCTGGAACAAGAACAAGAATGTTGTGACAGATGGTGTTGTTGACCACATGAGTGCTCCATCAAAGGCACCCACCTTCAATCTCACCATGGGGACCCAAGCCATCAAAGCTTCTGAGAAAAAGGCATCTGAATCATCTCAAAATTTGAAGGACTATAAGCCATGGGTTACAATTCCTATACGCGAGTTCACTCCTTTGGGTGAGTCCTTAGAATCTGCCATGAAAACTTCATTAGCAAACAAAATCATCACATTGCCTGAGATTAAACCATTTGATCCTGAACCTAAACCAAAATGGTGGAGGGAGACTGATTTTTGTGATTTCCTCGCAACAAGGGTCATAAAACCAATAACTGCATACGCTTGAAACATCTCATCCAAGACAAAATTGATATGGAGAGATTGTAATTGACAATCATAAAATGAATAATGATCATACAGCATTCATGGAACCATTTCCAAAGCTTAATCAAGGAGTTTCAACTTCTCAGCCTAATATGGGTGCTAAAGTCAATTACACCTACGCTAGAAACAATTATGTCTTTAACATGGTTGAACCATACCTATCTAAACATTGCAATGTCATCACTATTGTGAAAAAGGATAGAGACAATCAATCAGCAAGTGTAGTAACTCGATCACAAGCTCAGGCCCAATTACAGGGACAAAACTCAGGCTCATCAAATTCCCCTAAGGTGCCTTTAAATATTTCATTTTCTTCTAAACAAAGGGCTAACTCAAAATCATCAACTCCTAAAGAGACTCGAGCAACAAAATATAGTATTGTTCAACAACTTCAGCATACCAATGCCAAAATATCCATGTTTGAGTTGCTTTGGATATCTCCTGCCCATCAGGCTATTCTGGATAAAGCTCTGCTTGGTTCCAATGTTCTTGAAAATCTTGATCTAGATAGATTCTAGACTATGGTTGGTCATCTGACATCACCACACTATATCTCCTTTTCAGAGGAAGATGATAACTCATTGAGTCATCTGCATAACCAGCCTTTGCACATTGAAGTCTTGATCCACAATCGTCATGTCAAATATGTGTTGATAGATGGAGGTGTTGGTTTAAACATATGTTCTTACAAAATAATCACACAACTGGGATTATCAGATGATTCTATAGATCTTAAGAAGAAGATAACCATAAAATCATATGATGAGCAAGAAAGATCTTCCAAGGGAACTATTGTCCTACCTATCAGAATAGGACCAATTATCAGAGATATTACCTGTTAAGTTCTGGATCTTCCTTTGGCTTATAACATTCTTCTAGGGAGACCTTAGATACATGAAATGCAAGTAATTCCATCCACATACTATCAATGTGTGTAATTTCCTTATGATGGAGTAGAGGTGACAATTCCAGCAGACATATCTACATCTTGCAATGCATTGAAAGAAAGTGTTGACAAACTTGTTCCACACAATAGAGAATCTTTCACTAAGCCTACTGACATAGCATCTACATCCAAGATGGAAAACATTGAAAAAGAGGTTAAATTCAAAGACACAGGTATGGGAGAATATACTATGGAACTAGTTCTCTCTCTCACATCTCTTCCAATCTTGCCTAAATCCTATAGGCAATCTTTGAAATAGACAAAACAAGTATCTACAGAACCTCAAGCAATTTATAATGGAAGTTTTGTCATAGAGAAAGTATCCAAAAAAGATTTTGAAGAAGACAACATTGTATTGGCATGGTTGTACAAAGATGAGTCTCAATCTCAGATAGTTTAGAAATGTGACTCTAAAACACCTAAAATCCCTGTCGAATCTTATGGACCAAGTCACAAACTCATGTCCAAAATGGGATACACTGGAAATGGACCTCTAGGAACAAGAGGAAAGGGCATTATCAAACCAATTGAACACTGTTGAAGGATGACCAAAGATACTACAGGTCTAGGATATCAGAAGAAGCCTTTTCATCTTAGCAAGAACTCTCCACATGTCTTAGAACAAATTGAACCATCGACAAAAATTTAGCCGAAGGAAGAAACACAATGGTTAGATAGTGATGATTAGGACACCACTAATGAGCTTATTCCTTATGAGCACTTTCTTAAATAAATACTAGACCTCCTTAAAGATGATGAGAAACCTAAGGAAAATATCAATGTAGTAGACACACAAGAACCTACTATGGAACAAAAGATAGTTGCACCACAAGAACTAGCTGATCTTGAAGGAAACCAAATAGACAAAGAGGAAGGTAATCCTATCAAAATATCTAAACATTTGGGACATGAGAGTGATTCTAAGATAGACTCCCATGAGTATGAATTCAAATCAAAATCTAAAGGAAATCCTACTTGGGGTATTCATCCTGACTTTACACATGTTCTCAGATTTCCCAGGGGTCTAGATGAAGAAACAGAGGATGAATCCAATGATTATGAATGGGGAGTTATTCTAGAAGAAGATGACCTTTTTAACTGAAAAACACATTGATGTTATCACCAATATTCATCCAAATCTGATGTAAGTCTAGAGCGAAATGATGAATTCAATGAGTCTGATCCACCTATGCCTGAAGTGGAATCCAATAATGACATTGAGCCGATTCGTGAATTGAACATTCTAAGTAGTAGTTGTGTGTGTGAAAATTGTACCTGATCTGTAGACACAACACTTCAATAAAACATTAGAGGTTAGTTGAAATCAAAATCGTGCAAAATTAAAATCTAATCTAACCAAGCGATTTACTGCCTTCTAGTAGGTGCGAGATTGATGTTCTCAGATTGTTATCAAGATCAGTGACCTAGACAACACCTAAATGAAGGATTTGAATGCAAAATTGATGGATATGGAATATGAATGCAATTAATCTATTTTTTTGGATTTTAGATGCAATGATATGATCAAAACTGATATGAAATCTATTGCTAATATGAAAATTGATCTATGATATGCTAATCTAGAAATAATATGATATGAATAAAAACCAAATTGATCTCACAATAGCCTTGATTCGCAATAAGCTTTGATTCTCCAGATAGCAATTCTTCAGCGTGATTATGCAAAATTACGAGATGCTTTGAGATGAGCTGAGGCTTTTAATTTATAGAAATCCAAGGCTTTGGATGTGCATGGAAGAAAGCCATAAATCACTTAGATTAACTCAGCTTGATTTTTGAGTTATCTGATAATAAAGATAATTTAATTCACAAAAACATGAAAATCATGCAAAAACAGATTTTTAACTCAAATTAGAAGTTTAGATCAACTTTAAAACTCAAAAATGATGTTGAGTTCCAAAAAGTCAATAACTTGCATTGATTTTCTGATTTGGAGTTTAACTGTTCTTTCATTGTGCACATGGATAATTATGAATTAATAAATAAATAAAGTGACTTATTCTCAACTTAACTAATTTTTTAAATTAAATAATTGATTTATGGGTTAATCAATCATTTAATCAAATTTTTATTCAAAAATAATATCATTAAATATGACAACTTGCTTTTATTAATTTAATCAATTAATAATAGGAATTTTGATTTATTGTCAAATTTAAATAATAATATTTAGGAATAAATATAATTAAATTCAATTAAATAATTAAGTGGCAAAATTAAATCCAATTAATTAAATATGAAAATATTCAATTAATCAAACTTAGGATAAATGTGATTTATCGCCAAATAATTATAAAATTAAAGATAATTATGATAATTAGGAATATTACTAGGAATATTCCCTGATGCAGAATTTAGGATAATCAATTAGGATTTGATGATGTTCAGATGTGCCTTAGGTTAGGACTTCTATGTCGATTTCTTTCGATTTGAGGATGTAGGAGGTTAATGAACTTATAGCCCATTTTTGGGGTATTACAGTAGTATCACCTTTGAAATCGAGAGTCGGGTTAGGACCAATGCTGAAAACACCATATGCATGAACACCATTTCCCAATCTTATCCAACCTTGACTATCCAACATCCAGAACTGATCGACCAAACCTCTATCAATCCGAGTCAAGATATCCATACTTTTCAAGAGGACTATGCCCTTGCTTTCTACCTCAATGTAGTGGAACCTATGATGACTTCCATTGGTGAACCTAGTGTTGGCATGATAGAGTCAGATATCAATTATCTTAGTCAAAAGAACAAAAATAAAAATAAAAAGAGTTCTGAGGGTGAAAACCACTTTGTGGCAGTCTCAGAACCTAAAATAGTAAAGAAAAAAGATGAATCCGAAGGTGAAAACCTCTCTAAGGCACCTAAGGATGAGATATTTGATGTCCTTTCAAGTCATTTACAGGATAGATCTCTAGCTCTCATTGAGCTCACTCAATCTATCAACTTGGTTACAATAGAAGAACCACAGCTAATTCATGTAGAACAATCCTTATCAGAGGAAGAGAAACAAGAATTCACCAAATTCTTGACAGAGAAGAAAATTAACTTCACATGGAAGTATTCAGCTATGCCTGGACTTGATCCTGATCTCATAATGCGCCATTTATCTATTGCTCGAGGAGTCAAACCTATTAAACAGAATTTAAGAAAGATGCATCCTCATGTTGCACTCTTAGTCAAAGCTGAATTAGAGAAGATCCTAAAAGCCAGATTTATTCGAGTTATTAATTATGCAAAATGGATCTCTAATATATTTCCAGTATCAAAACCAGACAAATCAATCAGAGTGTGCACTGATTTTAGAGATTTAAACAAAGCATGCCCTAAGGATGATTTTCCATTACCAAATATCGATATGATAGTGGAAATGATTGTGGGCTTTGAGATGTATTCTTTAATGGATGGCTTCTTTGGATACAACCAAATAAAAATTACTCCAGAAGATCAAGAGAAAATAGCTTTCACATGTGCATAAGGTACCTTTTGTTGGAATTTCATGCCATTTGGCCTTAAGAATGCTGGTGCCACATATCAATGAGCTATGACATCTATCTTTCACGATATGACGCATTGAACTATTGAAGACTATGTTGATGAAACCTTAGCAAAGTCTATGATAAGATCAGAACATTTGAATGACTTAAGAAATATTCTGGATAGAATGGAGAAGTTTAGTATCAAACTGAACCCTAAAAAGTGTGCTTATGGTGTCACTTCTGGAAAGCTCCTAGGCTACATTGTTTCAAAGAAGGGCATTAAAGTAGACCCTGCTAAAGTCCAAGCTATCATGGAGATGCAACCTCCCAAGAATATCAGTCAAATGAGAACTTTACAAGGAAGGATGCAATCAATCAAATGTTTCATATCTCAATTAGCAGACATATTACAACATTTTACGAAGACATTACATAAAGGTGTGACTTTTGCATGGAATGAGGAGTGTGAAAAGAATTTCAATCATATCAAGCAATATATATCAAATCCTCCTATTTTGATGCCTCATATTCTAGGGAAGCCATTTATTCTATGTCTCCGTAATAGATATATCACTAGGGGCATTACTAGCACAGCTTGATGAAAATAAGAAGGAAAGAGCTATATATTATATCAGTAGAACATTGGTAGCGTATGAGAAGAACTATTCAATGATTGAGAAAGCTTGTCTAGTTGTGATCTTTACATCACAAAAATTGAGACATTACATTTTAGCTCATACCACACATTTGATAGCTAAGATAGATCCACTAAAATAGTTATTAAGCAAAGTTTCCCTCACAAGTAGACTAGCTAAATGGGTGATGCTATTAAGTGAATTTGACATAGAATATGTTCAAAGAAAAGCTATCAAAGGCCAAGTTATTGTAGATCAACTAGCTGAAGTGCCATTTTTTTATGATACACCATTACAGATGGAATTTCTAGATTTGTCCATCATGCACATATCTTCTAGGACTTGGCACCTCTACTTTGATGGATCTTACACACAGAATGGATCTGGAGCAGCCATAGTGTTTCTAACACCACAAGGTTACTCAATCCCTAAAGCATTCAGAATAAAATTTCCTTGCAAAAACAATATTGATGAATATGAAGCCCTTCTTAATGGTATGAAGATATAAATTGAGTGGCAAGTGACAGAATTACACATTCATGGAGACTCCCACCTTGTAATACACCAAGTCAATGATGTGTACCAAATGAAGGATGAAAAGTTAGTTCCATACAAATGCATGGTAGATGATCTAAAGAATTATTTCATATCTATCACATTTGAGAAAATCCCTAGAATGGAGAATAAGGTTGTTGATTCTATGGCAACACTATCATCTCTACTATAGTAGCTCAAACATGAGCTATGTTATGAATTCCTGGTGGAAGCATTGTCATTCCCTGCATATGATTCCCCATAAACCTGCATGATCTACACTATTGTTGGTCATGATTCTTCTAGATACAAAAACCTATACTCCTACCTCAAAGACCAAATCATCCTAGATACCTTCAACCACCATGAGAAATGATACCTTATCCAAAATGCATCACGGTATGTCATCATTGGTAACGATTTGTACAAATGAGGTCTAGATGGTATGCTTCTTAGGTGTTTAGAATGCAAAGAGTCTCAACATGCATTAGAGGAAGTCCACGATGGTATATGTGGATCACATTCCAATAGTTTAACACTAGCTCAAAAACTTATTAGGGCTCGGTACTGTTGGCTTGAAATGGAAAAAGATGCAATCGAGTATGCTAAGAATTGTCAAAAGTGCCAAGTACATGGTAACTTGATTCATGCACTAGGAATAGATCTGATTCCCTTTACTACACAATGGCCTTTTCAACAATGGTCATTTGATCTCATCGGTGCTATATATCCACATTCTTCTAATGCACATACCCATATCATCATAGCTACAGAATATTTCACAAAATGGGTAGAAGTAGTCCCTTTGACTCAAGCAACTGGCAAGAAAATTTCCATGTTCATCCTAAACTACATCATATGTCGGTATGGAATTCCACATTCAATAGTCACAAATAATGGAGACCAATTCAAGAACAAGGACCTAGATTCCTTATGCTCAAAATTCAAAATTACACAACATTGGTCATCCATATACTATCCTCAAGGAAATGGACAAGCAGAGGTATCCAATAAGAATCTATTGAAAATATTCCATCATACAGTTAATAAAATAGGAAGAGACTAGCATCTCATGATCAATCCAGCTCTCTGGGCCTATAGAACAAGTATCAGAACCCCCACTAGGGCTACACCTTTCGCTTTAGTTTATGGGTCTGAAGTGGTACTACCTATTGAGGTTGAAATCCCATCACTAAGAATCAGAATGCATGGTCTAGTAACTGATGATGACTACAGAGTGTCTAGGTTGCAAGAACTTAAACTACTAGATGAGCACAAACAAGTAGCATATGATCATCTCAGAGTATATCAGAAAAGAATGTCTAGACACTACAACAAGAAAGTCAGACACAGAGAATTTTAGGTTGGCGATCTAGTCTTGAGAGAGAATCCTAAAAATCAATCACATCAAGAGCGCAAGGGGAAGTTTGAACCCAACTGGCTAGGTCCCTTTGTTATCACTGCTACTTTTGGCTCTGAAGCCTATCAACTCTCAACAACTGAAGGAGAACAGCTTCAAGAACCAATCAACATTCTCCATCTGAAGAAATTATATGCCTAAGGCATTCAGTATTCAAAAATGTCCTGAAAAAAAATAAAAATATAAAAAAGTCCTGAAAAATGAACATCTTGGTGTAAACCTAGCAATAGGCACCTTGGTGATTAACAAAAAAATCAAAAAGGGAAAAAATAAAAAAAAATACAAAAATGGAAAAATACAAAAAAAATTGAAAAGATAAAAATACAAAAAAAGAAGAAAAAGAAAAAGTGCCTTGGTGAAAACCTAGAAATAGGCGCCTTGGTAGCAAAAATAGAATCTCTACCAAGATGGTGAAAACCTAACAAATGGGCACCACCTATTCAAAATGCTCCATCTATCAATGCAATCTTGGTCTTTCCCAGCTTTCAGTCCTACTTTAGTTTGTACATATCTCCTGGTTTGCTTCCGCATTCATGTTTTCAATAAAGTCGGTATGTACACCAATCAGCAAAAGCGTCGGTATCTTATCAATGTTCTAACTTGGGGGAAATCAATGTCATATCCTATGGTCTCTAGTATACCTCAGATGATTCATATCCAGATAGAGTCCTTTGAAGCTTCATTGGATTCTATCTGTCTATCTCTTACCAGAAAGGATTTTACAATCAAACACAAATGAACTACAACATCAACACAAAATGAAAACAATTTGTCCTTCACATTCTTTTATCTCCTTGTATGAAAACTAATTCGCATTGAGATTTTTGCATATTGTGTTCTATTAAGATCTTGGATGATGCCCTTTATTAGATTTAGAGAGTGATGACTGGGGGAAAAATCTTTTATTTGTTTTCTGCTTGGAGTGAAAATCTAACAACTTTGGAAATTCTGGATTGAAATAGTGTCCATTTGTAAGAGCCTCCATCTTGAATTGGATGGCCATGTGTACCTCGACCATTGATACCCATAAAATTCAAGGAAGTTTGATCTAACTATTGTCTTTTTGAGTGATTTCTTACTCCTACTGTGAAATGCAATCTTACCTACGGATGTGAACGATAAAGGGTCACTACGGGTAATGTAGACACGAAAAATTGGCCAAAGGCTTAAATCAATCAAAAGGTGCAATCAAGTCATCAAAATAGCATGAAAAATCAATAAATGGAACAAAGGCAATTCAAATCAAAGGAAAATTCAATTAAATGATTAAATGATTAAATGAAGCTTGAAAAGGGGAAAAACAATACGAAATTGATTAAATTCAATTAATGACATAGTTGTTGAAAGCAAAAATCAAAATGAACATCTTACCCTTCATGGCTCAATTTAATTACTTTAATTAATTAATAAATCTAATTTCCCTCAACAAAGCAAAAAAAGGAGACAAAATGGACACAAATCACTCACTTTTGTTGAAATGGTCCAACCTTTTGAAACCATTTAAATGTTTGTCCCCCCATTTATGGACAAAGCAAAGCCAATTGACCTTACCCAAGCATAACCATGGTTATCTCACTCTACCCCCTACCCTTGGGAAAATCTTATAAATTGAAGGCATTTAGAAGCATAATTCATCTACTCCATATCTTTGAATTGCAGCAAAGCTCTGTCAATTTGCATCCACATCACTCACTTATCATTTATCATTGCTAATTAGCTTAAATTGCATTGATCATAGTAGATTGTTCATCAAATAGAGCTAGAATTTGATAGAATAGATCTAAATTTGCATATCATATAGCTTAATTCTCATCTTTAGAGTGTCACTAGTGAGGATCATAGCTGAGAGCCTCATTTACCACTTTATTTTAGAGATCCATGAGATATTTAGATTAATTGTGCATTATTTAGATTAGTTTTCTTTGAATAGTGTAATTGTCTTTTAAATCTTGTTATTTCATGAAGGTGTAAATCACTCACACACAAATGGTGCCCACCGTGGGGCTCTAGGCCTCAAATTCATCATTATTTCCACGTTATTTGCAAAATTTAGGCTAGAATTGCATGAATTTGCTTACTGTTTGCAGGTTACAGAAAAGAAATCACGCTTGCCGGTAAAGAAGTCACGCCTAAAGAAAAGAGATGTCACGCACGGAAATTAAAATATCACCTAAAGTTTGAACTCTTATGCTTGTTAGCCTACAGAATCACGCTTCTGGCGAAAGAAATCATGCTGACAGAAATCAAGCTCTCGCATCATGGACAAACAGTTGATGCCTTTGGTCATTTAAATGTCACGTGGTTAGAATTAAAAAGCTGCAGCCGAGGGATCATTTTATGCCTGGTGTAAAGGGAGTACTCTACCTTATCCATTTAATTTCTCACTTCATTGATTTTAAATGTCGCCTTTGATTAATGAAATGTCACTTTTCTGGTATTAGTTTGTCGCTTATAATAAAGATTTCACGCGTAGCTATAATTTGATATCACACCTGATTATTTTAATCTCGCTTGAGCCCCTTATGGTGACGCTCGTGGTTAAAGTAATCACGTCTTTATTAAATTAGATCTCGTGTTTGTTATAGACAATGTCGCCTGATTGCGCATTTATGTTTTATCAAAATAATCACTGTTGTCGCGTCTAGTAAATATTTCACGCTTAGCTAAAATTTGATATCGCACTTGGTTATTTTAATCTCGCTTGAGCCCCTTTTGGTGACGCTCACGGTTAAAGTAGTCCCATCTTTATTAAATTTTATCTTTCCTATAGTCTGGATAATGTCGCGTGGCTGTATGTTCTCTATTTTATCAAAAATGTTAAAATGATGACTGTATTCTAACTTCACGGTCATTTTTTTGTCTCAGGAGCGTGGTCTGTCATAAGAAAGTGCAAAAACCAGAGAGAAGGCATAACTTAGAGGAGAAATTGATCTCTAAGAGGATAAGGAAAGAAAACCGGGTACACTCTACTTTTGTTCTTAACAATGATTTAGAAAAGGAGGTAGAATTATATGCTAAATACATTGCTATTGTAGATGCTTACAAACAAAAATACGTATCATTAAATTGGGAGTTTAATCCTTAAGTTTGTAAGACTTTTGCAAGTATTTTGGTAAAAAGAATCAAAAGCATAATCAACTATATCATTTTAAGCTTTTGATTTTGGTTTCCCCTCACTTTGTTTGTATTGTGCTGACTAACTTGCTGGTGGAGAGAACGTTTCATTAAGGTAAGGGAAGGATTTGGAGAGAAAAATGAGAAATCTACTACTTAAAAATGCGCCTAGCCTTTGCTAGCATCGTTTGAGGTATTTCTCTCATCAAGCTTGCACATTCCCTTGGCTTGTGGCATTTCAAAGTTCAAAACATAGTTTAATCATAAAAGGAAAAAAATAAACACTTCAATTCTAAGAACCCCTTTGTCACGGGGTTGAAAAAGAACCAAATTGATTGTGAGTGTTTGGGATAAGGGAAAAGCAATAGGGATATGCTCTTCACTCTTTGAGTGAATCAAATTCCCAAACTTGCTCTACCAAATCCACTTTTCATGCTTTCAAATGAACATGTTTAAAACTTAGTGGGCTCGCCTCCCGAGATTGCCTTAAAAGGGCCGGTGAGAGGGACAGCCCAAAGTGGGATACACTTGCTTTTGCCGTGAGAATCCGACCCACTATAAAATGAAACGCGTGTATCCTTAATGGGGTGCATGACAAAAAATATTTTAGCTCTTTCGAACTTCCTCTAGTAGTCTTAACAGATTGCACAAAATTGTGCTTTGGTGCATGTGGGAAGCCCCTTAACATACTTGGGGGATGAAAGGCTAAGATCTATTTTGAATGGAAAACTTACTACATAACGGTAAAATAGCAAAACTACCTATTAGAGCCATGTTTACGAACCAATTATGTGCTAGGTAGATTGCGTGGAAGCTATTCTTGTGTTTCAACCTGTGAAAAATGTTCAAAAATACACACATTAGAGCATTCTAGGGATATGGTACCCAATTGATGTGTGTGTTGAGATTGTTTTTATATTTTCAAACAAGATATTCCAAAGTTATTAATCAAAACATCATTAAAATTTTAAACCATTTAAAATTGATCAAAAATCTTTACCTTATTCCAAAAACCAGCTTATCAAGAGAAGAAGTCAACATACCCTTAAAGTTTGTTCATGCCTGTTATTACAAGATCACTCTCTATAAGGAAAGCATTACAAATAGATAGGACCTACAATAGAGAAGAGCTCCCATTTCCGAAGAACTCTTTCATTACTTCACGAGTGATTGAAAAACCCGCTAAGGCAAAGGACATTAACAAGATGTTTAGCGACACTCTAGGAAATACCCATCCCAACAACCAAGGGAACAACATGAATGGGGGTATGGATCCTAACAATAATCAAGGAAATTCTAATAATGGAGGAAGAGATCCTAATTCCCAAGAGGCAAATTCACAAGGCAACAACTTACTTCCTCCTCATAATACAAACTTACCCCCAACTGTGGAAGAAGCCACGGTTGAAAGAGCGTTAGAGGCAAGACAATGCCCTTATTTCATAGAACTAATGAAAAAGACCATGCTTATGGATAAAGAAAAACACTTCATGGACTTGATACAAATGGGGGTAAAGTTACCTAAAGATTTTGACATAGAACAATTAAAGCCCAAGGAAATAGAAGACCCTATGGAAGCAATAAGGGAACAATTCAAGGCATTACAAATGGAAATCAACAGTTTCAAACAAAACGGGGCTCCTAAACCTTTCTCTATTGAAACATTATGTCCTTTTCCATTCGATAAGAGTTTGGTCATGGTGCCTTTTCCTATTAATGTAACATTTCCTAAATATGAGAGGTATGAAGGAACATCTGACCCACATGATCATCTTCAGGGGTTTTTTGCATTAAGTCTTGAATTCATGCATGAATCAACCTATTTAATGAGACTATTCCCAAGAAGCTTGGGAGGAACGGCCATGGATTGGTTTTCAAAACTACCATCCGGCATAAAATCCTTTGAAGAATTAGCTTCAAAATTCATGACTCATTACTCTTATAACATCAAACATGAGGTCACAATGATAACGTTATGTAACACGAAGCAACAAGATGGAGAAGCCTTCCTCACATTCTTGCAAAGATGGAGGACTACATTTGCTAGATATCCAAGAAGTGTACCAGAAAAAGAAAAAATGGATATCTTTATTAATGGTTTAAGAAGCGAATTAAATTATAGACTAAGGATGCAATGTCCTAAAACCTTCCAAGATTTGATTGATAACAGAATTACAATGGAAGAAGTGTTGATTAAGAGTGGAGAGTTGAAATTGTACAAGGAACATAAGAATAACTCTAACTCCAACAACAACAATACCAGCAATAACAACAATCAAAATAAAAGTTGGTACAACAACAATAGCCATTATGCTGCAAAGAATAACAACAAAGGCATTGTTAATGATGGTGTAGTGGAATCCAGCAACTTGAAGGTGATTCCATTTGCCCTTACAAAGACACCAAATCAAGTGAATAATACTAATCAAGCATATAATGCACCTTCCAACAATGCCAACAAGAATAATCAAGGAAACAAGGATCAAAACAGCAAGTATGATAAGTATTTGAAGTCCACTCCTTCAAGACACTTTACACCCTTGGGAGAATCACTTGAAACTGCATTAAAGGCTCTCATGGCTAACAATGTTATTACATTACCCGCTATTAAGCCTTATGAACCAGACCATGAGCCGGGTTGGTGGGATGCTAAGAATCATTGTGAATATCATAGGATTCGGGGGCACACTACAAATGAATGTCTACAATTAAAGAATGTGGTGCAAGACTTGATAGATAATAACATAATCACTATTGATGGACCCCAAAATAATGAAGATCATACGGCCTTCAAACAACCTTTTTACAAACATGATAAAGGTGAGTCATCAAATGGCAAGAAACAAAGTGCCAATAATCTCAACTTTGTGCCATCATATGATCATATTGTAAATGCTATAATAATTAATGAACAGCCTCAAAAGGAATCAACAAATGCCATTACAAGAGGGCAGAATTCTAGAATGACTTTACAAGGGATAGTCCCTCAAAACAACAATATCCCGCACTCCAACATTGTGGTCAAACAACCTCCTACAGCAGCAAGGCCTTATAGTTTGGTGGACCAATTGCAACGTACTCCAGCACAAATCTCAATCTTAGAGTTATTGAAGTTGTCACCGAATCATAAAGAGATTTTAGAAAAATCTTTGGAAGAGACACATGTTTCTACTACATTAGGGGAAGAAAAGTTTCAAAATATGGTAGGACATCTCGTGGCTCCTCATTGTCTTTCATTTTCTAATCAAGATGACATGTCTATAACTCATCCTCAAAATTTGCCATTACATATAGAGGTTTTGATTGAAAGGCATAGAGTCAAAAGAGCCCTTATTGATGGAGGGGCTGGTCTTAACATATGCACATTGAGTCTTGTAAAATCCTTAGGTCTATCTGATTCTTGCATTAACCCTACAAAGAAAATCACCATAAAAGCTTACGATGAAGCTGAAAGAGCTTCTAAAGGCATGATTGTGTTGCCCATCCAAGTGGGACCAGTCAAGAAGGAAACCAAGTGTCAAGTGTTGGACATGAAATTAACCTATAACATCTTATTGGGAAGACCATGGATTCATGAGATGCAAGTTGTCCCATCCACATACCACCAATGCATCAAGTTCCCATACATGGGTGAAGAAATCACAGTTGGAGGAGACTCAAATCCATTCCAATATTGTAATGCACTCAAACCCTTGCATGAATTATACATTCCACATAATCATGAAGGAGTTGTTCCAAGAATCACCAATGAAGATGCACAAAATCCTCTTCAAGCTAGCTCAACTACATCAACTAAGGGCAAGGAAAAAGTGAGCTACAAGGGTCCAAATGTAATGGAAAGTCCATATTTAGCACCTAAATTGGAGACAGTGATCTACAAACCTACTAAAGAAGAAAAAGAACAAGCTAAAGAAGATCATTACCAATACATGAGTGAGATGATGAACAAATTTGACAAACAATGCAAGATTAGTTCAAAAGGGGTAGGAGAATATTCAGTTTCTCTATTTGACATGCCCATGTCTCCTAAGTCACATGGTAAACCCTCAAAAGAACATCTTCCACATAAGTATAATTCTTATTTTGTGAGGGAAGATAGCAAAGCAACATGGGATAAGGAAGAAGATGATGTCCTTCAATGGCTTTATCATGATGAGGATGGTACCTTAGACACTCCCATGGAAAGAATTCAGCATGTCAATATACAAACCGAACAATATGGGAAAGGATTTGATATTATGCAAAAGATGGGATACAAAGGAAGAGGACCCCTAGGCCAAAGAAATAGAGGGTTATTAGAACCTATTGAACCTATTTGGAGGGCAAGTCATGAAAAATCCAGAGTAGGTTTTCAATATAAGGGAGAAAGTTCAAGTCCAATGCATGATTTTCATCCTCAAATAAATGCATTAGAATCCAAAGGAGATAGTGATGACTCTCGAGATTATGAATGGGATACTTTATCAGATGAGTCATGTCAAGATAAAGAAGTCATTGCTATACATACTTATGCAAAAATCCAAAAACAAGATGCTCCAATTAATGAATAATCTCCTATTCAAAGGCCTAATATAGAACAAGCATCTAATAGTGGAGCATGGATAGAAACATTTTGGACACCTTCAGAGGAGGGAAATTCAAACGTTATTTTTAACCTGCTTGTGGCTTTTCCCACATTGTTTCCCATAGAGGTTGATGAGGATTCAAGCGAAGGGGACTTTGACCCTGCTTCCATGGATCATCTTGAGGAAGCGCACATCATAGATCTAAATGATACAATGTATGAACCCTCAAACGAAGTCATGTCCATAAATCCTATTGATGATACCTTACCTAATAACTCCTTAATTTTGATGCACCTGGACCTCATTGATTGGGATCAAACTAAACCACATGACTTACTTTACTTCCCAAATGACCAAGCAACAAACCAATACCTCAATACGGTTGAACCCTCTTTCACCAAAGAACTCAATACAGACATAATGACAATAGCAAGGGTCCAATATCTTAGTCAAAAAAAGAAAAAAATGAAAAAATGAGAAGTTCTATTGGTGAAAACCCAACTGTGGCACCATTAGAACCAAAAACAATGAAAATAAAAGACGTTTCTTTTGGTGAAAACCCAATTGTGGCACCATTAGAAGAGAGATTGCACACTTTGCCTAAACATGAAGAAGAACGGTCATCTATTCTTATAGAACCAACAGAAAAAGTTAACATTGGTACAGAAGTAGATCCAAAGGTCATACACTTGGCTACATCACTTACATCTCTTGAAAGAGAGGACTTTATCAAATTCTTCCAAGAACAACAAGTCAATTTTGCATGGTCATATGCCAATATGTCTGGACTAGATCCTGATTTCATAATGCATCATCTGAATGTTAGACCCAGAGTTAAACCTGTGAAGCAAAAACTAAGGAAAATGCACCCACATGTGGCTCTCCTAGTCAAGGCAGAATTGGAAAAATTGTTAAAGGTGGGGTTCATAAGAACAATAGCATATGTTGATTGGATCTCTAACATTGTGCCGATTACTAAGCATCATAAATCTATCCGTGTGTGTACGGATTTCAGAGATTTAAACCTTGCATGTCCCAAAGATGACTTCCCATTGCCAAGCATTGATACTATAGTGGATCTGACAGCAGGTCACGCAATGTATTCATTAATGGATGGATTTAGTGGCTACAACAAAATAAAGATTGCTCCTGAAGACCAAGAAAAGACAGCATTTACTTGCCCTTGGGGTACTTTTTGTTGGAATGTCATGCCCTTCGATCTAAAAAATGCTGGAGCTACATATCAAAGGGCCATGACAACTATTTTCCACGACATGATGCACACTTTCTTAGAAGATTATGTGGATGACATTCTAGCAAAGTCCCACAATAGAGAAGAGCATTTACAAATCCTAATAAAAATATTCATTCGGTTAGAACAATTCAAAGTTAGATTAAACCCAAAGAAGTGTGCTTTTGGTGTCAAATCCAGCAAGCTATTGGGTTATATAGTGTCAGCAAAAGGAATTGAAGTTGATCCTAAAAAAGTACAAGCCATTCTAGAAATGGAGATTCCAAGAAATATTAGCCAAATGAGGTCACTACAAGGAAAGATTCAATCAATAAGGAGATTTATATCTCAATTAGCAAAAAAGTGTCACTCCTTCACCAGATTTCTACACAAGGACACTACATTTATGTGGGATGAAGAATGTGATAAGGCCTTTGCTATTTTGAAGACTTATTTGATAAACCCACCTATTCTTATGTCACCTATCAAGGGTAAAGAACTGTTGTTATACATATCAGCCACAGAAAGGTCTCTAGGCATATTGTTGGCACAAGAAGATGAGCAAGGAAAAGAAAGGGCAATCTACTATCTTAGTAGAACCTTAATAAAATATGAACTAAATTATTCATTCATGGAAAGAGTATGTCTAGCAGTGGTTTTTGCATCTCAAAAACTAAGACATTATATGTTGATGCATAAGATCAAATTAATTGCCAAGATTGATCCTCTCAAATACTTGCTAAGTAAAACTGCCTTAACAAGTAGAATAGCAAAATGGGTCATGATCCTAAGTGAATTCGACATTGAATATGTTGATAGAAGAGCAATTAAAGCACAAGTGATAGCAGATCACTTAGCAGATAACCCAATGGAGTCTACACAAACCATTCAAATTGAATTTCCAAATGCAACAATTGTCAACATAGAAGCAAAGACATGGAAATTATATTTTGATGGATCTTATACACAAGGAGGTTCTAGAGCAGGTATATTATTGGTTACCCCTCAAGGGTACACCATTCCAAAGTCCTATAAACTCTTATTTCCATGCACCAATAACATAGCGGAATATGAGGCATTAGTCATTGGCATCAAAATGGCTTTGGAATGGAATATTGCAGAATTACAAGTGTATGGGGATTCCCAACTCATAATCAATCAGGTTAATAATGAATACAATACCAAAGATATAACATTGATGAAATATAAAACCTTGATTGATGGATGGAAGAAGTACTTTGCTTTGATCACATTTGAATAGATTCCAAGAGAAAAGAATAGAGCAGTAGATGCCATGGCTACCTTGGCTTCATTATTACAAAAACCAGATCAAAATGAGAAGTATGAGTTCTTGGTGGAAGAGTTGGTAAAACCGGCATTCAACCTTCCTGACACCCAAATTGTTGCTCTTTTACATGGACATGACTCTCCTTGGTATGGACCCATCTATACTTACCTTAAAGACTAAGTACTCCCCATAGACCAAACTCGTGCCCAAAAATGTAACTTCATACACCAAGCCGCCTGTTACCTAATCCTTTCAGACACATTGTATCGTAAGGGTCTTGATGGGACGTTACTTAGATGTCTAGAGGAAGAAGAGTCTAAGTTAGCTTTACGCGAGGTCCACGAAGGCATTTGCGGGTCACACTCAAGCGGTCTTAATCTAGCTAAGAAAATCCTTCGTTTAGGGTACTTTTGGACAACATTAGAAAAGGATGCTTGTCAGTTTGTGAAGACATGCAGCAAATGTCAATATCACGGTAACATGATACATGCACCGGCTCAAGAATTACACCCATTCATTACACCATGGCCTTTTTATCAATGGGGTTTTGACTTGATTGGAATCATACATCCTCCATCTTCAAATGGACACAAGTATATCATCACAGCAACAGAATACTTCACCAAATGGGTGGAAGCAGTTCCATTAACAACAGCAACCGGCAAACAAATTTCAATGTTCATATTGAACCATATAATTTGCCGCTATGGTATTCCACATGCCATTATCACGGATAATGGGAAACAATTCAAAAATCAGGATATTGATGAACTTTGCATGACATTCCACATTACACATCATTCGTCATCCATTTATTATCCACAAGGCAATGGACAAGCTGAAGCAACGAACAAAAATATCCTCAAAATATTAAAAAGATCAGTTAACAAATCAGGAAGAGATTGGCACGTGCAAATAAATCCCACACTATGGGCTTACAGAACTAGTATTAGAACACCTACAGGAGCCACCCCATTCTCTTTAGTCTATGGAACTGAAGCAGTTCTACCATTAGAAGTTTAAATTCCATCTCTACGAGTTTCATTAAGAGGATTGATCATTGATGAGGATTATAGGATTGCCAGACTACAACAATTGGAATTGTTAGAGGAACACCAGACTCAAGCTTATGAGCATTTAAGAGTTTATCAAAATAGGATTTCACGCAATTACAACAAACACATCAAACCAAGAACTTTTCAAGTAGGAGACTTGGTCCTAAGAGAAAATCCCAAAAATCAAGCTGAAAGGGAAAAGAAAGGAAAGTGGGAAGCTAATTGGATAGGCCCATTTGTGATAGTGTCATCCTTTGGAACTGGAACATATAAGTTATTAGATTGTAATGGTGAAGAATTACAAGAACCCATAAATAGCATTCATTTGAAGAGGTTCTACACCTAAAGCAGATGAAAGAGTATAAAGAGTATCAGATGAGAGAGCATCATAATTATTGTACATAGTTGAAAAGGGATCTTGAAAATACAAAAACATTTGAAAATGGAAAATACAAAAACATTGGAAAAGAAGAAAGATCAAAAACAGTGGAAAATTGAGCATGAAGAAAGAAAAAACATTTGAAAAACTATCTCTTGGTGAAAACCTAGCAAATAGGCGCCAAGGTGATAAAGAAAAATCAAAAAAATACAAAAAAAGGAAAAATACAAAAAAAGAAAAAAATGAAAAATACAAAAAAAAAAAATGAAAAAGAAAAAAGTTCCTTGGTGAAAACCTAGCAATAGGCACCTCGGTATCAAGAAAAAAAAAGCACCCAAAGGTGAAAACTTGGCAACAAGCACTTTTGGTTTCCTTAAGTCATTTCTTTCCTAGTCACATGTGTACATAATGCATCTCATCATCCCATTTGTCTAAACCTTCATTGCATCCGTCATTTGTACATAGTCATAATAACATTTTTGTAGCATCATCCTTTGTATTGCCCAAAGTTGCCAAACTGATACATCAAACACTTGGGGGCAGCATAAACGGATTGGAAAGTGGGTACCTCAAAAAGGATTCAAACGAGCAACATTCAGTCACAAGCAGGAAGGGATCAACATTTTTAGAAGAGAGATCAGATTTTTGTAAACCTTTGATTGATATCATTGTTTACTAACCAAGAAGTTGACTACCACAACAAGATCCTTGAGCCTAAATTGACTTATTATTCAGGATTAAAAATCAAACATCATTCCATGATCAAAACACTTGGAAATATTATTTGAAGATTAGAAAATAATGCAAAACACCTAGATAGATTCTTTTGAAAAGTTGGTTAAAAATATGTTTACTTACATTAATTCAATTTGTATCAAGTCTTTTTAGTTAATCAATGATGTTTCGACTAGATTGGCAATGATGGAGACATGATATTTTTCTTGACTATGAAGTGAATGTTTGGAGGAAGATTCATTGCCTTATGGGAATTCATCTAAAGACATGGTCATCAAAGAACCATCGAGGATTATCTTATAAAACAATGAGTTAACCTTTGTTTGTTTACGCAACCGGATACCTTGGATATTTAGATTCTTCATATCTAAATGCCAAAATCCACTTGCAACATAGAATCTGACAAAATCGGTATTCGTACTCTCATGATTGTTTGTAATCAGTGATAGTCGTATCGACAAGACCGATGGGAAAGCAAAATGGAGGTTACCATATGAGCAATAAAAAGTGATATTCATATCATCATGTCAGTGGGCAGTGGTGATTGTATCGACTTTCTGGTCCCAAGTGCTCAATGATGAAAATATATCCTCAAGGCATTTATTTGCTAAAAGCTAGTGACACTTAGTTGCATTCATAGAAAAGATAATTGCATTCATAGAAAGGTTAAAATGCATTCTCATGTTAGATTAATTTCACATGCATTTTTTCCCAAGGGCTTCATTTCACATCAAAAAAAAAAGGGGGTACATAACATCATCAACAAGGTTAAATCAGCAAGGACAACATCACCTCAATATCATCTTTTCTACAATAAAAACATGAGATTATACTTTTTGCATTCATTCCATACCATTAATCATTATATAGATATATTATCAAGGAAAAGAAGGAAATAATCATTTACATGTGCATACATACAGATTGCATACATGAGAAAATAACACATCAAAACAAAAAAAAAAACTTGCATCCATACATAAAGAAAGAAATGCATCCATTTATCTATATCATACATAAGATACATTGCATCCATAGACACATCCATCCAAAACAAATGCATTAGATAAACACATATAGCAGCATCTAAAGGTAATCTCATATATCATCATGTAAAAAGAAGGAAAGATCATAAATGTCCTCATATCACATGTATACTCAAAACTCAACGCATCAAGTATAACAATGATATCATAAATCAACTCTATAATCGCCCATCAATAGGGGCATCAATGTCAAACAAGTATCAAAGTATAACTGGAAAGGTGACACCAAGGTCACAAGAATATGGTACAACATCAAGCATCTCAGCATCAATACACAACTGATCAACAAGAGCACTCATAGCTCAACTCTCATCACCACTGGGAGGAGGTCCTGGAGGAGGCTATGGAGGAGGCTGTGATGGAGGCTGCTGAGGTGGATGAAGAGGTGTCTGACCAACCATAGCAACAAGGAGAGGAACCAATGGAGCTAGACCTAACACTAACTGTTGAATCATCGATGACATTTGTGATACCTCTATCCGTAATGCTCCCACATCTGCTCGCAACTAGGTAGTACTAGAACTCTCACCAACCTCATAGGTACTCTGAGGATCACCTGTATCTATAGGAACTTTTCCCCGATCATCGGAAAAAGTTGTTGGCATCTATTGTGCCCCTGTATCCTAACCGTCCATGGTAGCCTGCGGTAATCTTGCTCCCGTATCCTATCCTGCAACTGGATCCTGCCTAGCAGCCCTCACATGGTCCTAACGATCTATCCTCTGTCTTTATGCTACTACAGGATGAGAAGGAGGAGGAGGTGGTGCCTGTATTTGTATATCTCTCACTCATACTCTGAGTCTAATCACTACCCTACCTCATGGTCTACCTCTGCATCTCCTCCCACCACTGACATCATCACCATCATCATCTCTCCTAGGCACTGGCTCTGCAGGGTCTGTAAATCAAGGCATAGGATGCTCCATCAACCAATCTAGATACTCCTGAGTAACCCCGGCATCTCTAATGTGTAACCTCATATCCTAGTCCATATAACCAAGCAGTGATATCTACTCAATAGCATCATCATATGAAGGCATGTGTCCCCAAGTAGCCGTCTCTGCACTAGAACGAGCATAAATTGCAGATCCCTGAGGCATAGGCTGAATCCGTCCAAATTGCCATAGTACTCTACCTGCCAAGAATCTTTCAAGGATAGAGTTGATCCTACCAATCATCCATCGAGGAGAAAACATATACGGTAACTCCAAGTCATCCTCTCTCCAATCCTCGACATCGACATATGGTCTCCAATAGACCTCATCCATATCATCAATCTGTCGCCACCAATACTCCAAATGACCCAAGTGATGTTGTGTCACCATCCTAGTATACTACCATGCAAAAGGATATCCTAAAGGTCGATCTCACTCTGATATAGGATGACTAACTAGTAAGTGCTCCCATATCCAAAGCTGCAAAATATGAATCCCAGCAGATAACAAAGCTGATCTCCTATAAACCACCTCATGAAGATCATGGTATAGTTGTGCAAGCACACAAGATCCCTAATCAAATCATCGAGGATGATGTAGCAAATCCTCAATAATCCTGCCCCAACCTACTAAAAATTCGTGACCCCGACGATCAGGTAATAACACGCCACCAATGATAGCACCTAACAACGCTAGTAAAATAGGAAATGAAGCAAACTGAGGCCATAAGAAGCAATCATCACCTATAGAAGGATCTCTGAATACTCATCGACAATACATCCCATCATATACTGCATCGTAATATGCTATCTCCCCATGTGTAGGGATCCGCATCAATCTATATACATCCTCAGGAGTAATAGTCATCTCTCCCTGTGGCAGCCAAAAAGTGTTTGTCTCAGAGTGCCAACGCTCTGCGATAGCGGTAATCAAACCTCAGTTCATCTGGAACCGAGGAAGCTCTAATACACATAATAAACCACAGTGCCTAATCACTCACCTCTCGACGTCAGTCAACTGCTCCCTCAGCTCCATCACCCAATGTGGTACAGTCCAGAGGTATAGAACAGGGACATCCTCCTGTTTAATCAAAATAATGGAATCACATGAGTAACCTACTATCAGGAAATCAAACAATCAATCACAGTCATCAATTTAAATATACCTATCAAACCTACCAATCCTAACTCTAAGAATTGAGGAAGGATGATCCTAGTTTTATGTCTCTAAGCATTTGAGAATAAAATGAATGGACGATTAGATCCATGACCTATCATTCGTGATGAAGATTGATTTACCTTATCCTTCGATATTATAGTTACCAATGTCCTAATTCATTGTTGAAATCAAACAAGGGGAACACCCTAACTGAACATTTGATCCAATTCATTGACGTGATCGATATCAATCAAGTTGACGCAATCGAGCAATCAGACGTCATAGAAAAGTCTCAAATAACATAAAAAGTTTTTCATTTACGTGACTTTTCTTTCAGGTGTCATTTCTTTTACTAGAGGCGACATCAAATTCACCTTACGCATGATTTTAATCATCCGCATGACTTCATTTAACAGAAGTGATATCATATTTTCATCAGGCGACATTTTATTATATAAGATTTTCACGCGATAAACAATTAAAATGCTTAAAACCCTAAGCGATATTAAATTGTCTGCAGGCAATAAAGGATTTTCTAGAGGCATGAACAGAGCTAAAGAAGGCGATATTAAATTTACCAGAGGTGACATTTAAATTTTTCAGGCGTAACTAAAATGCATGGAGGTGACATTTCTTTTCACAAATGCAGAATCAAAATTTTAAAAAGCATTAAATGAAGTCATAAATGCAACTTTCGAAACATGAGGAAAATTTGAATGACATACCGGAGGACCATCATTCGCTCTCCGACCGAACCGGCGCGCTCTCTCAAACCGATGCTCGTGATGTGGGACCACCATCGTGTAAAAAGGGCTAAAATCAGAGCTAAAATCTCCAAAGGGAATGGTGAAAATGAATAGTAAAATGAGGGGTTTTACCCTATTTAAGGTGAAATTGGTCCTAATAAAGACTTAAAAATGCACTTTGGACCTATTATATGACATCTTCATTAGCCGGGGCATAAATAAAACTTGCTTATTTCTTTAAAACGGTATCAGAAATCAAAACATACTCCAACTACTCAAAATCTTTCAAATCAAGGAATCAATATGTTTTATTTCTGAGGGGGCATCAGAGTATCAAATTGGCATCACATCAAAAACATTTATCAGTGGGGCATATCATATCATATCATATCATATCAAGTTATCATATCATATCAGTATCATATCAGGAGGCAAATCAGTTTCATATCAGGAGAAAAAAACCAATATCAAATCTGCTATCATATCAAACCTATCAACATATCAGCAATCAGTGAACCCAGGACCTATCATCAAAAACCAGGACCCATATCATATCAGAGGCATTAGAATCATATCAACATCATCATCAAAGGCACATAATCATCATTAGGAAGTACATCAATCAGAACGATCAGAGGCATATCAGAACCAGGACCTGAATCTGATCATCAGACTAAGGGAATCTTTGAATCGGTGTTCTTCACACATCAACTCAAAGAGGGGCATTTGTAGACACAAAAAATTGGCCAAAGGCTTAAATCAATCAAAAGGTGCAATCAAGTCATCAAAATAGCATGAAAAATCAATAAATGGAACAAAGGCAATTCAAATCAAAGGAAAATTCAATTAAATGATTAAATGATTAAATGAAGCTTGAAAAGGGGAAAAACAATACGAAATTGATTAAATTCAATTAATGACATAGTTGTTGAAAGAAAAAATCAAAATGAACATCTTACCCTTCATGGCTAAATTTAATTACTTTAATTAATTAATAAATCTAATTTCCCTCAACAAAGCAAAAAAAGGAGACAAAATGGACACAAATCACTCACTTTTGTTGAAATGGTCCAACCTTTTGAAACCATTTAAATGTTTGTCCCCCCATTTATGGACAAAGCAAAGCCAATTGACCTTACCCAAGCATAACCATGGTTATCTCACTCTACCCCCTACCCATGGGAAAATCTTATAAATTGAAGGCATTTAGAAGCATAATTCATCCACTCCATATCTTTGAATTGCAGCAAAGCTCTGTCAATTTGCATCCACGTCACTCACTTATCATTTGTCATTGCTAATTAGCTTAAATTGCATTGATCATAGTAGATTGTTCATCAAATAGAGCTATAATTTGATAGAATAGATCTAAATTTGCATATCATATAGCTTAATTCTCATCTTTAGAGTGTCACTAGTGAGGATCATAGCTGAGAGCCTCATTTACCACTTTATTTTAGAGATCCATGAGATATTTAGATTAATTGTGCATTATTTAGATTAGTTTTCTTTGAATAGTGTAATTGTCTTTTAAACCTTGTTATTTCATGAAGGTGTAAATCACTCACACACAGGTAATTCACATTGGATATAGAATGATCTCTTGACTATTTGATGTGTTTGTTACACAAGGCATATTTAGGTCATCACAATGTTTATGTTTTGATGCTTATACAAATTGCTATATCAAAATGGACATGATATTCAGGTCATCTTGGCATTTATGCCTTGATGCTTATATCTAATCTGACATTCTGTAAACAAAATCAATATTCATATGTCCATGGTTGTCTAGCCAGTGGGCATTGTATTGACTTTTGAGCATACAAATTGAAATTCATATATCTATGGTTTCATAACTAGTGGACATTGTATTGGTTTATCCGGTTACCTAATAAATATTCAGTGATGAAAATGACCAACATGTGATCAGTGACTACGTCCTAGGTCCTAGGTCTACATTTCTTTTCGCATTTCATTTTGCACTTTGCATGATTGCATTTATCTCATGATTTCAATTTCAGGTTGATGCTTAATGATTCTCCAAAACTATGCTAAACATGACACAAGGACTAAGCATTGTATGAAGGTCCCTCCAATGAAACAGCAAGTAGAACTCATTTTCGGGATCAAAATCAAAATCTGAGATCGTTTACTTTGTTAAAATTGTGATTTAAATTTTTCACACCCAGGACAGCTAATTGCTTGCATAATCAACCTTCTAAACATCAAAGAAATCCATTTTTCAACTTAACTGATTATCTCACATCAAACTATCAAAATTTCAACTTGGTCAACTCATGATCAACCCTAGTCAAACTTGGTCTTCGGGACCTTCAAACAATGGAGAACGCATTCCCAGATGTGTATAACCAATTCTCAAATCAATTAACATGCTTCTAAACTATATAACGCTGGCTTTTCTTGCCAAATTTTAATTTTCATCCCGAAGGGGGCATGGTATTGCACATCAATCAAATCTATAAATCAAATATCTTTCTTTCAGTAATCAAGACAAAAACCACATCTAATTGTTGATTCATCACAAGTCCTCGTCACTTGGGTCAAATCGATCATCACTTGGGGTATATTAGATTCATCGAGATCCATATCAATCTAGTATTCTCTTTATCTTGCGAATTGTATTATCTCTTTGTAACCATTGGTTCAGTCGTGTTATTTCCTTGGTTCTTCATAACTGAAAGGATCAAATTTGGCATCCGCATGACTCCTTTGGACAATCAAGTCTGGAGTCAGGACTGTCACTTCTTCGTAATCATAGGTTCAAAATCAGGCATTTTGACACTTCTTCATAATCACCAATTCATTAATGATATAGCTAGCATCATCTTGATTCTTTGGTTAACCAGGACCTGAATCACAACATCTTCAAATCTTTCAATCAATTTATGTCTCAGAATTGGTTAGTCTCGCAAGATCAGTTTCTCCACCATATAACTGAGTCTGCATCTTTTATCATACACAGATTATTCTTTGAACCATTGCTCTTCGCACAATAATTCAAAGAGGGGCAAAATGTAATACCCCAAAAATGGGCTATAGGTTCATTAACGTCCTATATCGACACATCAAATGAAATCGATACAAAATTCCTAACCAAAGGCACATTTGCACATTTGAGCATCAAAACCCTAATTGATTTTATCCTAATTTTGCATTGGGGAATATTCCTAATTATCCTAATTATCTTTAATTTAATGATTATTTGGTGATAAATCATATTTATCCTAAATTTGATTAATTGAATATGATGAATATTTAATTAATTAATTTAATTATGCCACTTAATTATTTAATTAGATTTAATTGTATTTATTCCTAATTAATATTATTTTTATTTTGACAATAAATCAAAATTCCTACAAACAATCAATTGAATATTTATTTAATTGATTTAAAATCAAAGTTTTCAAATTTAATGACTTAATTGGAATAAAGTTTGATTTAATAATTGATTAACCCATAAATCAATTGTTTTAATTCAAAATCAGTTAAGTGGAAAATAAATCACTTTATTTATTAAATTAATTCATATTAAATCATGCACAATCAAAAAAGCAGTTAACTTTAAATCAATTTTCAATTTCAATTTGTTAACTTTCTAAACTCAACATCTGATGATGAGTTGAAAAAGAGAACTAAACTCTATTTTGAGATAAAAATTGCTTTTGCATGATTTTATGAGTTTATTTATTCTTAATTTCTTGTTAACTCAAAAATTAACCTAAATTTATCAAGAGTGGTTTATGGTTTTTCTTATGCATCCTCAAACCCTGGAATTCTATAAAATCAAGGCTCGGCTCTTCACAAAATAACCCTCAAATATGCATACTTACTCTGGCGAATTGACATTTGAAGAATCAAGCTCTTGCACACAAGGCGATTGTGAGATTTTTGTTATTGTTTTTGAGGGTTCATAGCATTCATTCATAGCATATCATTATTAGATTAATTTGCATATCATTTCAATTCATTCTAGATTAGTTTCATATCAATTTTTTCATCTAATTGCATCAAAAATAAAAAAAATAGATTAATTTGCATTCGTATTTCATTGCTTTCATCATTTTAAATCCTTTGTTTAGGTGTTGCATTGTCACTGATCTTGGTCAAAATCTGAGAATACCATACTCACACCTACTAGAAGGCATTAAATCACCTAGTTAGCTTAGTTTCATTTACTTACATATTTTTTTTATTTGCTAACCTCTAATGTTTTACTGAAGTGTTGTGTCCATAGCTAGGTACAATTTTCACACACACACAAAGCACCTACAGAAGCCAAGAAGATTGAAAATCAGAATGAGGCTAAAGGAGAATCATCTAAAGATGAACGCAAGACAGTAAAAAAAACTTGTTATGCCTGTAACAAGCATGGACATATAGCAAGAGATTGTAAAGAAGTAAGACCTTTTAATGGTTATTGTTGTTCATGCAATAAATTTGGTCATAGAGCTATGAATTGTAGACCAAATCAAAGAAATTAGACACAGCACAATTAGAGAAATCAACCACAGCAAAATTCCAGAATTCCTCAGAACATCACATGTCAGATATGCAATTATAATGGTCACATAGCTAGACAATGCAATATGGTAACTCACATCAATGCACCGAGGAATATAAGGTCTCCAGTCATCTGTCACACTTGTAACAAAGTTGGACACATCTCAAAGTTTTTTAGATCACAAGCACAAAGATAGGAAAGACCTAATAAGGCTCAAGAATCAATTTTGGATGAATCGGGAGAAGTCAAGTTTGTGAAAGCTATAGAAGATGCAAGCATGATTTGGAAGGAAGTAAAGAAAGATAATGATGATGAAATAGTCGAGGATGCATCCACAATGGATGCACCTCCTATTTTTGGTTAAATGACCCTCATTGTCATAGGGGGATCTTGATAAGCTCTAGACCCCTACGCAATTGGTATACTCACCCTCAGACTATGCGCCTTTGGTTTTAGATGTTTGGACACTAGTTGATGCAATATGCAAGAGTGCACTACCTGGTTGTCAGCAAGAATGAAGATTGGAATTATTTGTTGCATTACATGTTATGGTGGCAAGCCTTAATTGCAGAAAAAAAATTTAATAGTCATCAAAGATCTATTATTCACATATTTGCATTCAAGATCGAGCCCTTGGAGTGCACAGGAGATCAAAGTAGTTAGTGTTGGAAAATTGCAGCTATTTTCATCAGAGAAAGAAGTTAAGTTGGTTTCAGAACCCTTGTTCAGACGTGACATTTCAGAAAACCTTTGGAACCCTATTTGAGCATTGATCAAGTAAGTGATGGCCATTCCAATTATATTTGATGTTAGAGAGAGGAAGATATATGTATTCAAGAAGCATCCCTTTATGTCAGTTCTAGATGACCTAGAAGGAGAATTTTCTAGAACTCCGATGGGAGTGATGCACACAGAAGATATTTGTGCATATATATATATATATATATATATATATATATATATATATATATATATATATATATATATATATATATATATATATATATATATATATATATATATATATATATATATATATATATATATATATATATATATATATATATATATATATATATATATATATATATATATATATATATTGCAAGAATGAACCTGTAGGTTTGGACAAAATTAGGTTGCACATAGAAACAATGGTTAATCTAGACATTTCATTCAAGGATGAATTCGCACACCTCTCAATCAATCCTATAATTGAATATGCGACTACGTATGAATTCTATGAGTCAAAATATTAGATCAAGATCCTACTGAGAAGAATACATGATGACCTATTTTGGATTGGAGAAGTTCCAATTTGCATTACATCATATCCCATTTATGAGATGACCAGACTCTCTAAGACCGATGTTATTCTTCCTACTGGTCAGGATCTAAGAAAATAAGTCAAGAAAGCTTGTAAGTCCTAGAGTGATAAGCATGGCATGACAATTGAACCTATTGAGGAGAAGGATATAAAACTCATGGCTATGATTCTAGGTTATAAGTTCCAGCATGCTAACAAAGTCAATAGTGTATCCACGGCAACAATTCTGGTAGCTATTAGAATTGTAAGAGAAAATCGAGAGTTTAACCTGTGTGAGATTTTGCATGCATAGTTGTTAGACAACATTAGAGCCATCAAGAATGAAAATAGAAAAGTGTTCAGATTTTGTTCACTAATCATTTACATGTACTTTCACATTGTTGGTAAAGTGTCAAATCTTATCTTGACAAGAGCCTACCTACATTACCACAAATCTCATTCAAGGCAACATCAGAGAGAACCTTGTAAGACTTCATGGATTTGGAAATCAAAACATTCAGAATCAAAATGTAAAGAAGGTATAGGATACCTGAAAAGATTGTAGAGAAGTATAAGGACAACATTTGTTTCATGGTGGAGACAGACATCACTTGTATGGAAGTAGTTGAGCCTAGGACTAAGTGGATCCATCCACTTGGTTATGAAGTAGAGGAACATGTTTTGGAAGCTTATGCACAAGTCCTCTTATCAGCACCTAAGGATCCCAATGAACCAAGATGGGGTGCTTATGAAGAGAAGACAAGATAGGTAGAATCTGTCTTATACAATGCAACAACAAAGAGAAAAGCATCCAAGATAACTTCAGACATTCTAAAAATTCATGGTGTTACATAGGCAGACTTAGATAAATCAAGGGAAGCCAAGATTACAATGCAACTTGAGAGCACACCCTCTTCTGCTGAAGTTAAAATAGAAAAATTAAATGATCCTAAGGAGAAGAAGAGTAAAACTGATGTCAGCACCTCTACTTCCACAACTATAGTTGATCTAGAGTCCAGTCCATCACCTAAGCTAAGCAAAGTGCCTAGAAGGAAGAAACATACTGCTGCAAGCCATCCATCTTCAAGGTCAACAAGAAGAAAAGGAAGAAACACTCAAGCATCTCCTGAGGTAGGATTCAGACCAAATCTAGAAGTGTTGAGAACTAGAGTAGTAGATGAAGGAAGGATTGATCAAATAGAAAAATTCTATGACAAATATCATGAGATTGACAAATCAGAGATCCATAGTATGATAATCAAGCATATGATTAAGTTCAAGAAATCATCTTTGGAACTTAAGACAGTTATTCCTAATAAAGTATGGAGTATACTTGACTCTCTAAAAAGACAATCTACTGAAGAGGATTTGAGAATAAGAGAAAAGACATTAGATGACAACCTCCCAATTTGTTCAATTGAAGAGAAAACTTTGTTGTTGGATTTGGTGAAGCCTCACCTAAGAACTAAACTAAGAACTCTACAAATAATGAATGAAGATTATGAGTTGGTTGCGAAGGAAAAAAAGAAGGCATTTGAAAAGGTATTCTTGGAAAGACACGTGCACCCTTCTACTATGCCTGCAACCCAATCTCCCTCTGAGCAAGAAAAGGAGTCATAGATCCCTAATGTGCCTATGACAGGTCCATAGGATTCTACACCCAAGGCTGAAGTTAAGGATGAAACAATGGTGATTGATAATGTTGAGATATCTATGGCAGTGACAGATAAAGATCTAGATAAATTTGAAGAAGCCTTTGTAAGTACTAGAGAGGTTGAGATTTTATGCGGTGAAGATTCACCTAAGAAACAGGAATAAGTACAAATTGAAGACTTAATAGGACAAGAAGAAGACAAGGAAGATGAACCTAAAGAAGAGCCCTCTATTGAAATTTTAGTAAAGGTAAAGAGTGAGATTATGGATAGCACACTCCCTTCTCCTAAGTCCTCAATTTCATTGTTGTCAAGTTTGACACCTGATACAACTAGTTTAGACTCATGGGGAGAAGAAGATTTGATGAAGATTAGTGTGTTAGCAATGGAGAAAGAAAAAGAGAAACAAGTAATGATAAATCCATTATTTGTACAATCAGTTAGTATACTAAATAGTCTACTACCTAAGGATAAGAAAGTGATCAATGTTCATTCAGTGGATGATGTAAGAAGCATCCTATCAAGCTTCAAAGTAAATTTCTCAAGTTTAGAAGAATCAACATCTAAAATTGCAGAAGAGAAATATGTCAAGAAAAGGCTGAGTGAATTGATAAGTAATTTCTCAATTGACCTTAATTCACTTAAGGTTGGTCAAGCTATGCTAAATGAGATAGTAGCAAAGCAAGTAAAATAATTGCTGACTGTATGAACAAAGACAAACTCACTACAGACCTTTCCAAGAAGATTTAGGAAGCAGAATCTATTATGGTAGAAATAAGAAAAATAGTGGAAGATCCCTCCCAAGATATAAACATGTGCAATAATGTCTATCAAGGTCAGTTGGACAAAATTGAGAAAGCAGAGAAAGAGATGGCTAAGATAAGAACTAGACAAACTCAGTTAAGACATACACTTGTGCCCTCTCTAGATGTACTCAATCAGAATATCAAGCATATTGATGCTACTATTGTGACATATGATCAAGGTCCCTATATAGATTTGGAAAAGATGGAGAAGCTAACCTATGCATTATGTTCCCATCTTCAAACAGTTGATGCACTCAAGGCTTTTTGGCAGCAAGAAATTACAAACCTTCAAATTGCATATCCTGATGTAATTTCCTTGTAAGTACTTGAAGTTTTACTTTTTGAATGCCTTTGTCATTAATTTCAAAGGGGGAGTAGAGTAATATGGGATTAGTAGAGTAATATGATATGAGGGAGATAATATATGATGTACAGTATTCAGAAAAGGATAAGAGTATAAGATAGAAAGTTTTTGTGTAAAGATGTAGTTTAGCAACTTCGCCATATTCCTTTGTTTCCATTAATGAGAAAGGAGGAGATTGTTGGAAAGTTGACTATACTAGTGTATATGACTAAGTTTATTGTTTTCATTATGGAAACAAAGTCATATGAAGTTTTTAGGTCAGCACAATAACTTAGAAGATTAGAATTTGGCTAAGTATGAAAGACAGAGTAGACAGAGAAGTACTTGATGATCAAAGCATCGGTGCACGTGTGTATGATCGAGTTTTGGTATGTGCCCTTGAAGATAATATTTTGAGTATGTTATTAAGCTATGGTTAAGAATGCATGGTCAGATGTGACAGTATGAAGAAGTTACAGCGAGTTGAAGTGACACTAACAGTGAGCGGTAGAACAGAACAGAGCATGCAGTCGATAGGAAATATTTTGATTAGCGTGTATTAATTTTTTTTGTAAAGGCTATGTGCTGATTGTAAATGTGTTCTAAACATGTTAATATCATTTTATGTAAACACGCTTGAGCCAATTCATTTGGAAGCATTGTATGTGATAAGTTATAGGTCGACCTAGTAATTAGTTTTGGTTGCGCCTATTCAACATGTATATTTATGACATGTGCTTTTGTATTTGAGCATGCATGGAGTAATGGATGAGAAGAAGTATGTGAAGTATGTATTAGAGAAATAAGAATGATAGAGAGATTTACAAGAGGTTAAAGCATTAGCGCATAAAAGGAATTGATCAGATAAGCAGTGTCAAGGCAAAAGTTCACCATTGCAGATATAGTGTGTATCTGATATCTAGGAGGTTGTAGCCTTCTTCATTTGAGCAGTGAGCTCTTGGATAGTGAGTCATCACCCCTAATAGGTTTATTTGTAAAAGAATCCTAATAGGGTCTGACCTTTAACCAGGTCATTGTACTCCGCATTATAAAGACCGCTCCTAACAAGGCAAAGGAACATTAACAGGTTCATAATACAAAGTACAATTATTAGTGGGTATCAATTCCCACCGAGGTTTTTCCTTTGGCTAAGGTTTCCTCGTAAACACATCTTGTGTTATGTGTTATTGTTGAATATTTTATTTGCTTTTCTATTCATTTTAGTACATAAGTAATTGGACTTACTTTAAAGAAGCAGAAAAATATTAATTGTAGAACACTAATTCACCCCCCCTCTCAGTGTTCCCATTCCTAACAATATATATCATTTTTGTACTAGTGTAAGTAAGGACCCAAATCACAAGGATATCCCTCAAATAGATGAAACATGAATCATGATCCCTCAAGTAGGTCAGCCACTGGTGTAACAACATCGAGAAATGAGCCACAAAGCTTCACCGATTGAAAAATTCCTTTGCAAGACCATAAAACACAAAATGGTCACGAAATGTGAAGAACATATAGGTCCCGCCAAGATTACAAAAGATCACAACTATGAAGCAACCGATCAAAGTGTGAACCTAGATGTAGATTTAACACAAGGAACATGCCACAAGTTGAACAACTACAAAAAATCCAAACTAAAGGTGTGCTAAAAGAACTCAGAGACTATACAAACAGGAAAATAGAAAATAATATTTTTTTTTGGTTGATGCAACATTGCCAAGAACCCAAGATTCTCTTGCATGAATTGTGGCCCTAGCCTTGATAGAAGGATGGACCCTCAAATGCCCATTAACGAGTGGTAATTAAATTAAATTTTAATCTAAATTTTATTCTTAATTAATGCTAATTAATTTTTAAAACATAACAATAATATTAATTTTGTTTTTGTTATATTTAAATTAAAATAGAATAAATCAAATGTCAAGTCAAAATAAAAATCATAATAAAAAAATCTAAATTTGAAAATATAAAAATAATCTATAATCTATTTGTCTTAAAATTAAAATCTATCCATTAAAATTTGATAAGAAAAAATAAAATAAAAATGCTAATGCTTAATTATAACTCACATTTTAATTTACTAATATAAAATGTCTGAAATTATAGGTATCAATATAATTTATTTTTTGATGAAAATACTTACCAATTAGATTAACTTAGAAAATAGTAATTACAACTAAATAAAAAATTAATGGGACAAAAAAGTCACTCCACTAGAGTCACTTGGGTGAAGCCCAGAAGTCATAGAAACAAGGGCCTAGTCCTGAAACATAAACAAAAAAATACTAAATGGGTTTGGCCCATAAAGGAAACACCCTCAAGCATCCAAAACAATAGCTGAAGGAGGTGGAGGGTTTGGTTCTTCCTTCTTTCCCCATCTCGACTCATGATCTAGTTCAGGGTCTGGCAATGTCCAACCATCTACATTATCCTCCTCAACCTCCTTATCTTCACACTATGGGGAAATAGCCACATCCAACCTGGGATAGCCTTTGGAAGATGAAGGCCATCCTGAATCATCTACCTGAGTTGGCCCACCAATACTTCCTGGAAGAGCCCAAGTAGGACCTGTTGCCAGAGGCCACATTGAGGGAGAACCATGAGAACGTAGAGGAATAAAGGATATGTGAGGCTATAACAGACACTAGGATTAATAGTAGCAAGGAGGATGAGAATGGGAAGTGTCAATATGTCATTGAGAAGAACTTTGACCCTGACACCAACCATGAGAAGTGGAACAACCTATTAGTGATTTTTCTTGCAGGAATCCTAATACAAGCCTTGAGTGCTTAAATGGAACTCTATGATTCCTAAACTCTTGATTCAAACAAGAAAAGACTAATTAACAAGGACCAAGTCCATCTTCACTTTGAGCTCTTGGCTATAGGCAGGTGTACCTATCAGATCTACTTCTTCAAAGTATTACAACAATAGTTCATATCCTTCATACAAACCTAATCTTCTTAGCTCTACAACATACATGAAAGTAAATATTCATTGATTTTGATTTGATGATGAAAGATACAGACACAAGCAATGACCAGTGCCTTATTAATTGGGCAACAGAGTTAGATGAAAGTAAATCCCCAGAACTCCTATGATTTCAAAACAAATAAAACCCAAATGAAATGCCTTACAGATCATTCTCTCACTCCCCTACCCAAACATCAAATTCATACACACTATTAAACTCTCAGAATTGTGCCAAAGATTTATTCACTCCTTGAGAGAAACTAAGAACACAAATCCATAGTCACCTTGTAACCAGCATATTAGAGTGCCTTACAAACTAATACACAAGAATTAAAAAAAATATACATGGAGACATCACCAATACAGGATTGGGATTCCATTGTTTTTCATTCAAAAATCCCTGGTTCATTACAATCATGAAAACTATGAAATCCTCAAAAAACAAAAGCTCCTAAGCCAGAATACTCCCTCTATAGTGATTATTCCATCATTCTCAAAACAATGGAGAGAAAGGAAAGATAAAGGAAAACATCAAAGCCAATCACTACTGACAGCTGCCAATTTTCTAAAAAATCTTCTTTTCCCTCCAATTTTGATCCTCTTTCACTTAGTCATCTGCAACTGCCTTTGCAACCATTTCTCCCTCCAAGTGATTAGATTTTGAAAATGCCAGTCCATACTGCTCTTTCCTGCTACTTTGAAACTGAAAATAAACATTGCTACTGGATTCCTCGTTCTCTGTCATTTCTGAAAACATATTATATGCCTATATTTAGGTAAAAAATGAATCACCAGGAATTAAATCTTTGAGCACACTCTGTCATTCAAATTTTTGAATTTATCTCCTAAGTCTGGACTTTTTCATAATTTAAATCTGTTTCAATTCAAATCTAGCCTTTTTATATTATTTATGCATTTTTACCACAGAAACCACCAGCATGTGACACATGTTGTGATGTGATTGGCTGAGACTTAACCTTGGCCTTTGACCCTTGATTTGGAGATTGGGTGAATGTCACTGATCTCTGAATCTCTGAATGTCTGCACTAACCCAAGTTACATCTGGAAAATGGGCGAATCCCTTTTATCTATGAATCTCAGAATGATTTTCTAACCCTGGGTTAAATTCAAAGATTGGGTGAATAAACTCATTCTTTGAATCTTTGAATTTTTATCTATGACCGCCAATGATTTGGAGATTACATGACTGCACACTCTCTTAATCTCTAAATTTTTTCACCTTAACCGCCAACATCTAGAGATTATGCGACTGTGCATTTGCTGAATCTCAGAAGGCTAAGCTTAACCGTCAACCTATCTAGCGAACTAGCGACAATGTAGTCTCATGATCGCGGAATGAAATCTCCTTAACTGTCAGCATTCGGTGAACTGGTGACAACTACTAACTAACTGTGTTTGCAGGATCTCTAGATTTATCTTGTAACTACCAGTTTATTGCGTGATTAAGAGAATGGCTGCCATGTGTCCATCTTCATCCTAGTCATCTCGCCACTCATCTACAAAATTACCTTTGTCTCAGGCCCATTGGCATAGTTCCCAAGGTGCCCCCATGCGCGCACATGTAGAGCCTCCTACTCTTTCTTCTAATTTCATATGCGAGTGTCATTTCATTTATACATCTCAAATTCCCAATTCGAGATGAATGTAAGATCAATATGTTGAAGGTTTTAAATATCCTTTCAAAACTTTGGTTATAGTGCCAGCTAGCAAGCACATCCATGCGGGCCCACAGGGTAGAGGCAACCACTAGCCTCCCTTCTTTATTTATTTACAATACAATTGGGCGGTAGTGTATTTAAAATGTTCTAAAAGTGAAATTCAGATGCATGTGGGATAAACCCACATGCAACCTCTTCCATTTTCTCTTCTACTAGCTTGCATGTAAGCACTCTCCAGCTTGTGCATGAACCTTTCATAATGTCTGCAGCCATCTCCTACTTGCAATGTCTCATTTTTTCCTGCTCACGCAAGGACCCTTTGCACTTGCCTTGCTCATGCAGCCTACAAAATACCCACACATGCCAACCACTTATGTTGTGTGCTGCCACAACACATGCTCACACACCATTCAATCTGCTCGCCTGTACACTTAGCCTTACACACAGTCCTACTTTGGTTTCTTTCATTACCTTCTCCTATATTATGCATGCCCTTCACTCAAGCTCATGCCCCTTTAATGTTGGCTTTGTTGGCACATGCGCAGGCCATTCATCATTTGCGTTGGCTCACCTAATGACCGGCAGCCTCCAAAATGTGCTTCCATTCCTTTTATTTTTACGTTGGCTTCAAACCCAAGTTTGACTTGGAGCTTCTTCACTTGTATTTACGATAGCATAGTTTAGTGTCCACGCACCCCTTCCTAGTGCATGAGGCCTTTAGCAAAGTGGCAGCCTCCTTGATTTTTAACATAGGCTCTATTTCACATGCTTGTCATGCACTCATTTCATTTCAAAATCATCATGTCATTCATAATGATGTGCAAAGGCTTTTGTCTATTTATCATTCCTACATCATTTAGTTCTGTAACAGCTTCCTCAACTTGTTCATTGGTCTGGTACTCCACAAGAGCATGCATCCTATTATTGATAAGTATATCATTCTTGGAAGATCTCATTGATGATGGGATAGAATCACTATACACATGAGGCTCACAAACACACACCATTTTGACATTGCCAACACCATCAAAAGCTTTTCTAGATTTTGGATGAAATAATCACTTGGTAGATTTTGTACAACAATAGTCTGTGACTGCACCTCTTCAATGTCAACATCGAGTAATGGATGGAGATGCCTCATTGTCTTTCTTGTGCTGGTGCCTTGCTCCATGCATTGTCCTCCTTTGTCAAATGTGTAGCCCTCTTTTAGCCAAAAAAAAGTGCCTCCATTTGGCCAAAATGTGGTGTCATTTATTGCTACTTCAATAATGCTTTTTACCAAATTAGGGAGCCAAACTATATTATTTGGAAGAAATTTTCCCTACCATCACTTGTGTTGCAGTGTCCATTATGACCTTTGTGTGCAGCACTTTTTTTTAATAACAAGTTCAAAATACTTTAAAACCATGAGGTATACTTAGCACAACCTTTAGGAGGTAAGTTCAAGATTCTGAAAACATAGCATCCTCAGCATTTCAAAAAAATATTGCACTCTTTATATGATTGAAATAATGTGCATAACATTTCAAGGACTACAACACATTCATTTTAAAAGCACGCCATGCTAAATGCACTTTGGATTTGAAAAGAACGACAATCCATGAAGATCGGTAAAAGGACCAACACTTTAACTCCAAACAACCATCTGGACACCATAATGAAGTCACTTAGAAAAAGTTAGGACCACATGGTCAATAAAAAATTAAGCACATCATTCAAACCATAGTGCCCTTGTAAGGCTGACCAGTAGCAGTAATTGGCATCCGGAAATGGCCTCAAAAATTGACTCAGAGACCCTACAAGAAAATGCCACTGGAAAAAAAAGTTCACCTCCAACAATTAAGTATGTCTGTCAAAGGAGATTGCTCAAAATGATTTGAGCCAAAAGATACTAACGACCAAACATGGCCACTTGGAAACATTGACTGTCCGCACTGCCAAAATCACACAAGTCACCTCTAGAACTGGCTTTAAAAACTCACCCACTGAGATCTTTAGGGACCAGAAACCTGGGCATTAATTAACCTCCACACAAGGTTCATAGATCCATAATCAACTCACCTAAAAGATCAAGTGGCCGATTACAACCAAACACCAAAGTCATCCTATTAGTACTATTCAGAATTAAAACAGTGAAATGTGCATAAATCTAATTTGGAATTGGCCTGGGAAAGTGGTCAAATGAATTGGTCGAGACTTCAAAATCCTCAGGAAAGTACACTTCTAGGCCTATTATATCAAAATATATTCAATTATTCCTGACCATAAACATGGTACAAACTACAGAGCCTCAAAGTAGGCCACTCAGAAAACTAGACAAGGCACACTCAAAGATTTTTAACAATTTGCAAATGGAAAGGCTCTAGCAAAGTTATTAAATGGGAACATGGGGGGCTGAAAATTGGCATAGACACTCTCTCTCATTCCTATAACATGATGCAATAGCTAACATGTAATGACCAATCATAGGGCAATAAATGTGCTTCCTCAAAGTGGGCTACTCAGTGAAAATCAGGAAACACACTTAATGTAGATTTCTGGGAACATCTTTAAAAGACCACTTCTAAAACATGTCAAAACTTAAAACTAGGACCTAAAGAATATTAAATATGTCAAATTATAGGTGATAGACACCCTATCCAAGTGACACATCATGAAACTCAATAGGCCCTTTTATCTGTGCACCTGAACTAAGCACCTTTCAAAGATTTTCAAAGCATAATTCTCATACTTAGAGAAAATTTTAGAAATATCGACTCAAAATATGCTCAAATTTTTTGAGCTCCAATAGTGGCTCTGACTGGGCACACGTGCCCCATGTGGGCATACAGAGAAACTAGAATCTCTCGGTACAGTAGACAAACCAAACTTTTCTTTTCTGACTTTCCTCTTATTCTCAAAAAAACTTCAAACAGGGAACCCTTTATTGAAAGTAAACACACAACTGAAAGTAAAGAAACTATACATGGATCACCTTATTTACAAAAGGCCTAAAGCCTCAAAACTATAATCAGTCTTTACCTCAATCGAACAAATGATTTTCATCTCCATAGAGAAGAGGTAGACTGATAATAGTTCTTTCATCCAGCTTGTTAAAAATAATATGATTCATCTTCAACATATCATAGAAAAAATGATCACTACACTCACCATCATCCAGCAAGATAAAGCCATCAAGCTACCATAAATACTAATCACTTTGTGACATTAAAACATCACACTCTTCAATATCAATATCATGCTGAAAAGTGAAACACTCCAACTCAACTTCATGGCTAGACATATTAGTATACTGATCATTAGTTTGCAATAAAGGATAAGCTATTTTTTCATCATTACGTTGAAAACTAAAGTAGAACTTCTCAAAACAAAAATCTGATTGCACAAAGTCAGAGACAACTTGCTGACCACTGATTACATCAACATCTTTTGAAAGGGAACAAGCACTACCAGTCAATAACTTATCAATCATTTGCAAATTTGAGAAAAAATATTCAGATTTATCACACTTTCCAGCACCAATATGTAGACAAGATCTACTAACACCAAGCTCTTGCAAATCTGAATCCCCATTAGTACGTACATCATCATACTTATCAAATATAACATTATCAAATTCATGATATGTACTTTCATATTGCTGATTTAAAATAGGAGAAAAGATGTCAATAGATGTTTCGCTCATCATGCCATCACTTGAATCACTTTCATCAAAACTTATATTTATCAGGCATGGAATTTTAGAAACCAACTTGGGAGTATACCTCTAAAAATCAACATCCAAGAGCTCTGAAATTTGCTCACAACTTAGCAAGTATTTGACTTCGCATTTCATCTCTTTGGTTTCACTGCTAGTGCTGCAAATATCTTTCCCCTCTAAAATAGGGGCTGAAATCACTTCTCTCACATTTCCTTGTGCAAAGTAATTACTGTAGGAACTTACATCTACATCATAATCACATTCTTTATCTTCACACAAAACATCTTTGAGTTGAAACAAGGAATCATTATTTTCATGTTGAAATAGGGAAAAATCTACTAACTCAAGGGAATCACTATTTACTATAGATTCATCATCTGTTCCTTGACATTCATAGATTTCAACATCAGCATAATAACCAGCACTATTAGCATCATAAGACTCAGCATCCTCGACACAACTAGATTCAGCGTAACTAGATTCAGTATTTACAAAGGAATATATCCATTCTCTAGTTTTTTCAAGTGCTTCTTTTCTAAGGGATGTAGTCCAATTGACTAATTCAGGCATACCAAGCTCTAGAAACATCTCAACATATTGGGAATCTTGAAAACCAAGATCCTCAAGAAGTTCACTACAAGCAATAAGAATTTTTTTTTAGTACGAAAGTGTTGATTCTTCTTTCCTTTCTCCTACTTCACATCTTAAAATCAAAATGCATTTCTATTGGATTTGCTAACGTATTAGTAATGCATCTCTATTCAAATTTTCAAGAGCTAACTGATTCCTTTCAGATCTAGAAACAAATCTTGATCCATCATAGTTGGAAACTCCATTTTAATGTACTGATAAGACAATACTACTTGTTCTTATGACAATATTTCAATCAACCTTATGCAACCATTAACTTCATGAACCACTGCATATTTCTAATACTCTTTACAATAACTAAAAACTTCAATCCAGAAATATGACTTAAACTTTAAGATTATTTTTCCCTTTTCACTAGTGACTTTTTCACCTATTAAGGGACTATTCTCGCTTGATAAAAATAGGATTACCTAGAAGTGTTGTTGTTGTTTGTAAAATACTGATTTGAAGTCTCCTTCAAATCACTTTTAAAACCTTTGTAGAGTTGCCACCTCTTTGTAGAGGACCAATTCTGAATCAGCTGAGAACCTTTTTCTCAAATCTGAACCTTCTTTACCAGCAAACACAAAACAACTTCATAGGATACAGTTGTTTGTCAGAATCACTAAATATATGATATTTCCTATTACAAAACACTGGTCAAACAAAGAATCAGAGTTTCCACTCACATTCAGTGAGATAATATAATAATTTTTTGAAAATAATTGACTCTATGATCACTTAACCAAACTCTGGGATGATTCAGCCAAGCAAAGAAAAAGCATCTTAAACTAGCTATCCTTTATTTCTTCCATAGCAGAGTCACCAATTTGTTGTGACTTGGATGGGCTGATTCAATCTGGACTTCTTAAACAAAGGATTCTTATGGTTAATCCCCAGCAGAGTCACCAATTTGTTAGTGATTTTTCTTGTAAGAATCCTAATACAAGCCCTGAGTGCTTAAATGGAACTCTATGATTCCTAAACTCTTGATTCAAATATGAAAAGACTAATTAACAAGGACCAAGTCCCTCTTCACTTTAAGCTCTTGGCTATAGGCAGGTGTACCTATCAGATCTACTTCTTCAAAGTATTACAAAAATAGTTTATATCCTTCATACAAACCTAATCTTCTCAGCTCTACAACATACATGAAAGTAAATATTCATTGATTTTTATTTGATGATGAAAGATGTAGAAACAAGCAATGACCAGTGCCTTATTAATTGGGAAATAGAGTCAAATGAAAGTAAATCCCCAGAACTCCTATGATTTCAAAACAAATAAAACCCAAATGAAATGCCTTACAGATCATTCTCTCACTCCCCTACCCAGACATCAGATTCATACACACTGTTAAACTCTCAGAATTGTGCCAAAGATTTATTCACTCCTTGAGAGAAACTAAAAACATAGATCCACAGTCACCTTGTAACTAGCATATTAGAGTGCCTTACAAACTAATACATAAGAATTTAAAATAATATACATGAAGACATCACCAATACAGGATTGGGATTCCACTATTTTTCATTCAAAAATCTCTGGTTCATTACAATCACGAAAACTATGAAAACCTAAAAAAATAAAAGCTCCTAAGCCAGAATATTGCCTCTGCAGTGATTATTCCATCATTCTCAAAACAATGGAGAGAAAGGAAAGATAAAGGAAAACATCAAAGCCAGTCACTACTGACAACTGCCAATTTTCCAAAAAATCTTCTTTTCCCTCCAATTTTGATCCTCTTTCACTTAGTCATCTGCAACTGCCTTTGCAACCATTTCTCCCCCCAACTGATCTGATTTTGAAAATGTCAATCCATACTGCTCTTTCCTGCTACTTTAAAAATGAAAATAAACATAGCCATTGGATTCATCATTCTCTGTCATTTCCAAAAACATATTATATGCCTATATTTGGGTTAAAAATGAATCACCAGGCATTAAATCTCTGAGCACACTTTGTCATTCAAATTTTTGAATTTATCTCCTAAGTCTGGACTTTGTCATAATTTAAATCTTTTTCAATTCAAATCTAGCCTTTTTATATTATTTATGCATTTTTACCATAGAAACCACCAGGATGTGACACATGTCATGATGTGATTGGCTGAGACTTAACCTTGGCCTTTGACCCTTGATTTAGAGATTGGGAAAATGGAACTGATCTCTGAATCTCTGAATGTCTGCACTAACCCTAATTACATCTAGCAACTGGGTGAATCCCTTTTATCTCTGAATCTCAGAATGATTTTCTAACCCTGGGTTAAATTCAGAGATTGGGCAACTAAACTCATTCTCTGAATCTCTGAATTTTTATCTCTAACCACCAATTATTTGTAGATTGTGCAACTACACACTCTCTTAATCTTTGAATTTTTTCACCTTAACCACTAGCATATGGAGATTACGTGACTATATGTTCTCTAAATCTCGAAAGGCTAAGCTTAGACATCAACCTATTTGGTGAACTGGCAACCATGTAGTCTCGTGATCACAGAATGAAATCTCCTTAACCGTCAACATTCGGCGAACTAGCGACCACTACTAACTAACCGCATTTGTTGGATCTCTGGATTTATCTTGTAACCACCAGTTTATTGCATGATTAAGAAAATGGACGCTACGTGTACATCTCCGTCCTGGTCATCTTGCCACTCATCTACAAAATTACCTTTGTCTTAGGCCCATCGGCATGGTTCCCGAGGTGCCCCCACGTGCGCACGTGCATAGCCTCCTACTCCTTCTTCTAGTTTCATATGTGAGCATCGTTTCATTTATACATCTCAAATTCCTAATTCAGGATGAATGTTGGATTAATATGTTGAAGGTTTTAAATATCCTTTCAAAACTTTTGTCATAGTGCCAGCTGGCAAGCACATCCATGCGGGCCCATAGGGCAAAGGCAACCACTAACCTCCCTTCTTTCTTTATTTACAATACACCCAGGTGGGAGTGTATTTAAAATGTTCTGAAAGTGAAATTCAGATGCATGTGGGATAAATCCAACATGCAGCCTCTTTTATTTTCTCTTCTACTAGCCTGCACGTGAGCACTCTCTAGCTTGTGCGTGAGCCTTTCATAATGTCTATAGCCATCTCCTACTTGCAATGTCTCATTTTTGCCTACTCACGCAAGGACCCTTTGCACTTTCCTTTCTCATGCAGCCTGCAAAACACCCACACATGTCAACCACTTATGTTGTGTGTTGCCATAGCACATGCTCACGCACCATTCAATCTGCCAGCCTCTACACTTAGCCTTATGCACAGTCCTACTTTGGTTTATTTCATTACCTTCTCTTGTATTATGTGTGCCCTTCACTCAAGCTCATGCCCCTTTAATATTGGCTTTGTTGGCACATGTGCATGTCATTCATCATTTGTGTTGGCTCCCCTAATGACTGGCAGCCTCCAAAATGCACTTCCATTCCTTTTATTTTTACGTTGGCTTCAAACCCAAGTTTGACTTGTAGCTTCTTCACTTGTATTTATGATGGCTTAGTTTTGTGTCCACGCACCCCTTACTGGTGTGTGAGGCCTTTAGAAAACTGGCAGCCTCCTTGACTTTTAATGCAGGCTCTATTTGACATGCTTGGCGCACACCCATCTCCTTTCAAAATCATCATGTCATTCAGAATGATGTGCAGAGGCTTTTGTCTATTTATCATTCCTTCATCATGTCATTCAGAATGATGTGCAGAGGCTTTTGTCTATTTATCATTCCTTCATCATGTCATTCAGAATGATGTGCAGAGGCTTTTGTCTATTTATCATTCCTTCATCATTTAATTTTGTAACAGCTTCCTTAGCTTGTTCAATGGTTTGGTACTCCACAAGAGCACGCATCCTATTATTGACAAGTATATCATTCTTGGAAGATCTCATTGACGATGGGCCAGAATCACTATACACATGAGGCTCACAAACACGCACCATTTTGACATTGCCAACACTATCAAAAGCTTTTCTAGATTTTGGATGAAATAATAACTTGGAAAAAATTTTGCAACAATAGTGCATGAGTGCACCTCTTCAATATCAACATCGGGTAATGGATGGAGACACCTCATTGGCTTTCTTGCACTAGTGCCTTGCTCCATGTGTTGTCCTCCTTTTCCAAATGCGTAGCCCTCTTTCAGCAAAAAAAAAGTACCTTCATTTGGCCAAAATGTGGTGTCATTTATTGCTACTTCAACAATGCTTTTTACCAAATTAGGGAGCCAAACTGTATTATTTGGAAGGAAATTTTCCCTACCATCACTTGTGTTGCAGCGTCCATTGTGACCTTTGTGTGCAACACTTTTTTAAATAACAAGTTCAAAATACTTTAAAACCATGAGGTATACTTAGCACAACCTTTAGGAGGTAAGTTCAAGATTCTGAAAACATAGCATCCTCAACATTTCACAAAAATATTGCACTATTGATATGATTGAAATAATGTGCATAACATTTCGAGGACTACAGCACGTTCATTTTAAAAGCACACCATGTTGAATGCACTTTGGATTTGAAAAGAATGACAATCCATGAAGATCGGCAAAAGGTCCAACACTTTAACTCCAAACAACCATTTGGACACCATAATGAAGTCACTTAGATAAATTCAGGACCACATGGTCAATAAAAAATTAAGCACATCATTCAAACCATAGTGGCCTTGTAAGGTTGACCAATAGCACTAATTGGCATCCAGAAGCGGCCTCAAAAACTAACTCAGAGACCTCACAGGAACACGCCACCGGGAACACAAGTTCACCTCCAACACATAAGTATGCCTATCAGAGGAGATTGCTCAAAATTATTTGAGCCAAAAGATACTAATGACCAAACATGACCACTTGGAAACATTGACTGTCTGCACTACAAAAATCACACAAGTCACTTCCGGAAGTGGCTTTAAAAACTCACCCACTGAGATCTTCAGGGACTGGCAACCTAGGAATTAATTAACCTCCACACAAGGTTCACAAATCCATAATCAGCTTGCCCGAAAGATCAAGTGGCTGATTACAACCAAACACCAAAGTCAGCCTGTTAGTAATATTCAGAATTAAAACAATGAAATGTGCATAAATCTGATTTGGAATTGGCCTGGGAAAGTGGTCAAATGGATTGGCTGAGACTTCAAAATCTTGAAGAAAGTACACTTCTAGGCCTATTATATGAAACAACATTCAATTATTCCTGACCAAGAACAAGGTGCAAACTACAGAGCCTCAAAGTAGGCCACTCAGAAAACTGGACAAGGCACACTCAAAGATTTTTAACAATTTGCAAATGGAAAGGCTCTGGAAAAGTTATTAAATGGGTACTTAGGGGGCTGAAAATTGGCATAGACACTCTCTCTCTCATGCCTACAGCATGATGTAACAACTAGCATGCAATGACCAATCACAAGGCAATAAATGTGCTTCCTCAAAGTGGGCTACTCAGTGAAAATCAGGAAACACACTGAATGCAAATTTATGGGAACATCTTTAAAAGACCTTTTCTAAAACATGTTAGAACTGAAAACTAGGACCTAAAACATATTACATATGTCAAATGATAGGTGATAGACACCCTATCCAAGTGATGCATCATGAAACTCAATAGGCCCTTTTATCCGTGCACCCGAACTAAGCACCTTTCAAAGATTTTCAAAGCATAATTCTCATACTTAGAGAAAATTTTAGAAATATGGACTCAAAATATACTCAAATTTTTTGAGCTCCAACACAACCACTACAAATAAAATCTTTTGGAGGAAATTTGGCCATTTTATATGAAGCATTTCCCTAATGTTGTAATAATTCTTGCAAGTGGACCACCTTATCTACTTGAACCTATATCTGTAAAATAACATTATTACATATGCAATCTTTAGCAAAAATGGATACATTAGAATCTATTAAGGCATATGAAAAAAAATTCATATTTCTATCTTTCCAAATGGAAATGTTAATCTTCATCATAAAAGTGTGCCAAAGTTATAGAAAAGGAAAGCGAAGTTTAGGGTTATTTTCCAAAAGAACCATATGCCAAGAAAACATTTGAGGGCAAAATTGTTAAAATAAATCATGAATCCAAACCTAATAATTTTGATGCCTATGAAAAAACTAAAACAAGTGAAGGAAGGACTTAGACTGGCCACAAAAAGGGCATCAAGGATTCGAGATACCCAAATGATGGAGGCGAGTCCTAATGGCAAGCCTTGGAAAATAATACACTAGGTAAAATGTGCTATTTTGGGCTCAATGATAGCATACCAAACTGTAATAAAGTATAACCTCCAAGTGGAATGAGAAGATTGCAAATGCCAACATTGGTTTAAAATGTCCACCATAGGTAAGTGGCGCGAAAGCCAACGATACCCGTGTTGAGGTTTGTATCTCTGGAAAGCAATTTCTAGGTATCAACGCAATCCTTCCACTAGGGAGTAAGGCTAGTGGTGCAAATTTTGTGCAAAAGTTCATCTGGTAAGAGAGAGACAAGTAATTCAAAAGTATCTCAATCTTAATAGGTAAGAAAAAATTGAGCATGAGCATCCTCCCAACTGCAGAGAGACATAGCAGACCTACAAAAAAGGTCCTTTGGGGTTCAAATGCCATGCTTGTGAAATCATAGAGCATGGAGATCCAAAATTCATGCAAGAGGGAGGCCTTGCATTTTAATTAATGGAGACCACCAGAGATTGTGTTGGTTGAAATAAAAACCATCTTTGAAGCCACCTCCATTCCAACATAGCCATGGTTTAGATGCTTCCCATGCATGCCAAATGCTCTTCACTATAAAAGAACCTGGGATTTGAATTGGTTATCTCATGATTAAAAGAGTTTGAAAGCCAATCTCTTTCCATGTAGGGTGGTGTAAGGAAAACCAAGAAGAAATGTAGTGATGAAGAAGAACTTTTAAGGTCTCCTTTCCTAAAACACATTGAACAACCCACTTGAAATTACAAAGGTTCTAACCCTGCTTGTGAGTGGAAATGAGGCCAATGTCACTAGATTGCTTAGGCAAGCAAAAATACTCCCATGCTTCAGAATATAAACAACTATTTTCTATTTATTTATGTTTTATATATATTTTGTATATTAGCCATGGTTCGATGGAGGAAACTCTTCTTTGAAACAAAGGACCAAAGAAAACAGTACAAAAGATAATATCAAGAGGAATATCGTAGACATCGTATGAAACAAATGACAGATGCTCAAATGGATCAATCTGAAAATTGAAGGAATGAAGTTGAAGGAGAACAATATGGTAAACATAGATCAAAGATTGTTATTGAATAGTTACAAAGTGAAGCAATAGTAGAGGGTAATGTTAACAGAAATATAGGCCACCAAACAACTAAGCATCACTCTCATTCTCAAAGACAATAAATGGACAACCTACAACATAGAGACACAAATAGAAATACATGTCAATGCACATCTGAGGAGGCATATGTAGAAGAAGTGATAAGAGAACAAAATGATGTTGGGGTACATCTTATACATAATAAAGGTCAAGATAATGTGCGACAAGTACAAAATAATCCCCAAATATAGGAAATACAACAAAGTAGATATCAGAACAATAATGAAATGAATGTACACAATCAGGATTGTGGAGGGAATGCAGAAGAGGAATATTTTAGGTCAGTTGAACATGTTGTAGAAACACCAAAAAATGTAAATCAACATGCAATATAATCAAGTCCTGAATCATCTCAACATGGTTTCCCAGATGTGAATGGATTGCTAGAAACTAATTTCATGAAATTTCAATTGTCATTTCAAAATAAATTGGATAGGTTGGCATCACCAGCAATGTGCTACATTTGTCAAGAATGTTACATTGGAATTAATGTCTCTCATAGTCCCCAAGGTCCTTTTTGTACTAGATGCAAACAAGAAAAAGGAAACCATAGATTCTCAATTGAAAACAATATGGATCCTGAGGCCCAACCAATAGAATTAGAAAATTTAACTCAAGTGGAAGAAATGCTCATTGCACATGTGAGCCCAATTTTACAAGTGACAAATGCAACTGGTGGTCAATTAAAATACAGAGGGCACATAATAAGTTTTCCACAGAACATTGAAAGTATGGTAAAGAAATTACCACATTTAGTTAAAGATCTTCCACTAATTGTAGTATGCAGAAAGGATCAACATGGAACAAGCTATAACTTCACAGTAAATAGAGATCGTGTCTACACTACCTTACAATATAAAATTATGCATGATAAGTTTTACTCTGGTGTGATGGTTGATGAAAATGCTCTGGATAATATATCACCAAATGCAAATCATAACATTTTTAGTGACTTGAGAACAATGCATATGGAGTTTGATTCAAATAAAAATGACATTATTTTTGTGGGTCCTTTGGTGGAGACATATGAGAGGAATACAATTGAGCACACAACATCAAAGGCATCTAAACCACCAAATGCCTAGAGGGAAATGGAGTTGATTCATGCATGGGTCAAAAATCCTAACATAGAGCTGACAATAATGATGGATAGACCTAACATTGGTGCATCTCCCATAAATGAATATACCACGCCAGGTTTGCTTGACATGACATTCCCCACATTATTTACCAATGGTAAATGTGATTGATTGGAACCACGACTAAGGAGATTACATCTACATGAATATGTCAAGCGCCTACTATGATACAAAGATAATAGATTTGGAAAGCATCCAAGATTTCATTACTATATGATGAATATGATTATGAGACATTGGACACATAGATCCACAACTATTTGCATGAAAAGAAGTCTACAGGAAATGCCAATCACAATATAGGAGTTGTGTGAACATATGGAGAAAACACCATAGTCCCATCTAGTAGATAGATTGATGTGATTTGGACCCACTTTAAGAGGAATACGATCATATTGGACAAAGTGTCAAGTAGAATTAACAGACATGCTTCACCAACTTGGAACACTGACAATATTTTTCACATTAAGTGCAATAGACTTGTATTGGCCAGACTTGCATGCAATGATGCCTGGAACACCACCAAGTGATCCACAAGAAGCAAAGATGTGGAGGAAATAATATATCATTGACTACCCACACATTATGGCACAATACATGCATTTACGAAACATAGCTTTCAAAAAAGAGATACTTGAGAATGGAATGAATGTTGAAGACTATTGGTCCAAATATGAATGGCAACATAGGAGATCCACACATGTGCATGGTTTTATATGGTTAAAAGGAGCACCAAAAATGGAAAATGTTGATTGGAATAATCAAGATGAATTGTACTATGTTGCATCATACCTCCATGATTTGGTTCACACATGCAACCCTCGATGAGATACTCACCTCTAAAATATACAAGTATGATTATAGAAATTTTACAAATTAAACCTTCTCATTAATGTAGTCACTTTAAAATAAGAACAAATATGATATTCAAAGATCTAAATCTATGTTGCAGGCATACCAAAAATTCAGCCTACACCCATGTTTAAAAAATGCTAGACAACTGATGGAAATTGATTTCAACATTGACTATGATGAGATTCTAAATACTGTACAAAGACACACAATGTGTAAAGAAGGTGCATGTCTACGCAAAAAGAGAGGGAAATTGGCTTGCAGGTAAATACTTCCTAGCCAATTTTATTCATTTAAAATGTTAATATTGGTCTCCTTTAATATATCATTTTATTTACTAAAAGAAGATGTTAATGAAATATAGGTATAATGCACCATGGCCATTGAATTTAGAAGAATCTAGACGTCAGAAAGATTTAGAAATAGGTGAGATAATATTTGAGCCATTCAGAAATGATGATAGAGTTAACTCATACAATCATTAATACTTCAACTTTGGAGAGTAAATATTGATTGGCAACCTACTATGTCTAAACATGTCATGATTAAGTATATCACAAAGTATGTAGCCAAAGTTGAAAGAAGTTCAGAGACATACCATCATATGATATTTTGACTAGCAAATGTAGAAAATCTTGATGATTTAGCATCAAAAGCTTATAGGCGACTTCTCATTGAAACATTGATAAAAAGGGATATTGGGGCCCAAGAAACAAGTCATATGATACTATAACTTCCATTGGTGCAGAGTAGTAGAGTATTTGTCAACTTAAATGTTTCAAAGGAAGAATTCAAACATGTAGACTTAAATGTTGATGAATAAAATGAGGAACATACCATATCTTTCATTGATGCTTATAGGAATAGACCACATTTTATGGAAGCTTTGTGTCTTATTGATGTTTCTAAATCATGGATATATAACAAAAAAAAGGAGAGGTGATGATAAATGGAGTCCAAGAAAAACAACAACTATTGTAAGAATATTTCCTAGATTTTACTCACTTCCTACACGTCACTCAGAAAAATGGATTGATTTTTGCTTTTCAAAATTATTGCTTTATAAACCTTTTTGTGACATTCACATAGATATTGGTAACAATGATGAATCTATACTTACAACATGGGATAGCTTCAAATATAATCCATGGCATCTAGAAAGAAGAGGAGATTCTGACAATACTAAAAATGAGTTTGATTTAGAACCTAAAGATAATAATAATGCTCAGGGTACTACTACAGAGAATGAATGGGAGATTTTATCTAGACTTCATCATGGACAGATTATGCAAGTTTCAAAGATAGATATGTTGGGGAGAAGAGATATGGACTGACAAACAAATTAGTCTCAACAATTTCAAAGTGAAGAATACACAAATGAAGCTTTAAATTTCATCAACTTGATGAGAAATATAGGTTGTCTTAACCATGATGAGATACCACAATGTGTGGACTACAGAAACCTCAGTGAAAAACAAAATAAAGCAGTTAACATGATAATATGCCACTATCATACATGTCTAGATGCATCACCCTTACATATGATAATCCAAGGCACAACAAGAACATGAAAGTCATATTTAATTGGTGCAATCAGTCAACTATTACAAAATGCATCCTCTCCACAACATTCTCCTCTCCTTCTACTTGCACTGACAAGAGTTGCAACATTCAACATTGGAGCATCAACGATTCATTCTAATTTGAGAATAATGATAAAAGAATTCATTGGGCTATAAGGCACAATGCAAGTTTCCAAGAGGAAATGTCTCCAATAAAATATATATTGATAGATGAAATGAGATTCCTCAGAGAGAGGTTACTTCAAAACATAGACTCTCGTCTTCGACAAGCATTTCCAAAAATTATCCATAAAAGTTTTGGAGGTATGTTTAGTATTTAAAGTTCTTAGAATAAGAGATATGCATTGTAATATACTTTTTTCCTTACTATCATAATACTAATTCCAAATTAAATATTATTTAATATGTATATTATAATATTTTTTCAGGGATATCTATAATATTGGTTGGAGATTTGGCATGATTTCCTCCTGTCAGTGATAGACTAGCATACGAAAGCAAAAGGCATGCAAAGATTTTATGGCAAGAATTCCAAACTGTAGTTACTTTAAGTCATATTTTCAGATAGGATGGACAAAGCAATGAGCAAGAAAGATTTTGTACTCTTCTATTAAACATAAGGGATGCAAACCCTACACTAGAGGATTGGATGTTACTTATGTCAAGATGCAATGCAAACATGAGTAGTACAAAAAATGGTGAGTTTGAAAATAGTGTTCATTTATTTTCAACAAATGATAATGTGCACAATCATAATAATAAAAAGATACTATCATTATCAAACCCTATTGCACAAAGCATTGTGATTAAAACAACAACACATAGTTCTATGGGTGGAGATGGAAGTGATAAGCTAGACATGGAACTATTAGTTAGCACAGAAGCAAGGGTAATGCTAACTTTGAACTTATGGATTGAAGTAGGTCTTGTCAACGGAGCACTAGGATATATTCAAAGTATTGTATATAGACCTAGAAGTGCACCACCTCTACAGCCATCATATGTACTTGTAGATTTTGATAGTTATACTGGAATTCCATTCAATCATCATCATCCGCAGAGAGTTCCAATTCCTACAATTGATCGAGGTAGTACAAAACAAATTCCATTGAGATTAGCTTGGGCTTTAACCATACACAAGTCACAAGGGTTGACACTATAAAAAGCTACTATTGATATTGGTCCCACTGAAAGAAGCGGTCTCACATTTGTGGCAATATCACATGTTAAATCTTTGCAAGGAATAAGAAATATGTTGCCCTTCACATATGATAGATATGAAAAAATGAAGATAGTAAAATTGTTAAAAAGTAAAGTTCACCAAGATAACTGAGAGGGGTGGGTGAATCAGTTATCAGATAAATACAACTTTTATCACCATTGATAGATTTTAACCATGTAAGAAATGTAAGAAATAACCATAGAAAGATAAACATACACAACAACACAATAACACAAGATATGTTGACTAGGGAACTATTGTCACTAAGGATTGCACCCAATTTGCTAAGTGTTGAACCCAGCAATCCTGTGAAACATGGGACTATTCTTAGGCTATGGGTAACCTATCCAAGAATAGACCTCCGGATTAAGGACCGGCTTCCCTCTGGATCACTTGAAACTTATCTAAACTTTGAAGGGAAAGGGAGAGAAAGTACATGAAATTAAACAACTGCAACTGAACTAAAACAAAGGTGATCGACCAAATTTTGAAGAGAAACCACAATTGAGAACAAGCTTACTCCAATAGAAAAACAAATCAAACTCACAACTCAATCCCACTTTTTCAACTCTTAGTGAAACAAGGTACTTAGAATGCAGAAGGAAGAAAAACTTCACAAATCTGATATTCTTGATTGCACACAAATCACACTACTGAATCAAGATAAATCCCTAAACACCAACTTGAATTTGAAATGCAAATTAAGGATATAGAAACATCACAATAATCTAGCATAAGACTTCAAAAGCAAACCCGAAATTATAGAACAAGAAGGATTAATTTTATTGTTGAAAAGAAACAAGTACAATTGTGTCTCTCAGAGCTACAACACTCATATTAGAGAGAAATGATGAAGAGCTAACCTCAATCACCAAAAGTGAGAGGTATAAAAACAAAAACCAAAGAATCTGCATTCAAACTCCACCACCTCCTAAGAATAGAAAAGTCAAAACATGGACCCATGAGGCAGCATCATGGTCTGAATGATAGATTCTCGAATTCCTAGGGGCGAGGAAAGTGGGAGCCTAAAAATGAACAGTCAAAGGTGACCATTACATCCACTAATTCATGTGACTAATTGATAATCTGACAATGGTTTATAGAAAATACCACTTGTCGATATCTTACAATAAAAGATGGGCCATGACTTAACATTTAAATTTATCCCACTATGACCTCAAATAGATACAATCATAATTTTTTTTAAAAGGCCTCAACCAAAAGGGAGGCACATTCTTTAAAAAAAGCATTAAAAATAAAAAAATTCAAACCCTAGGAAAAACTATAGGTTACATACATAGAAAAAAAATGAAATATCAACTACCCACAAAATGGGAGGATATTCATATGATGAATAAACCGTACATAACCTAAAGTCTAGAGGTATCAGCATACAATACTCAACCCTAAAAAGGGGAGAAAGAAAAAACATCATCAAAACAATGATCGAAGATGAAAGCTCAACATAACAGCTCCCAAACTCGGCACCTGACAACTTTCCAAATTCACTGCAGTCTTCTCAGCTCTGATTTAGAAACATCACTCTAGCCCTGGCAACATCCTCTCGAGGTAGGCATGCATGAACACATTTCATTTTCATATGGCAACAGTGTTCATTCTCTTCATTGCAGACTTCATGAATTAGGGCATTTGACTATTATTTCATAGCACTGTTACACACCTGAATTGCTCTGTATATTGTAATGCATTGTTATGGTTTCATGGCATTTGCTAGGGCACGGTACACGGTTTTTTGTATTTGATTGATTTATGGCACTATTGTATTTGTATTTGGAAATGTTACATTTGAAACATTTGGTGTGAACACCACCTGATGAGCCATGAGCTAGGGCATCATGTATTAGCTATTATCCTGTATCTTTGCATTTGAAAGCATTGCCATCTCTGCATTTGTTGAGTATTGATGCTCATATTTTGCACACGGGTTCATCCTTTCTCCTGCATGTTGAATTCAAATCAATGGCACCAAGTATGGAATTTTCTCTAGTGTTATGTTGTTTATGTTCAACACAAGGGCACTAGCATTCGGTTAGGGCCAAGAGAGCTATGTTAATGTATTTACCCTTTTGGTGTCTTGCCAGGGCACATTTTTTCTTTCTCTAGCATTGTTGTGAAGGGCTCGGCCCCATTTGTATTTCACATTACTTATTTTCTATCAACATCTCTTATCCTATTGTGAGGGTATATACTCATACGACCCATGAGCTAGGCGCCATGTATTATGTTTTGTTATTGGCACTCCTTGCTTGGTTATGGGATCACGTCATTGCACTATTTATTAATTGAATTTGGGGTGTATGCTACCGTTTTGATAGCCCGTGAACAAACTGGTGTTGTTATAGATTACTACATTTTATGCTATCTCTGTGACTTGCGGCTCATTATTGATGCTAATCCACTATTGTTGGTATCCCATGGGCTGGAAGCTAGATTGTATTGGTTCTTTGCTACTACTTTGGATTGTCGAGGGTGCCATCTCTATGTTTTGATTGATGCTTGTTGAATATGTATTAATGAGCCACAACATCCATTCTAACTCTACATGAAGCACCCTATTCATTTTCATACTGGTTGTTTACAATGATATTGACCCATGAGTTGTTGTAGCATGTATAGTACCATGGTGACCCAAGTATGATAGGGTATTATGCTTCTGTGGGTTCATCATTTTTCTTGTCGATGACACCATAATGATAAATAGCCCATGAGACTGTCTTTGCATTGACATGTCACTTCCTCATATAGATGAGGGCATTGTTTTTCTGAGGCTCCACTGACCTATTGTGCTCTGTTAAGGTATTCAGTGTAGTCATGCAATCTGACTTCATGATAATGCCTTGTTATAACCTTAATGCAGATTTGAGATACATTCATGTTTCAGTATGCCCTATCTCTTACATAGATCTGTGTGCCCTATTATACACTATTTTCCTTTGATGCCATGGTTCATTTATCATAGCTTTACTGATATCATGCTTTGGTGCCCCCTACTGGCTTATCAAATCATCATGTTCATGTTACAATACATACATTCTATTTTCACCTTCATACTAGTATTTGTTTCATCATGCCATATTGTTTGATTGATCCTCATTGATGCTGAATCATCTGGATGCTCCTCATCTATACTTACTGTGTGTGCTCTTGGCCCTTGATGCGATCATGAGGTTTCCCTATCATGATCTACATCAAGGGCCCAGGTCATTCATGGAATTCATTACTGGATCAACTTCCTTGTATCTGCACATGAAACAAACACGTTAGTGAAAACATGGTGCCCTTCTATATTTAGAGCCTTGATACAAATGCCCTGAGCATAGCCTTTGTTAGAGGTGCATGGCTGAGTGTATGTATGCATCCATAAATATTGTGATACCAACCATTGCATAGATCCATTGGATCTAACCCAAATCCCCTCTTCTCTTCTTGCAGGTTCTGGATTTCAGGAGCTTACTGGACAGGACCGGATCCAAACATCAATACCAGGCAATGTCTGGTACCCTAGTATCTTAACTATTTCTTTATGTATATCTGCACTCATCCATTCAATTCTGATAACGGTTATGCTCACGGCCTGTGTGAGCTTAGATAGATGCTTTTCTTTTCAGTTCTTTCCCTTTTGTACAGTATACATGGCACTAATACATGCATGAGTAGACATAGATGCAGTTCATTTCCTTCTATTTTCATGTATTTTTCAATGAAATGAACACAAATATTAAATAAGATCACCTAATAACCAAACTAGGTTACTGTAGCATCACTTAGTAATTAGGTCTCCAAACTTAAGAATGAGCAAAAAATATGACAATAGGAACCTCTTGATCAGAGAGTAAACCTCGGTAGGAACGATGCCCACAAAAAATGCACTAATATGAAAATTCCTTGTGAGAGGATGGACTCTATTAAGAGCCTTATGAAATATATTCAGTACATATCAGTCCTTGTTAGAAGACTTTGAATCCCTGTTAAAAGATTCTAACCCTATTAGGAGCTATGGAAGGTAGAAGGACCCACTGTCCAAACAGCTTCAAGGGAAAGATCATTGAACACACTGTCCAACTGATCTTTGTATTACTCAATAGAATAATACCAAAATATTACTAATCTCTTCAACTTATCTTTTCTCCTCTATCTATGCCAAACTACACTAACTACTTCACCGGATCTCAATACCAAATGTCTATAATTCACATATCCTCTTACAACATATATTGCTCAATTCCACAATTCCAATTCTTTCTCTTCACATTACTTCTTACATCAATGAAAGGAAAAAAATCCTTCATATATACCACACTCAAATAATTACAAATGAGTCGGCCAACAAATCACAAAATATAAACTTCCACAAGTTACATAATAATTTACAATTGCATAAAGTTGTCGGCTTCTAGACAAAATAATTCTTCAATCATGCAACCTCTAACCTTACTATCACATCCACATCACCATCAACATGTCTTCATCAACTATACAACTGTGCATGCCTAGATTCTATCTTGATTAGGATATATCATCCAATTACCATAAGCCGCTTCACAGGAATACTGTCTGAATACTACTTCCATTGAATTACACATAACTGTCATGAATAATTGAATTTTTGTATGCACTCTTGACCATGATCACAGGACACAACATAGAGTAAGTCATCAACTCTACATAGCTTGATCTTCAATATCCCACATTCTCTAATTCAAACACTGTCTGCTTCTTTGCTAATCTCCAGTAGATCACTATGTTGACATCAATGACAATCACAGTCATGAATGCAACATACAACTTCTATAGAATGATTGCAAATACTCCCCCATAGGATATATTCAGCATTCATTCCTAACAATCTCCCCCATTGGCATTGATGACAAAATAGATGAAAAAAATCCAAGTTCCATGAATACTAAACTGCGACACTACTACTTTGAAATATTTTCAAATCCTCTTCATCAATCGAATCTTATAGGTTTTTCCATTTTATATTGCTTCAATCTCCTTTAACAAATGTATCCTTCTCCCTCTTTTCTCTTTAATAGATGATTTTTTCATGTCTTCTTCTACCCCATTGACATCAATGACAAATAATACATCACTATGTCAACAACAACTTCAATGTCAAAAGAAACTTTTTAGAAAATACATTCACTAGAGTCCTCATGACTCAGCTTAGAAACACATACTCTCCCATAGAGGAAGTACCAACATCCAGTCCAGAAAAAGATAGAGCTCATATACCACTGGACTAATGCAACAATCTGCATCACTTCTCAAAAGTAGGTTGGGGCATAACCCCAAGCCTAGCTCTCAAATACTCAAATGTATCTTTAGGTAAGGGATTTGTAAATATATCTGCAATCTACTATTTTGTACTTATATACTCAAGTCTGACTTCTTTCTCTACAACTTTCTCTCTCACTACATGATACTTTATTTCTTTATGCTTTGTCTTAGAATGCAATACAGGATTCTTAGACATACTTATTGTACTGGTTTTATCATAGTGTATAACAATAGGCTCATCAAATGTAATTCCAATATCCTTCAACATATGTTTCATCCATATTATCTAATTACAATTGTTTGCTTCTACTACATATTCTGCTTCTGCTTTACTCTGTGAAATACAATTCTACTTCTTACTTAACCAAGAAACCAATCTTCCTTTAAGGAAAAATGCTCCACCACTTGTATTTTTTTTGTCATCAATACTACCTCCCTAATTTGCATCTGTATATGCACATAAGGTAAAGTCATCATTTTTCATACCATAATCCATGTTCAACTATGCCTTTCAAGTACCTCAGTATCCTTTTTACTGCTACATAATGTGACTCTATAGGATCATCTTGAAATCTTGCAACAATTCCAACCACATGTGATATATCTGGTCTTGTATGAGTTAAGTACTGCAAGCCTCCAATCATAGATATGTACTTCTTTTTTTCAACTGCAGGAGTTTCATCTGTGCTAGATAACTTATGACCAATTACTGTAATCACCTAAAAGTGGACAAAGACAATTCAATGATAAATCAAGTCAAATGAAAGCAAATCAAGGACAAAATTGAAGCAATTGAATCACAATGCATAATTAGCCAATCAAAATTAAGATCAAGTCCTAATTCAAGATCAAACAAAATCAAGAGTATTTTAATCAAATGCAATCAAATCAAAGTGTAATTAAATCAATTAATTGTATAGTCTTGAATTCAATCAAATTCAACCCATTCAAGGGGTACATGGCTAAAATAAATCAATTAATAAATCTCAATTACTCTCAACAAACCAAAAGGAGAGGAAATCCAAGCAACCAATGAGATTTAAGGAAAGGCATTCACATGGATCAAGTCAAATTTAATCTCAATCACTCAAAGTGAGAGAGAATATTGTCCATTGATCTTGTCTAATTGTCCCAAGCTTTGAGGACACAAACTTTGCATTGTCTTCAAAGGGTGGAACCAAAGACTCAACCAAGGTTTAATCATGATCAAACACAACTACACCCCCTACCATTGGAAAATCTATAAAAGGAAGACCAAATTCCTTCATTATTATCAACCACACATCTGATAATTGCATTGAAACTCTTGTAATTTGAGTTTAGAAAGGCATTGGAGAGCTTAATTAGCATTTACTTTGATATAATTGTTAGCTTTAACTTGTTTATCTTATCATTCTCATTCTAGGACTGTCATTAATGAGAGCTTTCTGAGAGCTTATGCATTAACATTCTTAGTTAGAGAGCCATAGGATGCTCAATTGATCATTAATTTGCTAACTAGTTGTTCTATTGTGGTTTATTTAGTTACTATTTCATTTATTGATGTTCAACCTTAATTATATGAAGATACTTTCCCTAGTATACAAAATGGCTCTAGGCCTCATTTCATCATTTTCATCATATTTTGTATGCTTGTATTTTCACTTTTTCATGAATTTTCTGCAGAAAATAGGTGAATTCACATGTACAATGAATTCAATCACGCCTAAAGTCATTCAGATGATGCTTGAGATCACTTTTATGATGCCTACTAGCTGACAACTCACGCCTGGTCGATCACTTCTCTTCAGTCTTAAATTCTTTCTAGTCACCTGAGAGATGGATGCTCACACCTGTGAGATAAATTGTTCAGCCTTTGCACATAAAGTCACACCTGTGACTTAAGAAGTGTCGCCTATCCACTATTTGTCACCGCCTGTGATAGACCTTTGCTAAGCACTTTACAGACAAAGTCACGCGTAGTATCTATTATTTTACGCTTAGTATTGTTAAATTGTCACTTTAGATAAATCATTTTACACAATTTTCAATACTATTTACGCTTAGCAATAAATTGTTCACACTTGATTAACTTTCAGCATTGCCTGTATCACTAAAAAGTGACGCTTGTTGTCATTAAAGTTATGCCTGCTAACAATTTGATCTCGCATATTAGTTGACTAATGTCACTTTCTGTCTGTTGTCTTAATTTTTTGTCAGATTGATCAATTCAATTATCTAACTCTATGTTTGTATGTTTTGACTATAAATGAGAAGGCGCAGAAAGGTCCAAAAGCCAGAGAGTAGGTTTAATCAAGAAGAAAAGGCATTGGCTAAGAGGATCAAGACGGAAAATGTTGCACACATCAAGGTTGTTCTTGAGACATCACAAGAGGAAGAAAACTAGGTTTATCAAAACTATCTTGCAATTATTGAAGCTTACAAAATGAAATTTGTCTCCCTTAATTGGATTTTTACTCCTTAGTTCAAGTTTTTCCTTAAAAATTTGCAAATGAGGTGCTTAAGGTTCAATACATAATTCTTTGCTTCATTAATTTTGATTTGGTTTCCCCTCATTGTGATTGTTGGTGTTGACTAACTTGCTGGTGGAAAATCACATTTGGAAGGAGCTATTGCCAAGGTAAGGATAAAAACAATGAAATCACTCAAAAATGCCCCTAACTTCGGTTAGCTACAAGGAAAAGGTAAGCCTCAACTAGTCAATATTTTCCTTTAAATTGTGGCATTGATGCATTTCAAGAATCTAGTAATTAAGAAGGACTAAGGAATCAAACACTTAAAATCAAAGCCCCTTTGTTTGTGGAAGAGAGTAGAAATACTCAAATCCCTATAGTTAGTGGGTGAAATCAATTGAACATTGCTAATTGTGTTTGGGAGCTAAAGGAAAAGTTAGGGATATGCTCTTCACCTTTCGGTGAACCAAATTCCCAAAAGCTTAACCTTAATTCCATTTTCCTTGCTTTGAATGAACATGCTAGAGAATTAGTGGGCTCACCTCCCGAGTTTGCCTTAACGAGACCAGTGAGAGGGACAGCCTAAAGTGGGATATGCTCACTTTTGCTGCAGGAATCCAACGCACTCTAAAACAAAATGCATACATCCTTAATGGGGTGTGTGACAAACGGATTTTAAATTTTTCGAACTTCCTCTAGTAGTCCTCATGGATTGCGCCAAATCATATTTTTATGTGTTTGGGAAGCCCCTTTACATACTTGGGGGATGAAAGTTTAAGTTCTATTTGAATGGAATCTACATTAAAACCTTGATAAAGTAGCAAGACCACCTTTTAGAGCCATGTTTACGAACCAAATCTTGTGCTAGGTAGGTGCTTGAAGTGTCTTATTGTGCAAAACTTGTGACAACGTTCTTCAAATCAAACATTTTGTGTTAAGTGGGTAAAAAGAGACAAGTGAATGCGTGATTGTTGTGTTTGAAATACATAAACAAGTGAGAGATATATCCATTGGAAATTCATCTTATATTTTTAAATCTCTTCAATATAAAATCAACAATTCTCGAATCAAGGATCGTTCCAAATCACACCCTTGTTGGATGTCGGTTTCCACATGGTCCCACACATATAGGGTATCGTTACAAGGAGATAGCACTCTTGTTTCAAACCAAGGGCAAGAAGTTGAATACCAAAGTCTTTTCAAAGATCCTAATCAAGAAGAAATTTTTCCAAACCTATTTGAACAAAGACTTGGAGAGATGGATAGGAAATCGGCATATCAAAATCACAATACCAACAATGTCAATCATAATTCTAAAGAAACACTCAAAGAGAAAGTTGAGAGAGCTGCCCAAGATCTAGAATTTCTAGAGGTCATGGAGAAATTGATAGATAGGGATAGAGAGAACTTTTTTCTAAACCTAGCCCAAAAGGGAGTAAAGTTGCCTTATGATTTTGATATTGACCAACTTAAGAAAGGCCAACAACAAGATGACCCCATGAATGTTATGAATAGGTAGATAAAGGCCTTCCAAGAACAAATTGATACCATGAAGAAGGCAGCCAAACCTAAGGCCTTTTCCATTGAAGCTTTGTATCCTTTCCCTTTTGACAAAATCTTAGCTATGGTATCTTTTTCCTTCAATACCATTTTTCCTAAATACGATAAGTACATAGGTAAAACAGACCCACGGGATCATCTAAGAGAGTTTTGTGCCCTAAGCATTGAGTTCATGCACAATGATACATATCTAATGAGACTCTTTCCTAGAAGCTTAGGAGGTCCTGCAATGGAGTGGTTCTCAAAACTACCCCCAGGAATAAAGACATTTGAGGAGTTAACCTCCAAATTCATAACCCATTACTCTTATAACATTGAGCATGAAATCACAATGCTCAAGTTGTGTGATACCAAATAGAAAGATGGAGAGTCCTTAGGATTCCTACAAAGATGGAGGACCATTTTCGTAAGGTATCCACGAAGTTTTCCCGAGAAAGAGAAGATGGAGATCTTCACCAACAATTTGATCCCGGAAATGAATTATAGATTACAACTTCAATGTCCCCCAACATTTGAAAAACTCATCAAAAATGGGGTCAAGATTGAAGATGTTTTCTTCAAAAGAGGTGAAATCAAATTATTTAAAGATAACAAATCCAACAACAATAATAACAATAATAATAGCAATAGCAATAATTATGTGCCTAAGTATTTCAATAATCAAGGGTCCAACAACAACAATGATAAATCTAAATCATGGATAAAGAATAACAACAAAAACCTTGTGAATGATGGAGTTGTGGAGGCCCACAACTTGAAGTCAACCCCTTTTATCCTACCATATGGAGCTAATTCTTCAAATAATGTTAATCAATCAAACAAAGCTCCATATAATTCCAATAATAATTCCAACAATAATGCTAAAGGGGACAAATCAAAATCTTCCTACTCCAATTATAATAAAAAGAAATTCACCTACTTAGGTGAACCTTTGGAGAATGTATTAAGGACCTTGGTTACCAATAATGTCATCACATTACCCGATATGAAAGATTATGAACCAAAAGTTAAACCTTATTGGTGGAATGAGGCCCATCACTATGAATATCATCAAAATAGAGGTCACCCCACAAATGAATGCATGAGGTTAAAACACTTGCTGCAAGATTTAATTGACAAGAGAACCATTCAAATCGAAGGACCTCAAAATAATGGAGATCACACGGCCTATAAAAACCCCTTTTTGAATCATGAAAAGGGTGAGTCATCTAACGCTAATCAAAATCAAAAAAAGGGCAATGAAAAAGTGAACTTTTCTCATACCTATGATAACACGATAAATACTCTAAGAGAAGAGGATCAAACCATAAATGTTATCATAGTGAAAGATAAGTCAAGGGAGGTATCATCAAATGTTGTCACTAGGGGGCAAGCATCAAAAATTATCCTACCTACCAATGCTCCAAATATTGTGTTATCAAACCAAGCTTCAACATCATCATCAAAACAATATAACTTGGTTGATCAATTACAAAGAACTCTTGCTCAAATCTCTATTCTTGAGCTACTCAAATTATCACCAATTCATAAGGATATCTTGGAGAAAACCTTGTTGGAAACAAATGTGCCTCTAAATTTGGAGGTAGACAAATTCCAAACTATGGTAGGGCACTTAATTGCACCCCATTGCCTATCATTTTCCAAACAGGATGACATGTCCCTTAATCATCCCCAAAATCTTCCCTTACATATAGAAGTGTTGATCCATAAGCATAGGGTGAAAAGAGTCCTTATAGATGGAGGAGCCAGCCTAAACATTTGTACCCTTAACTTGGTAAAAGCCCTAGGATTTTCTGAGGAGGCTATCGACCCTAAGAAAAAGATAACCATAAAAGCCTATGATGATGAAGAAAGAGCCTCAAAAGGAGTCATAGTGTTACCCATTAGAGTTGGTCCCATGAAAAAAGAGACCATATGCCAAGTGTTGGACCTAAATTTGAATTACAATATTTTTTTAGGAAGGCCATGGATCCATGAAATGCAAGTTGTTCCTTCAACTTATCATCAATGCCTAAAATTCCCATATCTAGGGCAAGAGATAATGGGAAGTGGGGATTTGAACCCATTTCAATATTGTAATAATGTCAAGCCTATCAATGACACCTGGCTTCCACACAATGCCAAAGGATCTATACCTAATCAAATGGAGTAAGGTTAAAATTCTAAGGACATCCCTTTGTTGAAAGGAAAAGAAAAGATGGAAGAAGAAGTTGTTATTGAAGACACACCAAAAATCATTAACCTAACAACATCGACTAAAGGAAAAGAGAAGGTTAATGAGGATACCATTATTGAAGAACCAAAAGAAGACCCTACCAAAGCTATCCAAGTGTACACTAAAGAGGCCCATTATCAAAAGATGGACCAAATGATGATAATTTTTGATAAGCAATGTAAGATCAAGCAAAAAGGAGTAGGCGAATACTCCTTATCTATGATGGACCTACCTTTATCACCCAAGTCCTTTGGAAAACCTCCAAATCTACCCCATAGATATAATGATAACTTTTTAAGGGTGAGTACATCATCTGCCATGGATGAAGAAGACAATGAAATCCTAAACTGGTTATACAAAGATGAAGAATCAAGTGCCCACGTCAAACATATCCAGAATATAACCATTCCCACACATCAATATGGGAAAGGGTTTTCAATCATGAAAAAGATGGGGTACAAAGGTCAAGGACCTAACCTTTGGGCATGAATAATGAAGGGCTCATTGAACCCATAGAATCAACATGGCAAGATTCCAAAGAGAAAGCAGGATTAGGGTATCTTGAAGAAGGATACACTCAAAAACATTACCCCAAGCTACATGATCAAATATTACAATTAGAATCTCATAGTGATGAGGATTCTAATGAATGGGAATGGGAGACTTTATCTAATGAGTCATTCCAAGATAAAGGTATTGATGTTATCCATACTTATGCTTCTACCAAAGATAAAGGACCAATAATAGAATCAAGTTCAAATCAAGCATCTAGTTCTAGTCAAGTGATCCTAAATGATGTGCCAAGCATAGAAATAGAGATAAATCAATGGGTAGGTGAACCATATGTTCCTTCATGGAGACCTACTATGGAAGAATCAAATGTTAGGTTTAATCCACATGATTTTTATCCAACAGAAACCCTAGAGGAGTCTAGTGAGGAGGACTTTGATCCTTCTTCTTTAGAGAATTTAGAGGAAGCCCATGTTTGATATTTTCAAGATAAAATTGTATGAACCTTCCAATAATGATGTATACACCCTAAATCCATTTGATTCAAATCTAAGTGTTGACCCATTGACCCTCATCCACCCGAACTTAATTGAAGGGAATACCATTGAACCAACTACCTTGCCAATTTTCTTAAATGACAACATGGTGTCCCAATACCTCAACGCAGTTAAACCTTCTTCTATTAGAGAATATCAAGAAGAGATTATCAAAGGGAGCATCCAAACTTTAAATATGAGAAAAAATGAAAAAAACAAAAAAATTAGAAAAGGAAAAGAATCGAGTGTTGAAAACCACATGGTGGCAACATTAGATCAAGAAAAAATTAAAGAAATAAAGGATGTTTCCAAAGGTGAAAACCCAACTGAGGCACCTAAGGAAGGGATTTTGGATTCTCTACCAGAACATTATGAAGAAAGATCTCCTATCTTAATTGAGCCAATAGAAAAGATAAATATTGGGTTAGAAACAGAGCCAAAAATAATCCACCTAGCAGCATCGCTATCTAGTGAAGAAAGAATAGAATTCATCAAGTTCTTTAAAGAAATACAAGTTAAATTTGCATGGTCTTATGAAGATATGTCAGGTTTAGACCCAAATCTAATAATGCATCATCTAAATATCAAGGAAGGAGCCAAACCTATTAAGCAAAAGTTAAGGAAGATGCATCCTCATATAGCACTACTTGTCAAAGTGGAGTTAGAAAAACTATTGAAGGTGGGATTTATAAGGGCCATTGATTATGCACAATGGATCTCAAATATAGTGCCAGTATCAAAAGCAAACAAATCAATCAGAATATACATGGATTTTAGAGACTTAAACTTGGCATGTCCTAAGGATGATTTCCCACTTCCAAGTATTGATACCATTGTAGACCTAATAGTAGGACACTCCATGTTCTCACTCATGGATGGATTTAGCGGATATAACCAAATAAAGATAGCACCAAAAGACCAAGATAAAATCACCTTTACATGTGCATGGGGTACTTTTTGCTAGAATGTCATGTCGTTTGGCTTGAAGAATGTGGGAGTGACTTATCAAAGAGCAATGACTACAATATTTCATGATATGATGCATAAGTTCATGGAGGATTATGTGGATGACATATTAGCAAAATCCCACTCAAGAAAAGAGCACCTACCCATTTTGGGGAAAATTTTTGAAAGGCTAGAAGAATTTAAAGTGAGACTTAATCCAAAGAAATGTGCATTTGGAGTCCAATCCGGAAAGGTGCTAGGTTATATTGTATCTGCAAAGGGGATAGAGGTGGATCCTGCTAAAGTGAAGGCTATCATGGAAATGGAAGCACCTAAAAACATTAATCAAATGAGATCTTTACAAGGAAGGATCCAATCCATTTGGAGATTTATCTCCCAATTAGCTGAAAAATGTCATAACTTCACCCAACTTTTGCATAAAGACACAATTTTCAAATGGGATGACAAGTGTGAAGAAACCTTTAATCTATTAAAGAAATATCTCATGAATCCACCAATCTTGATGCCACCTATTAGAGGCAAGCCCTTGATCTTATACATTTCAGCAATGGAGAATTCATTGGGGGCACTTTTAGCACAAGAGGATGAAACAGGAAAAGAAAAGGAAATTTACTACATTAGTAGAACCTTGGTCAAATACGAGCTTAACTATACATTCATGGAAAGGGCATGCTTGGCTATAGTTTTTGCTTCTCAAAAATTATGCCATTATATACTAGCCCACAAGATAAGGCTCATTGCCAAAATTGACCCTTTAAAGTATCTACTTAGTAAAACAGCATTGAATGGAAGGCTAGCAAAGTGGGTGATGATACTAAGTGAATTAGACATAGAATATGTTGATATAAAATCAATTAAAGGGAAATTAATTGCTGACCAATTATCAGAAGCACCACTTCAAGATGATCATCCTATCCAAGTGGAATTCCCAGATTCAAAGATTATGAATGTTGAGGCAAAAACATGGCAACTTTATTTTGATGGTTCCTACATTCATCATGGATCAGGAGCAGGCATACTTCTAATCACTCCTCGAGGCTCTACTATCCCTAAGTCTTACAAATTTCTATTCCCATGCACCAATAATATAGCAGAATATGAAGCCTTGGTTATTGGAATCAAGTTGGCATTAGAGTGGAAAGTAACAGAACTAAAGGTTTATGGAGATTCACAATTAGTCATAAATCAAGTCAATGAAGAATATCAGACAAAAGATGACAAATTGATACCCTACAAAAACATGGTGGACAATCTTAAGAATTATTTCATACTTATCACATTTGAACAAGTGTCGAGGGAAAAGAACAAAGCAGCGGATGCAATGGCAACTTTGGCTTCACTTCTGTAGATGTCAGATCAGAGTGCCAGATGTGAATTCCTGGTAGAAGAAGTGGATCAACCCGCATTTGACCCTACCCACCCTTATACCATTTGCTTGTTAACTACAAATGAATCACCTTGGTATGGACCAATTTACACTTACTTGAAAGATCAAATTCTTCCCATAGACCAAACCAGGAATCAAAAGAAAAGCTTCATTCAACAAGCCGCCCGATACACCATAATCTCTGAAACATTGTATCGAAAAAGTCTAGATGGAATGCTCCTTAGATGTTTAGAAAAGGAAGAATCAAACTTAGCCTTACAAGAAATCCATGAAGGAATTTGTGGATCACACTCAAATGGATTAACCTTAGCTAAGAAACTTCTTAGGATAGGATATTTTTTGCCTACAATGGAGAAAGACACTTGTAACTTTGCCAAAACTTGTAGAAAGTGTTAATTCCATGGAAACTTGATACATGCACCCACATAAGAGCTTCATCCAATGACAACACCTTGGTTGTTCTATCAATGGGGTTTAGACCTAATAGGCATGATTTATCCACCATCTTCGAATGGTCACAAATTCATCATCACAACAACTGAATACTTTACTAAGTGGGTGGAAGTTGTACCCCTATCAACTACAACAAGAAAGTAGATTTTTTTGTTTATCCTCAATCATATTATTTGTAGATATGGCGTACCTCATGCCATCATAACAGATAATTCCAAGCATTTCAAGAACAAAAACTTAAAGTAATTATGCACCAAGTTTCACATGATTCATCATTCTTCTTCAATCTATTACCCTCAAGGTAATGGACAAGCCGAAGCAACAAATAAAAACATCTTAAAAATTTTGAAGAGAATGGTGGACAACTCAAGGAGAGATCGGCACATCAAAATAAACCTGACCTTGTGGGCTTATAGAACAAGCATAAGAACACCAACGGGGGCTACACCTTTTTCCTTAGTCTTTGGAACAGAAGTAGTTTTGCCTCTAGAAGTAGAACTTCCATCTTTGAGGATATCTATGCATGGTTTGATAAATGAAGAAGACTATAGGGTTGCTAGGCTACAAGAACTAGAACTCTTGGATGAAAAATAGAAGCAAGCATTTGATCATTTGAAGGTGTACCAAAATAGGATGTCAAGAACTTACAATAAGCACATCAAGCTAAGAACATTCCAAATAGGTGACCTAGTTTTGTGAGAAAATCCCAAAAATCAAGCAGAAAGGGAAAAGAAAGGAAAATGGGAAGCAAACTGGTTATGACCATTTCTCATTGTTGAAAATTTTGGGACCGGCACGTATAAACTAGCAGATTATGATGGTGAAGAACTACAAGAACCTATTAATAGCATACATCTCAAGAGGTTCTATACATGAGGTAGATGAAAGAGCATAAAGAGTATCAGATGAAGAGCATCATATTTACTGTACATAGTGAAAAGAGATCCTGAAAATACCAAAAACATTTGAAAAGCAAACAAGATCAAAAACAGTGGAAAATTGAGCATGAAGAAAGTAAAAACATTCATATATGATCCTCAAAAAGAAGTTGTCTTGGTGAAAACCTAGCAAATAGGCACCTCGATGATATGAAAAAAAATTTGAAAAAAGAGAAAAAAAAAAAAAAAAAAAAAAAAGAAGAAAAGCGCCTTGGTGAAAACCTAGCAAATAGGCACCTTGGTAGCAAAAAAAGAGAAAAGCTTTAAAAATAGAAAAAAAGAGCTAGATATATTCAATCAGTGAAAACCTAGTAAACAGGTGCCATTGAAAGTCCAAGTCAGTCGCATACCTAGGAAGATCACCTTGTAAATATTGCATTCGCCAGCATTTGTATATATTGCATAATAAAACCCCATAGTTGCATTTGTGAGTACCTCGAGATTTTCATCATCTAATCGACAAATTGTCCTAAGTTCCACAATCAAAATTATCTCAAACTGGGGGCAATCAACTCAAAAAGAAGAAAGGATTCATGAAAGCAAGCTTTATTCAATCAAAGAATCAATTCATCAAACACGAAAGAGGAACACTTAATCAAATCTACATTCTAATCCAATTTGAGCCTAAAAACACAAAATTTGATCCAAGAATTGAAATGACCTTATCTTTATCAGGATTAAAAATATGAAATGGATGGAACTACACTTGGCATATGGAGAAAAACCTAGCAAAAAAAATTTCTGAGTGTTAACTCAATTGATGAAATCATGTCTTTCTAGCGAATCAATGAAAGTTTTAGACTAGACAAGCTATGATGAAAGGATGATATTTTTCTTGATTTCTGAATGACTGTCTTAAAATCAAAGTTTTAAATCATGTATTATTTGTCTAAAGACATGATCATCAAAGAATCATTGAGGACTTGTACATAGGATAAAACTGAGATTTCTGCTTGTTTACGCAAGCGGATACCTTGGCTATTTTGATCTTCAATATCATAATACCAACATCCACTTGCAACATAGAATCTAACAAAATCAGTATTTGCACTCTCATGATTGGCTTCAATCAGTGATAGTCGTACCAAAGAGATATGGGAAAGCAAATGAAGAGGTGAAAAAAGTACTCATATCATCATAGTTGAACTAGTGATGGTTGTACTAAAACAGAATTCAAAAAATGCTCAATGATGATTATAAGCTCCAAATTTTGAATAATGGTAGTTAGCTACATACATCTTAGACTAAGTGCATTGTATATATTGTTTTTCCTTTCTTAACTTAATTTGCAAGGGGGGGAAAGAAATGGGGGTTCAATTCAAATGGCTTATCCTGGATTTCAATCAAAAACATGTGAGATTGTCTTTTGCATTCATGCATAGCATTAATCATTATTCATTATCCATATATCAAAGAAAAAGAGAAAAAGAATCATTACCCATACATCATTTGCATACATATAATTAAAGATAAAATTGCAGACATCCAAAAACCCAAAAACATAGGGGCATCCACATTCATATCTCCATAAAATAATTTGCATCCATACATTGAAAAATAGAGAAAAGCATGTCATAAATCCATACATCAGTGCATTCATCTATCTATATCATAAAATAAAGATACATTGCATCCATAGCATAATCACAAGTAAATGCATCATAAACTGTTAAAATAATAATAACAAAATATAGAGTTAGAAAATTGTTTAATCAATGAGCAAGGAAAAGAAGGTTTACCATGAATAAACATAAAGCTAGGAGCATTCACCAAAGCACAATGAAACAAGGAGACAAGATTTTGAAGGGGAAAAGCATAAAAAAAACCCCTGTGAAATTAATGAAAGTGGCAAGAAATGCCTGAGAGAGAGAGAGAGAGAGAGAGAGAGAGAAGCTCATACAATATTCAAAAAGAAGGAGAATCTCATATGAGAAAGAGAGAGGAGAGTCATCTCTTAATAGAGATGTGAGAAAGGAGTTACATTGTAACTCCTAATTATATGTATGCCACATTTCACTAGTGTGTGAGACAAGTGTAGGATTCCTCATAAGGAGGGATAACTATTTTCCTTAATAAAAGAAATTACAAATATGACATGTCCTCCCACTTGGACTAGAGGATGAATACAATAGGATACCTTGATTTATCTTTTAAATACATAAATAACCAAGGAAAGATTAAATTCTAACACCCCCCTTTAATCTTTACTTGGGGTAATTACATCAATAGGTATCAAACCTAAATGTTTACAATGAATTTGAGATGTTTCTTTAGAAAGAGTCTTCGCTAGGATGTCTTTGGCTTGATCATCTTGCATGTCTTCAACTTGTGCTTTGGAGCTTGAATGGTACATAGGAGCTTGAATAGCATGTTGAGGAGAGCCCAAATCTTTAAGAGACCATTGAGATTCTTGAGATGCATTTATGCAATTTGTATTTCCATTTAAAAATAGAGGTGGAGCATAATCAATACTTGAGCCTGCAATAAGGTAAAAACCACTAGTAGAGTGCCCATCATTGGGATCACCTAGTGTTGAATCAGTAACACTTCAAAAAAAATCATATTGTGAAACATGGGTCATAGAATCATAAGTGCAATCTTTAGTTGCATAAACCAAATTTGTAGTGTATTTATCATAATACGAAGCATCATTATCATTAACCTCCACAAAAATCATAGGATTAGTACTATCATCATGAATTTCATCTTGAGTAATAAACATATCTGGCAAAGTATCATTAAGAAAGTTAGATATGTTTTCATCTTCTTGGTCTAACATATCATCAACAAGAGAGTAAGGAGGAGTAAATAGATTATTACCATCATCATCAACCAGTAACAAGTTATCTCTATGAGGAAAATAGGGAGCGAGGGGATCATCACCAAAACAAACATCATCACATGGGTCATCCCAAATAGGAAAATCATTTAAAAGGTACATAATGTCACAGTGCGGTGTAGAGTTTTGATTTGCTTGATTAATAAGGGGAATAGGTTTCTCGTAAGTTTGAAATGTGTTTTCTAAGACATGCCAAGCCTGATGATCTGTAGTACAATCTGAGATAAGATGATATAAATCTAGATTTAATGAGAATCCAATTAGACCAAATGCTTCCTCATCTTTCAACTGCTAGGAATCCTGGTCAGCCTAAGGAGCGGTGGAAGTTGGTTTCAAATTAGGTGAAGACACAATATCCAAAAGGTGTCGAAAGTTTAAAAAATCAGACATGTGCGGCCTCCAAGTAGAATAATTTGAACTTGTAAGTTTAAGATCCAGCATTAATGTTGTCATGATTAATTATCAAAATTAACTGAAGTAAAGTTAAATACAAGTTGATGAATCCAAAAAACTAATTTACAGTGATTAGTAAATGCCAATATGCAAGAATATTTAACTATAAAAAAAAATTATGAGATTAAATTATGAAACAAATTTATAGTGCAATAAAATAATAAATTGGTTATTGAATACTATTTAAATCGATCAAATAGAAATGGGTTTAAAAAATGGTTTGGAGAAATATTAAGTGAAATTTTTTGGATAAGCGATTAACTTTTTGTTTTTAAAAGAATAAAATTTAAAAATTTAAACTTAGAGAATTAAAAAATGATTAAACAAATATGAAAGATAAATGATTTAACTGATATTAGAGTAGAATAAACTTGCAAAAACCAGAAATAGGTTATAATAATATGTAATATTAATAAAGAAATATGAGCCGTTAAAAAACAAGAATAATAATCTGGAATAATTTTAAAAAATGTTACTATAATAATGAATCATGCAGCAAAAAAAGATAAACTAATACCAATGATAAACAATAAGGATTGAAATGCTAATTTTAAATAAAAAGTTTAAAGATTTAAGAGAGTCAAAGAAGAATCAAGTTTATCGCTAAACATAGATAAGAGCTGTAATAGCTCAGAAATAATAATGACGGTGCCTGCAAGAGTAAGACACAAAGGTCAGAGAATAAGTGTAAATGAATCTCAGACAGCAAACTAATATGATTATCAGAATGCTAAAACTAGAAAATAACTGATATGGAAGAATAATGCTGAATCGCAAACAAGGAATAGTAATGAAATGCTGCAGAAATATACAAGAATAATGCTGAAAAGATTCACGATTTTTTTTATAAAGAAAAAAAAAGCTGCAGCCAAATGAGGGAAAATGTTTTAGTATATAACCATTGAACAACAACCTTGTTTTTTTTAATATATATAAACGTTTTAATATATGTAAGGAACATCAACTATTTAGAAAAAAAATGAAACAAGATGAAGCGATTAAAATATATAAGGAATAACCAAGGAACTATTTAACAAGCTACGTATTGTTACAAAATTGCTTCAAAATTAGTTAAGAGAGTTTGCCATTGTTGTCGTCTTCATTAACAAAACAAAGGTAAAAATACTGATTGCAGAAGGCCAATATCGTGCCTGGCTTTAAATTTTTTAAAATAATATTGTGGTTGGAATTAAAAGTGAACCGGGAAGAGCACATATCAATTCCAACAAGTCAAAGCAAAGACATGTTTACAAATCTAGAACTGTCGGCTGTGGAGGCAAGGCTATTCCAACAACTCCTAAAAAAATATATTAAGAGAGGCTGCTATCGCAAGCTCTACAATAGGTATACTAACGTTGATGAGAGAGATATAACAAGGTTTAGCAAGCAAGCTTACCAGACTATGTTCTCAAAGAGATTGAGAAGGAGGGATACAACAAGGCGAGCAAAATGGAGACAGGGAAGAGTAAATGGAATGAAGAGCTAATTGTAATACAGTGATCTCTTTAATAAAAGAGAAAAGAGCAGCCAAAAGGTTGAATAGCAGAAAGGAAAACGTTATCAATGGTGGTGTGAAAACCAGAGTTAATCAAATAGGAAAAAAGCAATGACTAAAGTTATAAGGTTACAAATAGGAGAGGAGGGAGCTGATTAGCCTGCTCACGCAAGTGAGGAGGAAGGGATGCACACAAATCAGCACACAAAAAACTACAGAGATTAAAAATGCAGCACAAAGATGAATTTTAAAAAAACATCTGTAAAGAACCTTTAATTTTTCTCAAATATGGGCAAAATTTGGAAAACTGCCCACAAAAGAGCTAAATGGGAGGGTTTTGCACAAAACCCAGATCACAGATTTTCTAGATTCACTCTTATCTATCCAAAAAACAATGCAAAAAGACTATGAATGAGAGTAGACATTTTTTTTAATTAAAAAAGAGAGCTGCAGTTAGATAAAAGAAATAATAAACAGAAGATGGAGAGCAAAAAAAATTGATTAGAATAAAAAATATACAATAGAAAACTTGCAAAAAGAGTTAGATTTAAGATATTCAAAGGAAATATTAAACATATTAGAGCTCAAATTAAAAATGATGAAGAACAGAGCCAAGATTGAAATGTCTCCAAACCTGCACAAAACAAATCAATAATGTATCCAATAGATTAACCGAGTTTGGCGGTAAACCAGCCAAACCCAAAAAAAAAATTGATTTTACTCTCTTAATCAAATTAGTACAAAAAACTAGTAAAGAACTCTCTCAAGAGTCTCCGATTTGGAGTGCTCCAAGATATGGTAGCTCCTTCACCTGTACACTCAATAAATAATTAAACCAACCTGCTCTGATACCATGTTAAAATAATAATAACAAAATATAGAGTTAGGAAATTATTTAATCAATTAGCAATGAAAAGAAGGTTTACCATGAATAAACACAAAGCTAGGAGCATTCACCAAAGTACAATGAAACAAGGAGACAAGATTTTGAAGGGGAAAAGCATAAAAAAACCCCTGTGAAATTAATGAAAGTGGCAACAAATGCCTAAGAATGAGAGAGAGAGAGAGTGAGAGCAAAGCTCATACAATATTCGAAAAGAAGGAGAATCTCATATAAGAAAGAGAGAGGAGAGCCATCTCTTAATAGAGATGTGAGAAAGGAGTTACATTGTAACTCCTAATTCTATGTATGCCACATTTCACTAGTGTGTGAGACAAGTGTAGGATTCCTCATAAGGAGGAATAACTATTTTCCTTAATAAAAGAAATTACAAATATGACATGTCCTCCCACTTGGACTAGAGGACGAATATAATAAGATACCTTGGTTTATCCTTTAAATACATAAATAACCAAGGAAAAATTAAATTCTAACATAAACACCATATAGCTGCATATAAAGATAAATCCCATAATCAACACATCAAGAGAATCAAGGAAGCATATCATCATATAAGTGCTCATCAAATGATCCAGTACATCAGTATATCAAGATACAAATGTCATGAAAGTGATACATCAAGTGTTCTGATCAATGAAACATCATGAAACATGATAAAAGGACATCATCAATGAGTAACTCTATCATCAAAGCATCAAGAACCCATTGTAGCACCCGATCCATCCCCAGCACCTGATACATCTAGACCCCTGTCATCTTGTCTATCATGTGAGGGAGGAGTCTGAGAAGTGCTCACTATGCTAGATCTCTAAATCACATGAGTCATAAACTGCTGCATCAAAAGAGCTACCTGATCCAGTCTGCCAACAATAGTATATATATCTTTCCTCATCAATTGAACCTCTCGAGCTACAATATCAATGCTAGGAGCAGTCTATGAACTCTGTCCCATATCCTATGACTGCTACACGTATGGAGGAACCTGTTGTGCCAGAACCCCATCCTATTATGCTAAAGCAATCCTCTGCAACTAAACTAAGGGATCTTGTCCACCAAGAATCTATCGAGCAACAACCACATGAGCCTATCTTTGAGCTCTCTACTATCTCTGAGCCCTCTGCTGCCTATCCACTACTGCTCTAGGATGTACCTCAGCTACATCATCCTGTCTAGCTCTAGCCTGATCCTGGATATGCCCACCTTGTTAGGAATAAGGTGTCTCAACCTTGGATAATTCCTATTCTTATTATTTGTTTTGTAAATGTATTTTTTGCAAATAATGTAATCAAGTGTGAGTGTACATGTGTCACTCCACTTGATGTGTCGGCATCTTGTGCGTAAGGAGATCATGATTGAAATGGTCATGACGGATTCCTATGACGTGTAAGAACTATTTAAGGAATGTGCTATGACAGATGTAAGAGCATCTTATGACTTGGGCCTATTTGGGCACCCAAGAAGAAGTGGTTGGTGTGTGTAAGAGAATATGCCAAAAATAGGTTGGTATGATAGATTCTCTTACACTTCTCTTATGACCGTCATTTTTGGCGGATTCTATGACAAGCTGTCATAGTCTATTCTAGGGATGGACGCCTATTCTTGGGATTGCATGTAACAACTGTGTACATGTGGCTTTGTGCATGGGTCTTGGTGGTTGTGCCTATTTTTGGGTCCAGAGGAGTTTATATATATGATGCTGCTCCCATGGGAGAGATATAACAAAATTTAAGTCTTGTTGGCTTTGTCTCTCATTTCCTGAAAGAATTTGCATTGCAAGTGTATTGTAATCTTTGTGTTGAAGATAATACATTGTGCAGGTTTTGGAGTGCTGGGGTTTTTTACCGAAAGGTTTTCCCCAGGGTATGTCATTGTGTCATTCTCTATTTTTCTATATGTATGGTATGTGGTTGCAATATCTTTGTTAAAGTAGTTTACGAATCTAAAATTATAAAGATTTATAAGAATTTGCACAATACTCTCCTATAGAGATTAGCGTAGGAAGCTGTTTCCGCACCTGAGTTTCCTTACAAGTGGTATCAGAGCTTGATCAACTTTTGATCCTAGTTGTTGGGTAGGGTTTTTTGAGCTAATCTCAAGTTTGAGTGGGATTTTTTTGCAGAGCATTCTGAATCTTATTTTCAAGTTGAGATGGCAAGTTCATCATATGGAAGAATGGAGGTGGAGAAATTTAATGGCACTAATTTTGAGTTGTGGAAACTCAAGATGGAAAACATGTTGGAAGATCGTTAGAGGAGGAGGATCGTTGCTACACACTTTTGTGTTCTTTACCAGATTCATGGGACCATCTTGTGATGGCTCTCGGAAGCACTTTCGTCACCTTCAAAATGGATGATGTGGTGTCTTCACTGCTATCAGAGGAGATGCGGAGAAAGGCTTCCGTTTCAGAAAAAGAAGCCCTTGCTATTCGTGGGAGATCCACTGAAAGAGGGAAGAAAAATGACAATAAGTCTGACAATAAGGGTAGATCCAAATCCCATGGGAAGTCAAAGACTTCCAATAAGTCCAAGGCAAAATGTTGGAACTGTGATAAATCTGGGCACTTCCATAAAGACTGCAAAGAGCCGAAGAAGAAGAAGAAAGGTTCAGATTCAGCTTCAGAAAGATCTCAAGAAGATGGCAATGCATTCATCACAACTTTGGTAGCCCATGCATCTGATGATGTGTGGTTGGTTGACTCGGGTGCATCTTTTCACATGACCTCTCATCAAAACTGGTTCTCAAAATATGAAGAGTTCGATGGTGGAAAGGTGTACTTGGGTGATGATTCTCACCTAAAGATAGTTGGACGCGGAAGGGTCACTATCAAATTTTCTGATGGACGAGTAAAGGGAATCAATGGAGTTATGCACATTCTGGGTTTGGTAGGAAACCTATTATCTATAAGTATGTTGAATGATGTAGGTGTGCAAGTTGTTTTTTTGAAAGAAGGATGCAAGATGATAAGAGGATCGATAGTGCTTGCAAGGGGTACTAGGAGAGGTACCTTATTTCAGCTAGATGCATGTATTCCTCTATGTAATAGTTCTTCATCCTCACCATCTGAACAAGCAGTGAAGAAGTCAGTGGCTATTGGTTCCGATGGTAGTGCAAACACTTTGGAAGCTAAGCTTCTTGCAAAAAAGACAATGTTGTGGCATATGAGATTTGGCCACACTGGTGAAAAGGGTCTCAGAACCCTGAAAAATAAAAATCTCGTTGAGGGGTTAAATGATTGCAATCTTGAGTTTGACTTCTGCGAACACTGTGTCTATGGTAAACAAAATCATGTTTAATATTACTCTAGTTCTCACAAATCTTCTAATGTTTTGGATCTTATTCATTCTGATGTATTTGGTCCTGTAAAAGTTCCTTCAATCTCCAAGTCTGTATTTTTTGTATCTTTCATAGATGATTATAGTAGAAGGATGTGGATTTATTTCCTTAAAAGTAAGACACAAGTCTTTAGTCAGTTCAAGGAATTTAAACCTCTTGTAGAGAATCAGACTAGTAAGAAGATTAAGTGTGTGAGAACTGACAATGGTGGTGAGTTTTGCTCAGTAGAGTTTGAATAGTTCTGTAAAGAACAAGGTATCGAGAGGCATAAGACAACTCCTTGTACCCCACAACAAAATGGAGTTGCAGAGAGAATGAACAGGACACTGATGGAGAAGGCTAGGAGTATGCTTAATGGAGCTAGTTTAGAACAAAGGTTTTGGGCCGAAGCTGTGGCCACTGCTTGCTATCTGGTTAACAGATCTCCTACATCAGCCCTTGTTGGTAAGACACCCATGGAGATGTGGTCTGGTAAGAAGCCTTCAATTAGGCATCTTTGTGTTTTTGGTTGTGAAGCTTATGCACATGTTCCAAAGGAGAAAAGATCTAAGTTGGAAAACAAAGTTGTTAAATGTATTTTCATTAGATACAGTGCTAGTGTGTAAGGATACAAGCTTTGGGATCCTGTGACTAGTAAGGTTTTGTATAGTAGAAATGTTATTTTCAAAGAGCTAACATCTTCTCCTATTGTGCTACAACTAGATGAAAAAGAAAAGGAAAAAGATGTTGTTCAGTTGCCTCCTACCCCTGAGAAGACTGAACAGAGAGACCATGTTGGGTCTAAGGATGAGGAGAGCTCTAGCAGCTCTAATAGTTTGGAAGAAGAGGAAGAACAACCTCAACCGCAGCCCTTGAGGAGATCCACGAGAGAAAGAAAGCAACCAAAAAGGTTTGGTTATTCTATGTTAGATTCCAGTTGTGCCTTTGCTTTGATTACTAACACTAATGAGCCTAGATCTGTGAAAGAGGCTTTGGGCATGGAAGATGCAGGTTCCTGGATTGAGGCTATGGATGATGAGATGGCTTCATTGGAGAAAAACAAAACTTGGGACCTTGTACCTTTGCCTAAAGGGAGAAAATCTGTTAGCTGTAAATGGGTGTTCAAGAAGAAATTCTGTGCAGATGGCAGTGTTGAAAGGTATAAAGCTAGATTGGTTGCAAAGGGGTATTCACAGGTAGAGGGAATAGATTATGGTGAAATATTCTCTCCTGTTGCAAAGTTGACATCCGTTAGATTTCTGTTATCTCTTGCTACATCATATGATTTAGAGATAGAACAGATGGATGAGAAAATAGCTTTCCTTCATGGTGATTTGGAGGAAGAGATTTATATGTCATAGCCTAAGCACTACATTGTTAAAGGTAAAGAATCCTTAGTTTGCAGATTAAAGAAATCTCTATATGGTTTGAAGCAATCTCCTAGGATGTGGTACCTTAAGTTTGATGTCTTTGTGTTGTCAATTGGATTTGTAAGATCAAAATTAGATCATTGTGTTTATTTCAGAGTTGAAAATGATCTCCTTCTTATTGTTGCATTATATGTTGATATTATGTTGTTGTTTGGGAAGGGTAAGGGTATGATTTCTAATTTTAAATCTCAGTTGTCAACATAGTTTGAGATGAAAGATCTTGGGGCAGCTAGGTACATCTTGGGTATGGAAATCAGTAGGGACAGGTCTAACAGAAAACTTTGGTTGAGTCAAAGTAAGTATGTGAAGTCTGTGTTGGACAGGTTCAGCATGGCAGATTGTAGACCACTATGTGTTCCTATTTCTATGGGAACAAAGTTATCTATAGATGATTGTCCAAAATCTCCTAGTGAGGTGGAGGACATGAGTAGAGTACCTTATGCTAGTGCAGTTGGTAGTCTTATGTATGCTATGGTCTGTACTAGACCAGACATTGCCCAAGCAGTGGGAGTCCTGAGTTAGTTTATGGCTAATCCTGGACGGGTACATTGGGATGTAGTTAAGCGAGATTATTTAGATATTTGAGGGGTACATCAGATTACTCCATATGTTATCATGGTAACTCTTCTAGATCTCCACATTCAATTTGTATTTGTGGGTTTGTGGATTCAGATTGGGTAGGTGATATTGACAGTAGGAGATCCACCAGTGCTTATGTGTTCACTATGTTTGGTGGTGCCATCAGTTGGATGAGTAAGCGACAACTTGTGGTTGCTTTGTCCACTACAGAAGCTGAGTACATGGCTTCTACTCATGCTTGTAAAGAATCCATTTGGCTTAGAAGATTATGTTCTGATGTTGGTGTTGATGTAGAACAAATTACTATTTGGTGTGACAGTCAGAGCGCTATTTGCCTTGCAAAGAATCCAACTTTCCATGCCAGAACGAAGCACATTGCTGTGCAGTTTCACTTTGTGAGAGATATGGTGGAAGATGGAAAGGTAAATTTGGAGAAGGTAGATACTGTGAATAATGTTGCAGATGCATTAACGAAACCAGTGGGCACTGAGAAGTTCAGATGGTGTTCGGAGTCTATGGGCCTTTTGGCCTATAGCGGTTAAAGTTCCTGTTATGTTCCTGTTGCTCTTACAAGGTGTTTGACAAGTGGTAGAATGTTAGGAATAAGGTGTCTCAACCTTGGATAATTCCTATTCTTATTATTTGTTTTGTAAATGTATTTTTTGCAAATAATGTAATTAAGTGTGAGTGTACATGTGTCACTCCACTTGATGTGTCGGCATCTTGTGCGTAAGGAGATCATGACTGAAATGGTCATGATGGATTCCTATGATGCATAAGAACTATTTAAGGAATGTGCTATGACAGGTGTAAGAGCATCTTATGACTTGGGCCTATTTGGGCACCCAAGAAGAAGCGGTTGGTGTGTGTAAGAGAATATGCCAAAAATAGGTTGGTATGACAGATTCTCTTACACTTCTCTTATGACTGTTATTTTTGGTGGATTCTATGACAAGCTGTCATAATCTATTCTAGGGATGGACGCCTATTCTTGGGATTACATGTAACAACTGTGTACATGTGGCTTTGTGCATGGGTCTTGGTGGTTGTGCCTATTTTTGGGTCTAGAGGAGTCTATATATATGATGCTGCTCCTATGGGAGAGATATAACAAAATTTAAGTCTTGTTGGCTTTGTCTCTCATTTCCTGAAAGAACTTGCATTGCAAGTGTATTGTAATCTTTGTGTTGAAGATAATACATTGTGCAGGTTTTGGAGTGCTGGGGTTTTTTACCGAAAGGTTTTCCCCAGGGTATATCATTGTGTCATTCTCTATTTTTCTATATGCATTGTATGTGGTTGCAATATCTTTTTTAAAGTAGTTAACGAATCTGAAATTGTAAGGATTTATAAGAATTTTCACAATACTCTCCTATAGAGATTAGCGTAGGAAGTTGTTTCTGCACCTGAGTTTCCTTACACACCTCTCACTCGTGGTCCATCTCGTGCCCTACCAATAACCTGAGGAGCTCTTTGTCCTCATCATCTCCGATGTCTCCTACCACCACCACCATCACTGCCACCATCATCACCCCAGCCTAGGATAGGCTCTGATGGATTAGTAAAACAAGGAAACCTATTACAAGACCACCAGTCTTGATACTCATGGGACATCCCACCATAAGCAACACCTGCAAGCATCTCCCATCTACAAAATGCCATACCAACAATCTGATCACAAGCAAACTAAAAATCAATCAAAGGACCCCACATCGAATGCTCTGCCTATACACGAGCATATAAAGCTGCACCCTATGGCATATCTTGTACTCTACCATACTGGTGAGACACTCGACCAAAGCAGAAATGCTCAATAATAGTAGTAGACCTTCCAACCATCCATTAAGGAGAAAACATATAGGGGAGCTCATCATCGTCCTCCCTCCATCTCTCACATCCTATGTATGGCTGCCACTGAACTTGATCAAGATCATCAATCATATGACACCAATACTCAAGATTGCCCAGATGAGGCTGGACAACCATGCCACTATACAAAAAAGCATAAGGAAATCCTCAACCATGAATCCTGTCCAAAATAGGCCTTGTAATGGGAAGATGCTCCCATACCCACAACTAGAGAATCACTGCACTTGCTAACAATGCAGAGCTCTCTCTATAAACAACCTCATGCAAATCATGATATAGTTGCGCAAGAACATAGGAACCCCAATCAAAGCATCGAGGCTGAGCAAGTAAATCCTCAAGGATCCTACCCCATCTAATGGAGAAACCACGACCTCATCGATCAGGAAGTAGCAATCCACTGATAAGTGCACCAAGAACAGCTGGCAATGTCGGGAAAGAAGCAAACTGTGGCCAAGTAATGGTATCATCATCTATAGTATTGTCTCCAAACACTTGTCTACAAACTATGGAATTATTAATGGAATCATAATAAACTAACTCACCTCTGCACAGGATGCGTAGCAATCTATACACGTCCTCTGGCATGATAGTCATCTCTCCATAGGGAAGATGGAAGGTATTGTGGTTAGAGTGCCATCTCTCCACCATTACAGTCAGAAGACCACAGTTTAGCTGAAACCATGGGAGGTCAAGAAGAAAACTAAGGCCGTACTGTAGACTAGGATTTGAGAGTGCACCTAAACCTATTTTGAAGGCCAAAGACAAACAAACGTCATAGCATATAATCAAATCAAATTTAATGGTAAGCAAACTAAAATCAAAGCCACCTCAGTTTAAGCCTAAAACGGATGCGCCCATGCACCGTTTGATATGCTTGGATATAGATGGATGTGGGTGTGCAAACTCAAGCACTTGGAGCATGCAAGATAAATGATGATTTGAGGTTAATGAAGACCCAAAATGACACAAAATAGGTATGAGGAACCTATTTTGCCTCAAAGGCCTCAAGAACACACAAATATGCAAAGCTAAATGATTGAAATAAGATTGCTAAGATGCATGAATTAACAAAGAAGCTAGGTTAATCCAATTATGCTAGTTTAGATGTGATTTAAGCTTGAAAATGATCTAAAATGATGAGTTTATGCTTATGCTAGAATGAAAATGGCATTATAACTTTGCTATTGAGTTTGAGAGTTGAAAGATGAGAGAGGATTGTTTGCTCAAAGAAGTGAGGCTATTTATAGGAAAAGGGAAGGTCTTGGGTTAAAAGGATGAGTCAGAGTTAGGGCTAAGGTTAGGGTTGAGTCAAGGACAAGTGTCCTGACAAGTGTCAAGGGAGGATTGAGTTGAAAGTTTGAGGGCATGTGCACAATTTGGTAAATGTGCCCAAGGCCAAGAGGTGGCAAGGAAGGGATAAGAAGGTCTTAAATGCATAATGAATGCATGTAAGAAAGATAAGGAAGGCTTAAATGCATCCTTAAATGCATTTGCAAGAGGTGGCCAAGAGGTGGCAATCCTTGTTGACTAAGGAGGAGGTTAGCATAAGTTTTGGTAAACCTTTTGCTAATGGAATGTGACAAGATTAGAAAGGGGATTAGGATTAGGATTAGGAGAAAGGGATGGGCAAGTGGCTTTTGAGAAGATTCTAGAAGAGTCTAGATTTCTCCTTAGTTTCATGGAATAAAAGTTATTCATTCCAAAAGCTTAAGTTTTAGGAATATTTATTAAAATATTTTCAATAAATATGAAAATTAAATATTTAACCTTAATTAAATATTTAACCTTGGGATTAGGGTTAGAAAATATGGGATTAGCCTTTTAATCGAAATTAAGAAGGGATTAGAAGATTTTGGAAGAGGTTAGTGGTCTTAAGGAAATTGGCCAAGTTTGGGATAAAAAATAAATTAAAAATAAATTAATTTATTTTTGAAGTTTTTGGTCAATTTATTAATTAAATAATTAATAAATTAGGGATAATGTCCAAATGACATTTTTAGGCTAGATTCCTTAATTAAAGATTTTTAATTAAGAGAGAGGGATTTAATGCCATAAAAATAAATTAATTAATTAAATAATTAATTAATTAATAAATGATGATGTCATCAAGGATTTTCAGAAAACAAAAATAATTTATTTTTTGAAGGATTTTTCGGTGTCTACACGTACAACTCAATAACACGATACTCAGTCGGAGTCAGAGCCTGACCAAGATTGATAACCCACGATGCAACAGACCGAATGTAAAGAATAGAAAACTGTGCCTGTTTGTCAAAACAAAGGAATCATATCAGTATATCATATCAAGGAATTATTTTAAGTCAATCAATTTTATCAAAAGTATCAAGCAATCACACCCATATCCATGTCTCTATATCCTGAGAATGAATTATCAGTCCTATCAGTTATCATATCAGTTGTTACACTGATTGATCTATTCTATCAGATTGACAAATCACATTCATTGGTGCTATTATCTAGATATCCTAATCAATTGTTTTGTTTAAACGTAGCAGACCTAATCTCATCATTGGAATCGATCATCTGGAGTTATTAAATTTTTCATCAAGAAAAATCAAGTACAATTGAAAAATTTAGAAAAAAAAATTTGTCAAGCGTGATTTTATTCATACTAGGTGACATTTCATCTCACGCGATACAGAAAAGATGTCAGGCAACACTTTATTTATTCTACGCTGTATTTCAGGTGTTAGGTGACACTGAATGATATTAGGTGACATTTAAAACTATCCTAGGCGACAATGAAATTCTAGGGTTTCAAACATGGTAAAACATATGCAAATGGGCATTAAAACCCTAAGGCTACATGACATCAAATTTTTCTCAGGCGAGAACAAAAAATTGCTAAGCGACAGTTTACTACACGGAGGCATGAGTAAAAAGAATGGATGTGACACTTAACAGGCTAACACGACATTAAAATTATACTACGCATGAATTTGTGAAATTAAAACAATGATGACATGAAAAAAATGCAATAAATGCGATAAATGAGCAATAAATGCAATGAGGAAGTTAAAAATGACTCATTGGAGGTTTGTAGTCAGGTGGTCTTCGATATCATTGACATCTCTCGAACTGATTCTCTCTGATAGGAACAACCATCTCAAAAATCAAAGCAGACCTAGAGCAAAATCTCAGAAGTCAAAAGTGAAAATGAATAGTAAATCAAGGGTTTTCAACCTATTTAAGCTAATTTGACCTAATTTTGAGGTAAAATTTTGACTTTGACCTATATTAACATATCAGTTTAAATCGGGACAAATTATGAATCATGGCATATCATCAGTGTTTTTAAAAAATAAAAACATATTGAATCAATCAATCAATTTTTTCAAATCAACCATCAATATGTTTTATTTCTGAGGGGGCATACCATGAGATAATCAGATCAACATTAGTAGTAACATCATCGAAAATCAAGAGACTGATCATCAAATCAAAGCAAAAGCTTTTATCAGGAAATTTTTTGTAATCAAATAAATGGGGCATCGCATCGAAATCAATCATCAAAATAGGTATCATATCAGGATCAATCATTGAATCAAACATTATATCGACAACCATCATCAGAAAGATCATCATATTAGAATGATCATCAAAGAACCACATCAATTGAGAGTTTCATATCAATCATATCCGCATCAATCTCATATCAAAAATCAAGGAATCAACCATCAGAAAGACATCAAACGAATATCAGAGAACGTCCGTCAATGAATCAGGACCTATCATCAAGAAAGATTAGAGTATTCTTTGAATCGACATGCTTCGCATGTCAACTCAAAGAGGGCCATTTGTAATCACCTAAAAGTGGACAAAGACAATTCAATGATAAATCAAGTCAAATCAAAGAAAATCAAAGACAAAATTGAAGGAATTGAATCACAATGCATAATTAGCCAATCAAATTAAAATCAAGTCCTAATTCAAGATCAATCAAAATCAAGAGTATTTTAATCAAATGCAATCAAATCAAAGTGCAATTAAATCAATTAATTGTATGGTCTTGGATTAAATCAAATTCAACCCATTCAAGGGGTACATGGCTAAATTAAATCAATTAATAAATCTCAATTACTCTCAACAAACCAAAAGGAGAGGAAATCCAGGTAACCAATGAGATTTAAGAAAAGGCATTCACATGGATCAAGTCAAATTTAATCTCAATCACTCAAAGTGAGAGAGAATCTTGTCCATTGATATTGTCTACTTGTCCCAAGCTTTGAGGACACAAACTTTGCATTGTCTTCAAAGGGTGGAACCAAAGACTCAACCAAGGTTTAATCATGATCAAACACAACTACACCCCCTACCATTGGAAAATATATAAAAGGAAGACCAAATTTCTTCATTATTATCAACCACACATCTGATAATTGCATTGAACCTCTTGCAATTTGAGTTTAGAAAGGCATTGGAGAGCTTAATTAGCATTTACTTTGATATAATTGTTAGCTTTAACTTGTTTATCTTATCATTCTCATTCTGGGAATGTCATTAATGAGAGCTTGCTGAGAGCTTATGCATTAACATTCTTAGTTAGAGAGACATAGGATGCTCAATTGATCATTAATTTGCTAATAGTTGTCTATTGTGGTTTATTTAGTTACTATTTCATTTATTGATGTTCAACCTTAATTCTATGAAGATACTTTCCCTAGTATAGAGTTACCATAGGTGTGCCAACCGGCTTACAATTCTCCATTCCAAGTATCTTTAACAAGTCATTCAAATACTTTATTTGACATAAGAAAATACACCACTGCTCTGTGTTATTTGTAATACTAAAAAATATTTCATCTCACCAATCATGCTCATTTCAAATTCAGTCTTCATTTCATCTACAGATTTATCACTAGCTTCATCTTCTCCTCCAAAAATAATATCATCAACAAAGACAGCTACAATCAATAAATCATTCTCAATTGCTTTCAGATACAAATTGTTGTATGCTGTGCCTTTAGCAAATCCCAATTTTATCAAATACTTATCTAGTCTTGCATACCAAGTTCTAGGTGCTTGTTTAAGTCCATATAAAGCTTTGTTTAGTTTACATACCATGTCTCCTTCATGAGTTAAGGGAAAACCTTTAGGCTACTCAATGTAGACTTCTTCTTCTAATTCTCCATTTAGAAATGTTGACTTCTCATCCATCTGATATACCTTGAATTTCTTATAAGTTGCATAAGCCAAAAACATTCTTATTGCTTCAATTCTTGCAACAGGTGCAAAATTTTCTTCATAATCAATTCCTTCTTGCTATGAGTATCCTTTACATACCAATTTTTCTTTGTTCCTTACAACTTCTCCTTGTTCATGAATACCCATTTAGTTCCTATAACATTCTTATCTTTAGGTCTAGGGACCAACTCCCAAGTCTTGTTCTTTTCAATTTGATCTAGTTCTTCCTTCATTGCTTTAATCCAATGTTCATCTTTACAAGCTTCATCTATAGATTTAAGTTTAATTTGAGAAATCAAACATAGTTCTTCTGTACCTTATTCTGTGTCAGAACTCCTTTTTCTATGCTCCCAATAATCTACTCAGCAGGGTGATTTCTTGTTAGGTTCCTGTTAGGTGTCATTGTCTCAATTCTTGCTTCAGCTCTAGGTTCTTCTTTGATTTCCTCAATGTGATTTTCATTCTACAAATCACTGTCAGTTTCATAGAATAATTCAACATTTTCTTGATTAACTCTAGGGTGAGTTCCTTCATCTGATTCATAATCAAGCATTATTTCCTTAATTTTAAACTTTTCATCAACTTTAACATTTGCGCTCTCAACAATAGTTTTAGTTCTTTTATTGAAACATCTATAAGCTTTACTTTTCAATGAATAACCAAGAAATATACCTTCATCACTTCTAGGTTCAAACTTTCCAATGTCATCATCTCTCTTAATATAACATTTACTTCCAAAAATTTTGAAATACTTAACTAATGGTGCATGTCCAAACTATAATTCATAAGGTGTCTGTCTATGTCTGCTCTAATTTGTACTTTGTTCATTGTATATACTATTGTATTCACTGCTTCTCTCCAAAATATCTTTCCAAAACATTTTCAAATAACATAGCTCTTGTTGCTTCAGTTACTGATCTGTTCCTTCTTTCTGCAATACAATTTTGTTCAGGTGTTCTAGAGGCTGAAAACTATCTCTTAATACGATTCAATTCACGAAAAGTGTTAAATTTCTTTGAAGTAAATTCTCCACCTCTATCTAATCTTAAACATTTAATCTTCATTCCAGATTCATTCTCAACTTTATTCTTAACCATCTTAAACTATCAATGCCTCAGACTTTTCTTTAAGAAATGTTATCCACATCATTCTTGTAAAATCATCAACAAGAATCATAAAATACCTTACACCATAGAATCCTCTAGTCCTTGTGGGACCGCTCAAATCTGTATGAACAATTTCTAACTTCTCTACTGATGTAAACTTCTTACTAGAAAATGAACTTCTCTTTTGCTTAGCCATAACACATTTTTTGCAAATCATGTTAGTAGATTTCATAATCTTAGGCAAATCTCTTACTGCAAGTGTAGTGCTAACTTTCACAATGTTATCAAAGTTTATATGACAAAATCTTTTGTGCCATAACCAACTGTCATCAATTCTAGAAATCAAACATGTCATCTCTACAGGGTTCAACTAAAATACATTACCTCTCGTTCTTGATCCAATTCCAATCAAATTACCATCCTTATCCTTGATCACACAAGTGTTCTCAATAAACCAAACTTGATATCCTTTATCAACTAACTATCCAACACTCAAAATTTATGCTTCAATCCATCCACAAATAAGCATCATCAGTGTTAGTCTTTCCATCTTGAGAGTAATAGATCCTATTCCTTTTATCAAACAAGGTGCATTGTTTCCAAATCTAACAATTCCTCCATCGTAGTTGTTAAGCTTTATAAATTTCTTCATGTCACCAGTCATATGATGTGAACAACCATTGTCTATGATCCAATTAGTTTTCTTTTCTACTTTAGAAACTAAAGCCTTTTCTTCTCTATCTTCAGTTTTAGATTTTTCTTCTTTTATTGCTACAAATCCTATATCATCATTCTCATTGTCACTTTCACTTAGGGATTTCTCCATACTAGCCTCAAATTCTTCATCATTAGCATAGTAACATTCTTTAGATCTTCTAGGGTTAAAGTTCTTCTTATACTTCTTTACTCTTTAGGACATTTAAATGTAAAATGACCATATTCTTGACAAGTCCAACATTTAAAGATTTTCTTACCTTCTGGTTATCTTTTCACAAGCAAGGCAATTCCTTCCTCAATCTTTCTATCTTCTTCATTCTTAGATCTATTGCCACTAGCATAATCTCCACTTACACTAGTGCTTCTTGACAAAGTAGGAAAACACTAAGTGCACTAAATGTTGTCTCCAGTATAGGTAGATCACCTATCTGTCTCAGACTTATCTCCGCCACTTTCAATCTTACAAGAAGAGTTTCTCTGGTAAAGTTCATAGTACAAGGTATAACTTGCTCAATCATCTATGTTGTATGCTTAAATATAGGAGTTAATGTTTTCAAGATCTTCCATATCACTTCATCCTCAGTCTTGTTTCCTTCACAAGATTTGATACCTGCAACAATCTCTGATATTCTACCATATAGCTTCTAACAGATTCATCTTCATCATCTTTATATCTTCAAATGAACATATCCAATTTTTTAATCTAACCTTTTTCACTTATACATCACCTTCAAAAGTAGATTAAAAAGCTAACCAAATTTCATGAGATGTTCTTAGAGTTTTTACCTGACTATATTCATTTTCTAGAAGTGTTGACAAAAGTGCTTCTCTGGCAAGTATGTTACACATGAACATATCTCTTCTCTCATAGTACATCCTTCAATTTTTGTCTTTTGCAATTATAGTCTTTGCATTCTTTGTGATTAACCAATATCCTGGTCCTAAACATAACAAATGTGTCTTCATCTTTTCTTTCCAGCTGTCATACTTTACTCCATTAAACTTAGGGCTTTCCTTCCTGAAATAAATTTCCATAGATCTCCTTAAGTTGTTAAACTTTTCCTTCAAGGACTTGCTGCTCTGATACCAATTGTTAGAAAGTAAATTCCACCAAGATAACTGAGAGGGAGGGGGGTTAATTAGTTATTAGATAAATACAACTTTTATCAATTGATATATTTTAACCATGTAAGCAATGTAAGCAATAACATAGAAAGATAAACATACACAACAATACAATAACACAAGATATGTTGACTAGGGAACCTCTTGATTAGAGAGTAAAACCCAGTGGGAATGATGCCCATAGAAAATGCACTAATATGAAAATTCCTTGTGAGAGGATGGACTCTATTAAGAGCCTTATGAAATACATTCAGTACATATCAGTCCTTGTTAGAAGACTTTGAATCCCTATTAAAAGATTATAACCTTGTTAGGAGTTATGGAAGGCAGAAGGACCCACTGTCCAAACAACTTCAAGGGCAAGATCACTGAACACATTGTCTAACTAATCTTTGTATTACTCAATAAAATAATACCAAAAGATTATTGATCTCAGCAAATTATCTTTGCTCCTTTGTCTGTGCCAAACCACACCAACTGCTTCACTAGATCTCAATACCAGATCTCTGCAATTCGCATATCCTCTTACAACATATATTTCTCAATTTCGCAATTCAATTCTTTCCTCTTCACATTACTTCTCACATCAATGAAAGAAAAACAATCCTTCATATATACCACACTCAAATAATTACAAATGAGTTGGCCAACAAATCACAAAATATAAACTTCCACATGTTACACAATAATTCACAGTTACATAAAACTGTTGGCTTCTAGACAAAATAATTCTTCACTCATGCAACCTCTAACCTTGTTGTCACATCCATGTCACTATAAACATGTCTTCATCAACTGTACAATTGCGCATGCCTAGATTCTATCCTGATTAGGAGATATCATCCAGTTACCACAAGCCACTTAACATGAATATTGTTTGAATACTGCTTCCACTGAATTACACATAACTGTCATGAATAATTGAATTTCCATACACACTCTTGACCACAATCACAGGACACAACATAGAGTAAGTCCTCAACTCCACATAGCTTGATCTTCAATATCCCACATGTGCTAATTCAAACATTATCTGCTTCTCTGCTAATCTCTAGTAGATCACTATGTTGACATCAATGACAATCACAGTCATGAATGCAACATACAACTTCTACAGAATGGCTACGAATACTCCCCCATAGGATATATTCAGCATTCATTCCTAACAAAAACAAGTTGCTAGAAGAAAAGAAGAAGAGAACATATTGAAATCCTTAGAAATGATTTGATGTAATAAATATTGTCAACACACTTTTGTTGTTTGCACTTCTCTCAATAATTAACAATATCAGGATAATTTCTTTCTTGATCCAATGCTTATTAGTAAAAATATACATGTTCATTTATTTATAGTCAATGAGTCTGTTAATTCCAAAACATTGTTTGATGTATGTTAGTTATTTGAAGGGGAAAAATTGTATATTCATGTTTTTCTTTGTTCATATATTTAAGGTTTATTTAGGC